>JAIOJX010000005.1:64950000-65300042 GCA_022376925.1 Tragulus kanchil
CTGAATGAAAATCACCCAAGGTCTGCTTTCATGGAGCGTATGCTCTAGCAGGGGAGACTAGCATTAAAAAAAACCCAAAAAACAAAAAGCCCGCAAACCCACACTGTTATGTCATGACAGTGTGGTATGGGTGCTAGGAAAGAGAAGTTTAGAGTACCAGAAGGCTAGTAGAGAACCTAACCTTATTTAGGTTGAGAATGTGGTAAGATATATATAAATTAGAATAAAGTAGAGAAATAGACCCATTGAAAATCATAGAAAGTGTATTTTTGAAAGAGGGGGGAATAAATTTTAAAATGTATTATCTTGGAAACAACCTAGATGCCCATCGATGAATGAATGGATACAAAAGCTCTGGTACATATATACAATGGAATACTACACAGCTGTAAAAAGAAATGCAGAAGAATCAGCCCTAATGAGGTGGCTGGATCTAGAACGTATCATAAAAAGTGAAGTCAGTCAAAAAGAGCAGGACATGTACAATGTACTAACACATATATATGGAATCTAGTAGGATGGTGATGATGGCACATGCAGTGAAGAGATGGAGAAATAGACATGGACAGTGGACATATAGACATTGTGGGAAATGAACAGTGGGTGAGAGGTGTAAAGGAAGTAGCATGAAGGCCTGTACTATCATATATAAAGAAAATAGCTATAGGCGTTGCACTGTGAGAAAAGGGCATCCTGCAGGGGTGCTGTGTGACAGTCTGGAGGGGTGGGATGGGGGAGATATACAAATGACTAATATGGGAACATGCATATCTGTAAACAACAAAACTCTGTAAAAGTTAAAAGTAAAATAAAAGTAAAAAAAAAAGAAAAAAATGTATTATCTTAACTGACTAATCCAGAGGCCTACCTGGTTATCCTTCATCTGGCATTTATTATTGGAGAGTCTTGTTCAGGACATCCTTTAGTTCTCTGCTGTGTAGGATAGAAGTGGTCAGGACTAGACCAGATAATGGCTGAGTTTTAGTTCTTCAGTGTTCATTCCATTGAAACTTTTATTAGTTCTTTGAAGAGTATCTTTCTCTGATTGTGGAAGCAACATGTCCTGTGTTTAGAAAAAATTGGAGATTATAGAAAAGACTTATCCTCAAATTTCATTTTGTACTTGATAAGTGTAATTCAACTTGGTAAGTACATAAGAACACATGTTAAGAGACTAAAGACTGCACTGAATGAAAATCACCCAAGGTCTGCTTTCATGGAGCGATGCTCTAGCAGGAGACTAGCATTAAAACCCAAAACAAGCAAACCCACACTGTTATGTCATGACAGTGTGGTATGGTGCTAGGAAAGAGAAGTTTAGAGTACCAGAAGGCTAGTAGAGAACCTAACCTTATTTAGGTTGAGAATGTGGTAAGATATATATAAATTAGAATAAAGTAGAGAAATAGACCCATTGAAAATCATAGAAAGTGTATTTTTGAAAGAGGGGGGAATAAATTTTAAAATGTATTATCTTGGAAACAACCTAGATGCCCATCGATGAATGAATGGATACAAAAGCTCTGGTACATATATACAATGGAATACTACACAGCTGTAAAAAGAAATGCAGAAGAATCAGCCCTAATGAGGTGGCTGGATCTAGAACGTATCATAAAAAGTGAAGTCAGTCAAAAAGAGCAGGACATGTACAATGTACTAACACATATATATGGAATCTAGTAGGATGGTGATGATGGCACATGCAGTGAAGAGATGGAGAAATAGACATGGACAGTGGACATATAGACATTGTGGGAAATGAACAGTGGGTGAGAGGTGTAAAGGAAGTAGCATGAAGGCCTGTACTATCATATATAAAGAAAATAGCTATAGGCGTTGCACTGTGAGAAAAGGGCATCCTGCAGGGGTGCTGTGTGACAGTCTGGAGGGGTGGGATGGGGGAGATATACAAATGACTAATATGGGAACATGCATATCTGTAAACAACAAAACTCTGTAAAAGTTAAAAGTAAAATAAAAGTAAAAAAAAAAGAAAAAAATGTATTATCTTAACTGACTAATCCAGAGGCCTACCTGGTTATCCTTCATCTGGCATTTATTATTGGAGAGTCTTGTTCAGGACATCCTTTAGTTCTCTGCTGTGTAGGATAGAAGTGGTCAGGACTAGACCAGATAATGGCTGAGTTTTAGTTCTTCAGTGTTCATTCCATTGAAACTTTTATTAGTTCTTTGAAGAGTATCTTTCTCTGATTGTGGAAGCAACATGTCCTGTGTTTAGAAAAAATTGGAGATTATAGAAAAGACTTATCCTCAAATTTCATTTTGTACTAGAGATGTTGATTTTATTATAAATAGAGGATATGTCAGAGAACTTGATTTCCCTGCAGCTGTGGGCAGTACTGATTCACAGGACACTATTAATCAGAATAGGCTAAAGTTTGTCTCATTAATGAAAAAAATTTTCTGATTTTATTGGCTTGACAGAGTGAAGTTTTGTTTCTCATCCCATAGTCAGATTGGGTTAAGTTGGCAGTTGAGGGAAAGCCTAAGGCTCTACTGTCTTGGTTGTTCCAGGTGTTCCTCTGGAACACATGACTTTCTTGGTTGCTATGGAAGGGAAGGGAAGAGAACCTTGGAGGATCTTGTAGCCAGCAATTATGTAACTTCAGTAGTAGGAACTAGTCATTTGATTTTACCTAACTCCAAAGGGATAAAGAAGTATAGTTTTTCCATGTGCCTGGAGTAAAGGAGACATGGCTTTTCCTGGCCATAGTTGAATAGAATGAGGATGGACCTCTAATTCAAGACTCCCAAGAGTCTTCTCCAACACCAGTTTGAAGTCATCAGTTCCTCGGTGCTCAATCTTCTTTATGGCCCAGCCCTCACATCCATACATGACTACTAGAAATACATACAGAGCAAGCAAAAACATAAATCAAAAACAAAAACACCCACATTCATTGGGTGGAGGTAGGGAAGAGACAGCTTTTAAATAGCTTAAAGAGACAATCATAACTGAAGTCATAAAATTTAGAAGTAAACTACAGTGAGAACACACTGTAATATCAATGTAGCCAATGTGAAACTTTATGGGAGATTCATAGCAATTAAAAATTAGTAAATAAGAAAGATTAAAACTGAGGTAACAGGGTATTCAGTTCACACTGATTTAAAACAACAAAATAAAGCCAAAAGAAATATAATGAAGGAATTAATAAATATAAGGTTATATGTAATGAAAATCAAAGCAACTTGATGAGTAAAATCAAAAGTTGGCAGACTGGGCAAGTCTGATTGGGAAGTAAACAAACTAGAAACGGACATTAAAACCAAGCTAGAGACTACTCTATAAATACCAAGATAAAAGTCTTAGAATATTAGGCACAACTTTATGCCACATATCCTAGAAATTGGATGAAATGGATTATTTTCTGGGAAAATACAAATCACTGAAATTGTCAGAAGGAGTGGAAAAGCTTGATAATCCAGTAGGTGATGGAGAAATAGAAAAAGTTGTCAAAGATATATCCTTTAAAAGGGCCAGATATTTTGAAAATAATTGATAATTCCTATTATATATTATTTCCAGACGAAAGAAAGATGCAGAAGAGAAGATGCTTTTTGAAACGAGCATAACTCTCAGCAAAAAGGATAGCACAGGAAAACAATAGGCTCTTTTCATCACCCAATGTAAAATCCTAAATATAAAATACTAGTAAACTGAACCCCAAAGTATATTAAAACTGTAGGATCAAGCTGTCCCAGAGATTCAAAGATGATTTCACCTTAGGAAATCTTACTAGTATCATTGTTGTTGTTCAGTCACCAAGTTGTATTACTTACACTACCTTAATAAAGGAGGAAAACAATATAATCATCTTAATTGATGATAAAAAAGCTATTAGATAAAGTTCAGTAACCAGTTCTGATAGACTAGGTTTAGGAATGGAAAGAAACTTCCTTTACCTGGTAAGAGATGAAAGTTACTGAAGCATGTAGTAAACCCAGCTGGCAAGATGTTTTCCATGAAAAAAAGAATATAATACTAAGAATTCTTTTTTTTTTCATTTGCTCCATCGTTCTTTTTTTATTATTACTATTTATTTGGGCATTTCTGGGTTTTCACTTCTGCTGCAGGCTCTTCTCGAGTTGCAGGGAGTGCATCCATGGTTCTTTTTTAAAAGTAAACTACAGTGAGAACACACTGTAATATCAATGTAGCCAATGTGAAACTTTATGGGAGATTCATAGCAATTAAAAATTAGTAAATAAGAAAGATTAAAACTGAGGTAACAGGGTATTCAGTTCACACTGATTTAAAACAACAAAATAAAGCCAAAAGAAATATAATGAAGGAATTAATAAATATAAGGTTATATGTAATGAAAATCAAAGCAACTTGATGAGTAAAATCAAAAGTTGGCAGACTGGGCAAGTCTGATTGGGAAGTAAACAAACTAGAAACGGACATTAAAACCAAGCTAGAGACTACTCTATAAATACCAAGATAAAAGTCTTAGAATATTAGGCACAACTTTATGCCACATATCCTAGAAATTGGATGAAATGGATTATTTTCTGGGAAAATACAAATCACTGAAATTGTCAGAAGGAGTGGAAAAGCTTGATAATCCAGTAGGTGATGGAGAAATAGAAAAAGTTGTCAAAGATATATCCTTTAAAAGGGCCAGATATTTTGAAAATAATTGATAATTCCTATTATATATTATTTCCAGACGAAAGAAAGATGCAGAAGAGAAGATGCTTTTTGAAACGAGCATAACTCTCAGCAAAAAGGATAGCACAGGAAAACAATAGGCTCTTTTCATCACCCAATGTAAAATCCTAAATATAAAATACTAGTAAACTGAACCCCAAAGTATATTAAAACTGTAGGATCAAGCTGTCCCAGAGATTCAAAGATGATTTCACCTTAGGAAATCTTACTAGTATCATTGTTGTTGTTCAGTCACCAAGTTGTATTACTTACACTACCTTAATAAAGGAGGAAAACAATATAATCATCTTAATTGATGATAAAAAAGCTATTAGATAAAGTTCAGTAACCAGTTCTGATAGACTAGGTTTAGGAATGGAAAGAAACTTCCTTTACCTGGTAAGAGATGAAAGTTACTGAAGCATGTAGTAAACCCAGCTGGCAAGATGTTTTCCATGAAAAAAAGAATATAATACTAAGAATTCTTTTTTTTTTCATTTGCTCCATCGTTCTTTTTTTATTATTACTATTTATTTGGGCATTTCTGGGTTTTCACTTCTGCTGCAGGCTCTTCTCGAGTTGCAGGGAGTAGGGGCTACTCTCTAGTTGAAGAAAGCAGGCTTTCTGTTGCGGTGACTTCTCTTGTGGAACTTGTTCTCTGGGGCTCACGGGCTTCAGTAGATGAGCACATGGGCTCAATAGTTGTGGCTCCAAGGCTCTAGAGCACAGGCTCAATAGTTGCAGCCCATGGGCTAAGTTACTCCACAGCATGTGGGATCTTCCTGGATCAGGGATCGAACTCGTGTCTCCTGAATTGGCAGGCGAGCTCCTCACCACTGAGCTACCAGGGAAGCCCCCTAAGAATTCATTTTTAATGCTACTGTTAAACATTTACCCAGAGGTCTCTACCAGTTGAGTTTTGTATAGAAAAGGTACAGAGGCATACCTTGGAGATGCTATGGGATTGGTTTCAGGCCACCGCGGTAAATCATATATCATATTGTTGTTGATCAGTCATATATCATAATAAAAGGAGTCAAACGAATTTTTGGTTTCTTGGTGCATGTATATGTTTATACTACACTGTAGTCTGCTAATTGAGAAGTAGCATTGTCTAAATAAAACAACCTTAATTTTAAAAATACTTTTTTGCTAAAAAATGCTGACTGTCATCTGCGCCTTTAGCGAGTCCATCTTTTTGCCAGTGGAGGGTCTTGCTTTAATGTTGATGGCTACTAACTGATCAGTGTGGTGATTGCTGAAGGTTGGGGTGGCGGTGGCAGTTTCTTAAAGACAATGGTGAAGTTTGCTGCATTATTGGACCCTGAATGAACGGTTTCTTTGTAGCATGCAGTGCTATTTGATATCATTTTACCCACAGCAGAACCTTTTTCAGAATTAGAGCCAGTCTTCTCACACCCTACTGCTGTTTTATCAAATAAGTTTGTGTAAAAAAATAATAATAAGTTTGTGTAATATTCTGAGTTCTTTATTATCATTTCAGCAGTTTTCACAGCATCTTTACTAGGAGTAGATTCCATCTCAAGAAACCCCTTTCTTTGCTCATCCATAAGAAGCAAATCCTCATTTGTTAAAGTTTTATCATGAGACTGCAGCAACTCAGCAGGCTCCACTTCTATTCTAGTCCTCTTGCTGTTTCCACCACATCTGGAGTTACTTCCTCCATTGAAGTCTTCTGTCCTTCAAAGTCATCCATGAGGGTTGGAATCAGCTTCTTCCAAATTTCTGTTAATGTTGATATTTCTTCCCATAAATCATGAAGGTTCTTAATGGCATCTAGAATGGTGTATATTTTCCAGAAGGTTTTCAATTTACCCAAATTCATCAGAAGAGTGAATGGCTATATATGGCGATATTTTTTTTTGGTAATTTTTGGCTCTGCTGGGTCTTTATTGCTGCAAGGACTTTTCTCTAGTTGTGGAGAGTGAGGCCTACTCTCTAGCGCAGTGTGCAGGCTTCTCATTGCAATGGCCTCTCTTGTGAAGTATGGGTTCTGGAGCACAGTTTTCGTCTGTGGTGCTTGGGCTTAACTGCTCCGAGGCAGTGGGAATCATATATCATATTGTTTTTGATCAGTCATATATCATAATAAAAGGAGTCAAACGAATTTTTGGTTTCTTGGTGCATGTATATGTTTATACTACACTGTAGTCTGCTAATTGAGAAGTAGCATTGTCTAAATAAAACAACCTTAATTTTAAAAATACTTTTTTGCTAAAAAATGCTGACTGTCATCTGCGCCTTTAGCGAGTCCATCTTTTTGCCAGTGGAGGGTCTTGCTTTAATGTTGATGGCTACTAACTGATCAGTGTGGTGATTGCTGAAGGTTGGGGTGGCGGTGGCAGTTTCTTAAAGACAATGGTGAAGTTTGCTGCATTATTGGACCCTGAATGAACGGTTTCTTTGTAGCATGCAGTGCTATTTGATATCATTTTACCCACAGCAGAACCTTTTTCAGAATTAGAGCCAGTCTTCTCACACCCTACTGCTGTTTTATCAAATAAGTTTGTGTAAAAAAAAAATAATAATAAGTTTGTGTAATATTCTGAGTTCTTTATTATCATTTCAGCAGTTTTCACAGCATCTTTACTAGGAGTAGATTCCATCTCAAGAAACCCCTTTCTTTGCTCATCCATAAGAAGCAAATCCTCATTTGTTAAAGTTTTATCGTGAGACTGCAGCAACTCAGCAGGCTCCACTTCTATTCTAGTCCTCTTGCTGTTTCCACCACATCTGGAGTTACTTCCTCCATTGAAGTCTTCTGTCCTTCAAAGTCATCCATGAGGGTTGGAATCAGCTTCTTCCAAATTTCTGTTAATGTTGATATTTCTTCCCATAAATCATGAAGGTTCTTAATGGCATCTAGAATGGTGTATATTTTCCAGAAGGTTTTCAATTTACCCAAATTCATCAGAAGAGTGAATGGCTATATATGGCGATTTTTTTTTTTTGGTAATTTTTGGCTCTGCTGGGTCTTTATTGCTGCAAGGACTTTTCTCTAGTTGTGGAGAGTGAGGCCTACTCTCTAGCGCAGTGTGCAGGCTTCTCATTGCAATGGCCTCTCTTGTGAAGTATGGGTTCTGGAGCACAGTTTTCGTCGTTGTGGTGCTTGGGCTTAACTGCTCCGAGGCAGTGGGATCTTCCTGAACTTGGGATTGAACCAGAGTCTACCATTTGACAGCTGAATTCTTTACCACTTAGCCACCAGGGAAGCCTCTGAAATGTATTTCTTTTTTTTTTTTTTAAAGATTTATTTATTTATTTATTTGATGTGGGAGTAGTGTGGGGAGGGAGGGGAGCAGGTGGGCCACTTCTGTTGGTCTTTCATTTGTCTATTTTCGTCCATCTTTGTTCTTTGGCCTGTGTGGGCCTCCCATCGCAGTGGCCTCTGTTGTCGCAGAGTGCCGGCTCTGGGCGCATGTGCTCCAGAGCTCCGGCTAGGTAGTTTGACACATCAGTCCAGCTGCTCCGCGGCACGTGGGATCTTCCCAGGCCAGGGATCGAACCGGCGTCCCTTGCAGTGCAAGGCGATGTCCTTACCCACTGGACCACCAGGGAAGCCCTGAAATGTATTTCTTAATAAGACTTAAAAGTTGAAATTATTCCTTGATCCATGGACTGACTAATAGATGTTTTGTTAGCAGGCATGAAAACAGTATCAAACTCATCATACATTTCCATCAAAGCTCTTGGGTAACCAGGTGCATTGTCATTGAGCAGTATTTTATCCTTTTACTTTTTAACTTTTTAAATTTTATTTTTAATTGAAGTATAGTTGATTTATAATGTTGTGCCACCCTCTGCTGTAAAGCAAAGTGACTCAGTTATACCCATACAGACTTTATTTCTTAAATATTCTTTTCCATCATGGTTTATCACAGGATATTGAATGTGCTTTCCTGTGCTATACAGTAGTAACTTGTTTATCCATCCTGTATATAACAGTTTACATCTGCTGATCCCAAACTCCCAGTCCTCCTCTCCCCTACCCCTCTCCCCCTTGGAAACCACAAGTCTTTTCTCTATGTTTTTGAGTTTGTTTCTGTTTTGTAGATAAGTTCTTTTTGTCATATTTTATATTCCACATATAAGTGATATCATGTAGTATTTGTCTCTCTCTTTCCAATGTACTTCACTTAGTATGATAATCTCTAGTTGCATCCATATTGCTGCAAATGGCATTATTTTGTTCTTTTTTAATGGCTGAGTAGTTCCATTGTATATATAACCACATTTTTTCTGTCCATTCATCTGTTGATGGACATGTAGGTTGTTTCCATGTCTTGGCTGTTGTGAATAGTGCTGCTGTGAACATAGGGGTGCGTGTATCTTTTTGAATTATAGTTTTGATTAGGCATATGCCCAGGAGTGGGATTGTTGGATCATATAGTGATTCTGTTTTTAGTTATCTGAGGAACCTCCATGCTGTTTTCCATCATGACTGCACTAACTTACATTCCCACCAACAGTGTGGGAGGATTCCCTTTTCTCCGTAGCTTCTCCTCCATTTATTATTTGTGGATGTTTTAATGACGACAATTCTGACCATTGTGAGGTGGTACCTCGTTGTAGTTTTGAATTGCATATGTCTAGTAATTAGTGATGTTGAATGTCTTTTCATGTGCCTACTGGCCATCTATACTTCTTGTTTGGAAAAAGGTCAATTGAAGTCGGCCCGTTTTTTGATTGGGCCCTTTGCTTTTTTGTTGAGTTGTGTGGGCTGTTTGTCTGTTTTGGAGATTAAGCCCTTGTCTGTCACCATCATTTGCTAATATTTTAAATGAGAAGTAATATTTTAAAGGAGTTTGGTTTTTTGCTGAGCTATAGGCCTCAACGGTGGTCAGTAGACCATGTTGTAAACATATGTGCTGTCACCAGGCTTTGTTGTTTCATTTAGAGAGCTTGGCAGAGGAGATTTAGCATAATTCTTAAGGGCCCTAGGATTTGGGGGATGGTAAATGAGTTTTGGCTTCATTTTAAAGTCATCAGCTGCATTAGCCTTTAACAGGAGAGTCAAGCTGTGATTTCTTTTTTTTTTAAATATGGAACGTGTCACGAATTTACGTGTCATCCTTGCGCAGGGGCCATGCTAATCTTCTCTGTATCGTTCCAATTTTAGTATATGTGCTACCAAAGCGAGCACTCAAGCTGTGATTTGAAGTCAGGCATGGACTTCCCCTCTCTAGTTATGAAGGTCCTAGATGGCATCTTCTTCCAACATAAGACTGTTTTGGTATTTCCCTGGTGGTCTAGAGGTTAAGACTCCACACATCCAACGCACACTTCTTCCCTTAAACCTCAGGAGCCAGCCTTTGTTAGCTTTTTTTTTCCTCTAACTTCCTCATCTCTCAGCCTTCAGAAAATTGAAGAGCGTTAGGACCTTGTGTTGGATTGGGCTTCGGCTTAAGGGAATGTTGTGACTGGTTTAATCTTCTCTTCAGACCAATAAAACTTTCTCCATGTTAACAATAAGGCTGTTTTTCTTTCTTATATTTGTGTGTTCACTGGAGCAGCACTTTTAATTTCCTTCAGGAGCTTTTCCTTCACAGCCACAACTTGGCTTATGGCTTTGGTGCAGGAAGCCTAGTGTTTTGGCCTGTCTGGGCTTTTGACATGCCTCCCTCGCTCATTTGTAGCTTTTGATTTAAAGGGAGAGATGTGTGACTTTTTCACTTGAACAGTTAGAGACTTTTTCACTTGTACGATATGTAATTGGCCTAATTTTAATATTGTTCTGTCTCAGGGGATAGGGAGGCGCAAGGAGAGGGAGAGAGATAGGGGAGAGGGAATGATTGGTTGGTGGAGCAGTCAGAACACTTAGAGCATCTCTCTGTCAGGTAAGTTTGCTGTCTGTGTGGGCATGGTTCATGGTGCCTCAGAACCCTTACAATTGTAATGTCAGAGATCACAGTTCACCATAACAAATATAATAATGATGAATAAGTTTGTTATTTTGTGAGAGTTACCAAAATGTGACAATCATAAAATGAGCAAAGTATCATTGGAAAAATGGCACGAAATGACTTTCTTGACATGGAGTTGCCAAAGATCTTTAATTTGTCAAAAACACTGTATCTGCAAAGTGCAGTAAAATGAAGGTATGCCTGTGAATACTTGAAAAGGGTAAGTCAGAACTTCTTCTGTTTGTATATGCCTTCTGCAGACATATAGCCTACCTAGAAAAACCAAGAGGATCAATTGATAAAGTTGGAAAACTAATAGTTCATAATGTGGCTGTGTATATTATAAACAAAAAAAACCATGTTCACTATATACCAGCAATAGCAATTAAACCTGAAAGTACTGTCAATGTTTGCTTTCTTTGATAAAAAGCGCCTTTTAGTCCCAGCATGCTTGGCAGTTACCTGTTCCAGACAGGCTTTGTTAGCTTTTTTTTTCCTCTAACTTCCTCATCTCTCAGCCTTCAGAAAATTGAAGAGCGTTAGGACCTTGTGTTGGATTGGGCTTCGGCTTAAGGGAATGTTGTGACTGGTTTAATCTTCTCTTCAGACCAATAAAACTTTCTCCATGTTAACAATAAGGCTGTTTTTCTTTCTTATATTTGTGTGTTCACTGGAGCAGCACTTTTAATTTCCTTCAGGAGCTTTTCCTTCACAGCCACAACTTGGCTTATGGCTTTGGTGCAGGAAGCCTAGTGTTTTGGCCTGTCTGGGCTTTTGACATGCCTCCCTCGCTCATTTGTAGCTTTTGATTTAAAGGGAGAGATGTGTGACTTTTTCACTTGAACAGTTAGAGACTTTTTCACTTGTACGATATGTAATTGGCCTAATTTTAATATTGTTCTGTCTCAGGGATAGGGAGGCGCAAGGAGAGGGAGAGAGATAGGGGAGAGGGAATGATTGGTTGGTGGAGCAGTCAGAACACTTAGAGCATCTCTCTGTCAGGTAAGTTTGCTGTCTGTGTGGGCATGGTTCATGGTGCCTCAGAACCCTTACAATTGTAATGTCAGAGATCACAGTTCACCATAACAAATATAATAATGATGAATAAGTTTGTTATTTTGTGAGAGTTACCAAAATGTGACAATCATAAAATGAGCAAAGTATCATTGGAAAAATGGCACGAAATGACTTTCTTGACATGGAGTTGCCAAAGATCTTTAATTTGTCAAAAACACTGTATCTGCAAAGTGCAGTAAAATGAAGGTATGCCTGTGAATACTTGAAAAGGGTAAGTCAGAACTTCTTCTGTTTGTATATGCCTTCTGCAGACATATAGCCTACCTAGAAAAACCAAGAGGATCAATTGATAAAGTTGGAAAACTAATAGTTCATAATGTGGCTGTGTATATTATAAACAAAAAAAACCATGTTCACTATATACCAGCAATAGCAATTAAACCTGAAAGTACTGTCAATGTTTGCTTTCTTTGATAAAAAGCGCCTTTTAGTCCCAGCATGCTTGGCAGTTACCTGTTCCAGACAGGCTTTGAGTCATGAAGAGAGAGCTGCAGGAGATGAAGCTTCCAATTTCCTGCTTCCTTCAGCGCAAAAATCAAATGTTTGAAGGGCTAACACAAGGCTGATTGTTTCATGACAACCCCACATAGCTAAAACTTTTCCCTGTGATGACCATCTCATCCTGCTCAAAAAAAATGTTTCTGGACAGCATTCCTTCCAGGAATGTATCACAGAGTTCCCTGGAGGCCTACCTAGTGTCCTACAAGAATACCAAAGAAATTACAAAGGAAAATAGAAAAGCGACTCTCCTGAAAACAACTAGTTTCTCTTTCTAAATGCATATATGCTTTTAATAAAACAATTCAGACAATACAGAAAAGTGAAAATTCCTCTTCTCTCTTGCTAAAAGATGTATCTTAAGATTTTCTCTCCATTTACAAAACCAGATTTCCATTTCCACCAATGCATGATACCACCTGTGTCTTGTGTCTTGTGCATTTTGTGTTATAGCTTGCCTTTTTCAAGAAACATTTTCTATATCTTCTTCATTGCTTTTAACCTCACAATGGCCTTTATTCTCTGTAAGACTCTGTAGAATCTCTTTGGCAGACCATTTCCTCCTGCTGTTCTCCAATCCCTGAAGCCTTTTCAGGGTGCCTCTTTTTCTGACCTCTCTGTTTACTTTCTGACTCTGAAGACAGTCTGTGTCCCCCTTCCCAGACTGATGCCTATAAATGTGTAAAATAAGCTACGTTGAATTACAAAGAAAACCAACTATATTGAAATATCACTATTAAAGTAATTTTAAAATTTTAAGATATAGTAATACATATTTTCTTTTGTTAACTTATTAAATGATGGGTCTTAATAACTACCCTAATTTTAAAATAATAATGAACATAAATAACACTGAGTTACCTGCATCAGTATAATTTGATGAGCATATCTCATTCTTTTTGGTTACAAAGTTACAGGTACTGCTGATACTATTGTGGGCTTTGCCTACTCTCATAATTATAAATAATTACATTTAAATTTCAGTTAGGGGCTAGTGCAGCTCTCTAAAAGATGTAATTTTTTTCTCATCTAAGTTCAGTGGAGCTCCTGAATTTTGTGAGGTTTTGGGCGTCTGGTTAAGAACCCTTGCAGCTGAAACTTGGTTCACACTGGAAGACACTGATTCTTCTGCAGTGTACTAAAGTACAAGTTTCTTCTCCAGACCACCTCTCCTTTGGACCTGGAGATGTTATCCTCCTTGCCCATCTTTGCTATTCCTGCACCAGTCTCCCTCCAGCCTTGCTTAAACATCAGACAGAAGAGATGGTTTTAAATCACCTACTATTGTTCCTTGCAGTGTCCCCTTGAACCTTGGCTTGCTCCCCACCCTTATTCTGTGAAGATTTTTTCTTACATAACTTACGTACTACCTCATTCTGCTCTTGATGATCTCAACATCTAGGTGGGTGATTCTACAACTGCCTTCCTGGCCTTTTGCTTTCTTGACCTCTTCCAGCGTCTTCCACCCTACCTCAGCCACCTGTGGCCATAGCTCAGCTCTGTTATTCACTGTGTGCTTAGTCGCTCAGTCGTGTCCAACTCCCCCCGCTGTAAGTTCAGTTTCAAGGTCTGTGCTCTCTGATTGTCACTTCTCACCTTTTCAGCTCATGTTTTTAGCGTAAACTCTCCTTTTACCTCACTGGGGCCTATGCCCCATTAACCCTTTCAGCTTGTTATCATTTCTCACCACAGCTGCCCTTATGCCCTGTCCCTTCTCTTTATTCCTTGGAGAGTCTGTGGTCACTCACAATTGTTTAGTTGCAAATTCTCACCACCCTCACCCCCACTTGCTGCATTGCTTAGTTGAGAAACTCCACTGCTAGATAAATCCAGTTGTGCCCACTCTTCACATTTTGTTATTGTTGTAAGAAAAAAAAAAAACACATAACCCAAATTTATCCCCAGAACTATTTTAAGTGTATGGTACAATATAGTTAATTAAGTGTACATTATTATACTAGAAGTTTTTCATCTTGCTTGACTAAAGCTGTACCTAGTGAACAAGTGTCCTATTTTCTCCTCATCCCAGCCCCAGCAACCACCATTCTAGTATCTGCTTCTATGAGCTTGATTATTCTAGATGCCACATGTCACTAAAGTCATGTAATAATTGTCTTTGTGACTGACTTGATTAACTTAGTTAGCATAATGCCCTCCTGGTTCATTCATGTTTGAAGCGTATGACAGGATTTCCATATTTTTAAAGGTTGTATAATATTCTATTGTGTTTATAGATCATATTTTCTTTATCCACTTATTTGTTGATGGATATTTTGGTTACATCCACTGCTTGGCTATTGTGAATGATGCTGTAATGAAGACAATTGTGCAAATATCTCTTCTAAGTCCTGTTTCCAGTTCTTTTGAATATATACCCAGAAGTGGGATAACTGGGTCATAAAATAATACTATGTTTAATTTTTTGAGAAGCTTCTGCATTGTTTTCTATAGTGGCTGCACAAATTTACATTCCCACCAACAGTATTAAGAAGATTCCTTTTGCTTTCTTTTGACCTCTTCCAGCGTCTTCCACCCTACCTCAGCCACCTGTGGCCATAGCTCAGCTCTGTTATTCACTGTGTGCTTAGTCGCTCAGTCGTGTCCAACTCCCCCCGCTGTAAGTTCAGTTTCAAGGTCTGTGCTCTCTGATTGTCACTTCTCACCTTTTCAGCTCATGTTTTTAGCGTAAACTCTCCTTTTACCTCACTGGGGCCTATGCCCCATTAACCCTTTCAGCTTGTTATCATTTCTCACCACAGCTGCCCTTATGCCCTGTCCCTTCTCTTTATTCCTTGGAGAGTCTGTGGTCACTCACAATTGTTTAGTTGCAAATTCTCACCACCCTCACCCCCACTTGCTGCATTGCTTAGTTGAGAAACTCCACTGCTAGATAAATCCAGTTGTGCCCACTCTTCACATTTTGTTATTGTTGTAAGAAAAAAAACACATAACCCAAATTTATCCCCAGAACTATTTTAAGTGTATGGTACAATATAGTTAATTAAGTGTACATTATTATACTAGAAGTTTTTCATCTTGCTTGACTAAAGCTGTACCTAGTGAACAAGTGTCCTATTTTCTCCTCATCCCAGCCCCAGCAACCACCATTCTAGTATCTGCTTCTATGAGCTTGATTATTCTAGATGCCACATGTCACTAAAGTCATGTAATAATTGTCTTTGTGACTGACTTGATTAACTTAGTTAGCATAATGCCCTCCTGGTTCATTCATGTTTGAAGCGTATGACAGGATTTCCATATTTTTAAAGGTTGTATAATATTCTATTGTGTTTATAGATCATATTTTCTTTATCCACTTATTTGTTGATGGATATTTTGGTTACATCCACTGCTTGGCTATTGTGAATGATGCTGTAATGAAGACAATTGTGCAAATATCTCTTCTAAGTCCTGTTTCCAGTTCTTTTGAATATATACCCAGAAGTGGGATAACTGGGTCATAAAATAATACTATGTTTAATTTTTTGAGAAGCTTCTGCATTGTTTTCTATAGTGGCTGCACAAATTTACATTCCCACCAACAGTATTAAGAAGATTCCCTTTTCTCCACACCCTCTCTAGCATATATTGTTTATGTACTATTTGATGATAGCCATTCTGACTGGTATGAGGTGATACCCTCATTGTGATTTTGATTTGCATTTCTCTGACAATTAGTGATGTTGAGTATTTTTTTGCCATCTGTATGTATTCTTTGGAGAAATGTCTATTTAGGTCTAATCCCATTTTTCAGCTGGAATTTTTTTTATATTGAGTTCTATGAACTGTTCGTATATTTTCTATTATAACCCCTTGTCTGTCACATCATTTGCAAATGTTTTCTCTCAGTCCGTAGGTTTTTGCGTTTTGTTGGTTTTCCCTTTGTTCCACAAAAACTTTTAAATTTAATAAGGTTTCATTTATTTTTGCTTTTATTTTTTTCACCTTGGGAGACTCATCTAAGAAAATATTGCTATAATTTATGGCTAAGAATGTTTTTCCTGGGTTCTCTTGTAGGAGTTTTATGGTGTCCTCTCTTACATTTAGGTTTTGAGACCATTTTTTTTTTAAGGATTTTTTTTTTTCTTGGCCACTTCTATTGGTCTTTCATTTATTCATTTTCGTCCATCTTTGTTCTCTGGCCTGTGTGGACTTCCCATCGCAGTGGCATCTGTTGCTGCAGAGCCCTGGCTCTGGGAGCATGTGGTCCAGAGCCCCGGCTCAGTAATTGGACACATCAGTCCAGCCGCTCCGCGGCACATGGGATCTTCCCAGGCCAGGGATTGAACTGGTGCCCCTTGCACTGCAAGACAGTGTCCTTACCCATTAGACCACCAGGGAAGCCCTTGAAACCATTTTGAGTTTATTTTTGTATATATTGTGAGAGAACATTTTCATTTTATTGATTTATGTGTAGTTGACCAGTTTACCCCATACAACTTGTTGAAGAGACCATCTTTTCTCTACTGTATATTCTTGCATCCTTTGTTGTAGATTGATCATAGGTGTGTTGGTTAATTTCTGGGCTCTCTGTTCTGCCCTGTTGTTCTTTATGTCTGTTTTTGTGCCAGTGCCATGCTGTTTTGATTATTGTAGCTTCGTAATGTCTGAAGTATGGAAGAGTTAGGCCTCCAACTTTGTTGTTCTTCGTCAGTATAGTTTTAGCAATTCTGGATGTCTTGTAGTTCCATAGTTTTAGGGTTTTTTTTGTTTTAGTTCTTTGAAAAATGTCTATTTAGGTCTAATCCCATTTTTCAGCTGGAATTTTTTTTATATTGAGTTCTATGAACTGTTCGTATATTTTCTATTATAACCCCTTGTCTGTCACATCATTTGCAAATGTTTTCTCTCAGTCCGTAGGTTTTTGCGTTTTGTTGGTTTTCCCTTTGTTCCACAAAAACTTTTAAATTTAATAAGGTTTCATTTATTTTTGCTTTTATTTTTTTCACCTTGGGAGACTCATCTAAGAAAATATTGCTATAATTTATGGCTAAGAATGTTTTTCCTGGGTTCTCTTGTAGGAGTTTTATGGTGTCCTCTCTTACATTTAGGTTTTGAGACCATTTTTTTTTTAAGGATTTTTTTTTTTCTTGGCCACTTCTATTGGTCTTTCATTTATTCATTTTCGTCCATCTTTGTTCTCTGGCCTGTGTGGACTTCCCATCGCAGTGGCATCTGTTGCTGCAGAGCCCTGGCTCTGGGAGCATGTGGTCCAGAGCCCCGGCTCAGTAATTGGACACATCAGTCCAGCCGCTCCGCGGCACATGGGATCTTCCCAGGCCAGGGATTGAACTGGTGCCCCTTGCACTGCAAGACAGTGTCCTTACCCATTAGACCACCAGGGAAGCCCTTGAAACCATTTTGAGTTTATTTTTGTATATATTGTGAGAGAACATTTTCATTTTATTGATTTATGTGTAGTTGACCAGTTTACCCCATACAACTTGTTGAAGAGACCATCTTTTCTCTACTGTATATTCTTGCATCCTTTGTTGTAGATTGATCATAGGTGTGTTGGTTAATTTCTGGGCTCTCTGTTCTGCCCTGTTGTTCTTTATGTCTGTTTTTGTGCCAGTGCCATGCTGTTTTGATTATTGTAGCTTCGTAATGTCTGAAGTATGGAAGAGTTAGGCCTCCAACTTTGTTGTTCTTCGTCAGTATAGTTTTAGCAATTCTGGATGTCTTGTAGTTCCATAGTTTTAGGGGTTTTTTTTTTTGTTTTAGTTCTTTGAAAAATGTCGTGAGTATTTTCATAAGAATTGCATTGAATCTGTGGATTGCTTTGGATAGTATGGACATCTTGACAGTGTTAATTCTTCCAATCCAATAGTATGAGATGTCTTTCCATTTCTTTTAATTATCTTCAGTTTTCTTTAAGAGTGTTTTATAGTTTTCAGCATATAGGTCTTTACCTCCTTGGCTAATAAGTTTAAGTATATAATTTATTGATTTTTACTATAAATTTTAAATGGGGCTTTTTCTCTTTTCTGATATGTCATTTTTATTTATTTATTTATTTATTTATTGATAGGTAAGAAATGGATTTATTCAGAGTCAGAGAAAGCAAACTTCACCGAGTGTGGGCCATGGCAGAGCGAATCCTGTCATTTTTAATATAAAGATTTCTGTGTATTCATCTCATACCCTACAACCCTGCTGTATTTATTTATTAGTTCTGCTAGCTTTTGTGTTGAGGCTGTTAGGTTTTCTATATAGAGTATGAAGTCATCTACAAAGAATGACATTTTTACCTCTTCCCTTCCAAGTTGGATACCTTTAATTTCTTTTTCTTGTATGATTGCTCTGACTAGGACTACACAATACTATGTTGAATAGAAGTGGTCAGAGTGAACATCCTTGTCTTATTCCTGAATTTAGTAGGAAGGCTTTCAGCTGTTCATCTTTGAATATTATGATATTATGTTGGCTGTGGGTTTGTCTTGAATGGGTTTTATTATATTGAGACATGTTCCCTCTATACCCGTGTTGGTGAGAATGTTTCTCATAAATAGATGCAGAAATTTTTCAGATGTTTTTTCTGTACCTACCATGATGATCATGCGGTTCTTGTCTTTTGCTGATCTGTTTTATCACATTAATTGATTTATGTATGCTGAATCATGCTTGTGACCCTGGAATGAATAGAGCTTGATCATGGTGTAGGATCCTTTTCATGTATTGTTGGATTTGGTTTGTTAATGTTTTGTTGAGGATTTTTGTACCTATATTCATCAAAGATACTAACCTATAAGGGGTTTTTTTTGGTAGTGTCTTTGTGTGATTTTGGTGTTAGGGTGATGGTGACTTCATAAAATGAATTTGGGAGTGTTCCCTCTTAGTTTTTTGGTACAGAATGAGAAAAATAGGTGTAAGTTCTTTGTATGTTTGGTAGAGTTCTCCAGTGAGGCTGACTCTGAATTTTTGTTTGCAGGAAGACTTTTTAATTTATCGATTTATTTTTATTACAGATTCTGTTTCACTTCTACTTATTTGTTTCTTCTTGATTCCGTCTTGGCAGGCTGTATGTTTCTAGAAATTTGTCCATTTCTTCTAGGTTGTCCAATTTATTAACATATAACTGTTAATACTATTCTCTTATGATTATTTGTTTTTCTGTGTTATATCTGTGTATTGGTTGTTGCTTTTCCTCTTTCGTTTCTTATTATATATATTTGGATATTTTTCTTCTTGGTGAGACTGGCTAGAGGTTTGTGGGAGGTTTATTTATTATTATTTTAAAAAATTTTACAGATTTTTGTTTTTCACAGACATGTGTGTTCTCAGATCAGCTATATGCATACCTCTGATCCTCTCCCCACTCCCAGTCCCCCCCATCCCACCCCTCCAGGCCATCGCACAGCACCCTTGCAGGATCTCCTATTCCCACAGCACAGTGACAATAACTATCTTTTTCACATATGCTAGTATAGGTTTCCATGTGACTCCCTCTATGCCTCCCACCCATTGTTCATTCCCCACAATGTCCGTATGTCTATTCTCTGTGTCTGTTTCTCCATCGCTTCACTTCGTATGTTATCATTACCCTCTTAGTAGATTCTTTATATATGTGTTAGTATATGTACTTGTCTTTCTCTTTTTGACTTAGTTCACTTTTTATGATAGGTTCTAGATCTAGCAACCTCATTAGGACTGATTCTTCTGCATTTCTTTTTACAGCTTAGTAATACTCCATTGTGTATATGCACCAGAGCTTTTTTTTTTTTTTGGGCGAAGGGGAGCGGTTGGGGAGGAAGAGGGGCGGTGGGCCACTTCTATTGGTCTTTCATTTATCTATTTTCATCCATCTTTGTTCTTTGGCCCATGTGGGCCTCCCATCGCAGTGGCCTCTGTTGTCGCAGAGCACCAGCTCTAGGCACATGCAGTTCAGAGCTCCGGCTCATTAATTGGACACATCGGTCCAGCTGCTCTGCGGCCCCTGGGATCTTCCCAGGCCAGGGATAGAACTGGCGCCCCTTGCAGTGCAAGGCGGTGTCCTTCCCACTGGACCACCAGGGAAGCCCTGTACCAGAGCTTTTGTATTCATTTGTCAGTGGACATCTAGGTTGCTTCCATGTTCTAGCTATTGCATAGAGAGTTTCAATGAACATTGGGGTAGAGGTGGTTCTTTCAGTTTTGATTTCATCATGGTATAAGCCTAGTAGTGGGATTCTATTTTTAGTTTTTTAAGGAATCTCCATACTGTCCTCCATAGCGACTGTATCAATTTACATTCCCACCAACAGTGTAAGAGTGTTCCCTTTTCTCTGCACCCTCTCCAGCATTTATTGTCTGTAGATTTTTTGATGATGGTCATTCTGACTGGTGTGAGGTGATATCTTATTGTAGTTTTGATTTCCTTTTCTCTAATAATCAAGGTTGAGCATCATTTCAAGGTGTGTGGGTTTTTGTTGCCTGTGTTTGTAATGTCATACTCAAGAAATCATTGTTGATTACAATGTCATGAAGCTTTTCCCCTATATTTTCTTCTAGAATTTTAGAGTTTCCTGTCTTGTCTTTAAATCTTTTTGTTCATTTTGAGTAAATTTTTGTATGTGGTGTAGATAAGGATCCTTCATTCTATTGCATGTGAATATCCAGTTTTCCTAGCAGTATTTGCTTAGGAGACTGTCCTTTCTCATTGGGTGATGTTGGCACCCTTGTTGAAAATCATCTGATCACATACACGAGGTTTATTTCTAGGCTATCAGTTGTGTTCCATTGATCTCTGTATTTGTCTTTACATTTGATCTATATACACAGCAACACCACTCTAGCTCTGTACTATGTTTTAAAATCAGGAAGTGAGAGGCCTCTAGCTTTGTGTTCTTTCTCAAGATTATTTTGGCTATTTGGAGTCCTTTTTTTTTACATTTGATTTTCATAAGGATTGTGTATGAGCTTTGGGAGGAAGAGGCGGTGGGCCACTTCTATTGGTCTTTCATTTATCTATTTTCATCCATCTTTGTTCTTTGGCCCATGTGGGCCTCCCATCGCAGTGGCCTCTGTTGTCAGAGCACCAGCTCTAGGCACATGCAGTTCAGAGCTCCGGCTCATTAATTGGACACATCGGTCCAGCTGCTCTGCGGCCCCTGGGATCTTCCCAGGCCAGGGATAGAACTGGCGCCCCTTGCAGTGCAAGGCGGTGTCCTTCCCACTGGACCACCAGGGAAGCCCTGTACCAGAGCTTTTGTATTCATTTGTCAGTGGACATCTAGGTTGCTTCCATGTTCTAGCTATTGCATAGAGAGTTTCAATGAACATTGGGGTAGAGGTGGTTCTTTCAGTTTTGATTTCATCATGGTATAAGCCTAGTAGTGGGATTCTATTTTTAGTTTTTTAAGGAATCTCCATACTGTCCTCCATAGCGACTGTATCAATTTACATTCCCACCAACAGTGTAAGAGTGTTCCCTTTTCTCTGCACCCTCTCCAGCATTTATTGTCTGTAGATTTTTTGATGATGGTCATTCTGACTGGTGTGAGGTGATATCTTATTGTAGTTTTGATTTCCTTTTCTCTAATAATCAAGGTTGAGCATCATTTCAAGGTGTGTGGGTTTTTGTTGCCTGTGTTTGTAATGTCATACTCAAGAAATCATTGTTGATTACAATGTCATGAAGCTTTTCCCCTATATTTTCTTCTAGAATTTTAGAGTTTCCTGTCTTGTCTTTAAATCTTTTTGTTCATTTTGAGTAAATTTTTGTATGTGGTGTAGATAAGGATCCTTCATTCTATTGCATGTGAATATCCAGTTTTCCTAGCAGTATTTGCTTAGGAGACTGTCCTTTCTCATTGGGTGATGTTGGCACCCTTGTTGAAAATCATCTGATCACATACACGAGGTTTATTTCTAGGCTATCAGTTGTGTTCCATTGATCTCTGTATTTGTCTTTACATTTGATCTATATACACAGCAACACCACTCTAGCTCTGTACTATGTTTTAAAATCAGGAAGTGAGAGGCCTCTAGCTTTGTGTTCTTTCTCAAGATTATTTTGGCTATTTGGAGTCCTTGAGATTTTGTATGAATTTTAAGATGACTTTTCCTATACGTGTGAAAAGAGCGTTAGAATTTTCATAAGGATTGTGTTGAATCTGTAGATTGCTTTGGGCACTATGAACATTTTAACAATGTTAGTAAGTCTGTGGTTCTACATTCATGGTTCTGCTTCTGAGTATTATGTAGTTCTGCACTATATACTTATTAAGAGAAAATCATGTATAAATGGACATGTGCAGTTCAGACCCACATAGTTCAAGTGTCAACTTTGTGACGTTTATTATGTTGAAATAATATCCCTCCATTGCTTGTTCTTATCATGAAAGTTTGTTGAATTCTGTCAGATGCTTTTTCTGCACCCATTGGAGATAATCATGTAATTTTTCTTCCTATATTGTGTTAATGTGGTGTATCACATTTATTGATTTTCTTACGTTAAGTAATCCCTGTGCTATAGGGATAAATTCTCTTTGGTTATGGTGTATTTTACTTTAACTGTGCTGTTAAATTCGGTTTCCTAGTATTTTGTTGATTATTTTTATATCTGTATTTATTAGTGACATAAGTTTGTAGTTTTATTTTTCAGTACCGTCTTTATCTGGCTTTGATATCAACATAGTGCTGGGCTCATAAAATGTGTTTGAAAGTGTTCCTCCTCTTCAGTTTTTGGGAAGACTTTGAGGATTGACATTAATTCTTCTTTAAATGCTTGGTAAATTCTCCAGAGAGTCTGTCTGCTCCTGGATTTTTCATTGTTAGGGGATTTTTAAAAATTGGAGTATAGGGGTTTCCCTGGTGGTCCAGTGGGTAAGGACACCGCCTTACAATGTAAGGGGCGCCAGTTCGATCCCCAGCCTGGGAAGGTCCCATGTGCCGCGGAGCGGCTGGACCAATGTGTCCAACTACTGAGCCATAGCTCTGGAGCGCATGTGCCCAGAGCCGGTGCTCTGCAGAGACAGAGGCCACTGCGATGGGAGGCCCACACAGGCCAGGGAACAAAGATGGATGAAAATAGATAGATGAAAGACCGGTAGAAGTGGTCCCCCTCCAACAACAAAAAAAATTGGAGTATAATTAATTTTCATCACATCTATTAGTTTCAGGTGTACAGCATAGTCATTATATATGTGTGTATGTATGTATGTGTGTGTTTGTGCACGTGTGTGTGTGTGTGTGTGTGTGTGTGTATGGTCGCACTGTGAGGCATGCAGGATTTTAGTTCTCTCACCAGGGATTGATCAGACCCACACCTTATGTACTAGAAGTGTGGAGTCTTAACCCCTGGACTATCAGGAAACTTAAAGAACACATATAACTAACAACAACAAAAAATTCAATTTAAAAATGGGCAAAGAATTTGAATAGACATTTCACCAAATAGGATGTACAAATGGCTAATAAGAAATGAAAAAATAAATAGATGTTTAGTAGCATTAATCATCAGAGAAATGCGAGTCAAATCAATAATGAGATACCACTTCATCCCCACTAGGATAGCTATAATCAAAAAGCAGATAATAGTAAGTGTTGGTAAGGATGTTGAGAAATGGGAACCCTTATATACTGCTGTGAGAACTAAAATGATGCAGCTACTTTGGAAAATCGTTCCTTAAAAAGTTGAATAGAATTACCATTTGATCCAGTAATTCTACTCCTAGGTATATACCCCCCAAAATTAAAAATATATTAACTGAAAAACTTTTATATGAAGGTTCATAGCAGCATTCTTCATAATAGCCAGGAAATGGAAATAACCCAAATGTCCATTCAGTGATAAAATATGGTTTACCTATACAGTGGAATATTCACTCATGAAAATAAGTGAAATACTGACTCATGCCACATACAACATGGATTAACTTAGAAAACATGATAGTAAGTGAAAGAAGCCAGTCATAAAGGGCCATGTTCACTTATGAATCAATCAACGGAAGTGGACTAGGTTCAAGATGGGGAGGCCCCACATCCAGTGCCAGGGAACCAAAGTAATTTGAGCCATAGCTCTGAGCGCATGTGCCCAGAGCCGGTGCTCTGCAGAGACAGAGGCCACTGCGATGGGAGGCCCACACAGGCCAGGGAACAAAGATGGATGAAAATAGATAGATGAAAGACCGGTAGAAGTGGTCCCCCTCCAACAACAAAAAAAATTGGAGTATAATTAATTTTCATCACATCTATTAGTTTCAGGTGTACAGCATAGTCATTATATATGTGTGTATGTATGTATGTGTGTGTTTGTGCACGTGTGTGTGTGTGTGTGTGTGTGTGTGTGTATGGTCGCACTGTGAGGCATGCAGGATTTTAGTTCTCTCACCAGGGATTGATCAGACCCACACCTTATGTACTAGAAGTGTGGAGTCTTAACCCCTGGACTATCAGGAAACTTAAAGAACACATATAACTAACAACAACAAAAAATTCAATTTAAAAATGGGCAAAGAATTTGAATAGACATTTCACCAAATAGGATGTACAAATGGCTAATAAGAAATGAAAAAATAAATAGATGTTTAGTAGCATTAATCATCAGAGAAATGCGAGTCAAATCAATAATGAGATACCACTTCATCCCCACTAGGATAGCTATAATCAAAAAGCAGATAATAGTAAGTGTTGGTAAGGATGTTGAGAAATGGGAACCCTTATATACTGCTGTGAGAACTAAAATGATGCAGCTACTTTGGAAAATCGTTCCTTAAAAAGTTGAATAGAATTACCATTTGATCCAGTAATTCTACTCCTAGGTATATACCCCCCAAAATTAAAAATATATTAACTGAAAAACTTTTATATGAAGGTTCATAGCAGCATTCTTCATAATAGCCAGGAAATGGAAATAACCCAAATGTCCATTCAGTGATAAAATATGGTTTACCTATACAGTGGAATATTCACTCATGAAAATAAGTGAAATACTGACTCATGCCACATACAACATGGATTAACTTAGAAAACATGATAGTAAGTGAAAGAAGCCAGTCATAAAGGGCCATGTTCTATGATTCCATTTATATGAAATGTCCAGAATAGGCAAATTCATAGAGAAAGTGGACTAGGTTCGAAGATGGGGGAGGACTTGTGTGAGGTTGCTGGTGGTTCCAGGATTCTTTTTCAGGTGATGAAGTACAATGATGAAGTGCTGCGGAGTTACAGAGTGGTGGTACTTATAACTTCTGAATATACTGATTACTGAATTGTATGGGCTTCCCAGGTGTCTCAGTGGTAAAGAATCTGACTGCCAATGCAGGAGACAGCCTGTTTGATCCCTGGATCTGGAAGGTCCTCTGAAGAAGGAACCCGCTCCAGTATTCTTGCCTGGAAAATGCCATGGACAGAGGAGCTCCATGACACGACTTAGAGACTAAAACAGCAACAACAATTGCACTGTTCACTTTAAAAGAGTGGATTTTATGATAAGTGAATTATATTTCCAAAAACTAAACAAAACTTTAGGGACCCCTGAAGTGGTGGTTTCCATCTATTGGTGTTAGTATTGTGAAAGTAAGTAGCTCTAAAGGAAGAAATCCTCTAGTGGTTTCTAGGTTTTTTGCTTTGAACAAATTTGAAGAATTTTTCAATCGCAGTATTCAAAATAATCAGGTTTTTTTGGCTGCTTCTGTTGAACTTTCATTTATTTATCTTTGTTCTTTGGCCTGTGTGGGCATCCCATCGCAGTGGCCTCTCTCATCACAGAGCACCGGCTCTGGGTGCATGCACTTCAGAGTTCCAGCTCGGTAGTTGGACACATCGGTCCAGCTGCTCTGCGGCACATGGGATCTTCCCAGGCCAGGGATCGGACTGGTGCTCCTTGCCCTGCAAGGTGGTGTCCTACCCACTCGCATCAGAAATCGTTCCTTAAAAGTTGAAAAATATTATTAATTCTACTCCTAGGTATATACCCCCCAAAATTAAAAATATATTAACTGAAAAACTTTTATATGAAGGTTCATAGCAGCATTCTTCATAATAGCCAGGAAATGGAAATAACCCAAATGTCCATTCAGTGATAAAATATGGTTTACCTATACAGTGGAATATTCACTCATGAAAATAAGTGAAATACTGACTCATGCCACATACAACATGGATTAACTTAGAAAACATGATAGTAAGTGAAAGAAGCCAGTCATAAAGGGCCATGTTCTATGATTCCATTTATATGAAATGTCCAGAATAGGCAAATTCATAGAGAAAGTGGACTAGGTTCGAAGATGGGGGAGGACTTGTGTGAGGTTGCTGGTGGTTCCAGGATTCTTTTTCAGGTGATGAAGTACAATGATGAAGTGCTGGGAGTTACAGAGTGGTGGTACTTATAACTTCTGAATATACTGATTACTGAATTGTATGGGCTTCCCAGGTGTCTCAGTGGTAAAGAATCTGACTGCCAATGCAGGAGACAGCCTGTTTGATCCCTGGATCTGGAAGGTCCTCTGAAGAAGGAACCCGCTCCAGTATTCTTGCCTGGAAAATGCCATGGACAGAGGAGCTCCATGACACGACTTAGAGACTAAAACAGCAACAACAATTGCACTGTTCACTTTAAAAGAGTGGATTTTATGATAAGTGAATTATATTTCCAAAAACTAAACAAAACTTTAGGGACCCCTGAAGTGGTGGTTTCCATCTATTGGTGTTAGTATTGTGAAAGTAAGTAGCTCTAAAGGAAGAAATCCTCTAGTGGTTTCTAGGTTTTTTGCTTTGAACAAATTTGAAGAATTTTTCAATCGCAGTATTCAAAATAATCAGGTTTTTTTGGCTGCTTCTGTTGAACTTTCATTTATTTATCTTTGTTCTTTGGCCTGTGTGGGCATCCCATCGCAGTGGCCTCTCTCATCACAGAGCACCGGCTCTGGGTGCATGCACTTCAGAGTTCCAGCTCGGTAGTTGGACACATCGGTCCAGCTGCTCTGCGGCACATGGGATCTTCCCAGGCCAGGGATCGGACTGGTGCTCCTTGCCCTGCAAGGTGGTGTCCTTACCCACTGGACCACCAGGGAAGCCCAATACTCAGTTTTTAGCTGCTAAGTTGTTATAAATTATTTTTGGTGGTAAATCACAATAGCATTTTTCAGTAAATAATTAAGAAGGAATTTTAAAAATTGTGCGAGTCTAAAAAATTGTGTAACTCTACTGATAAAATCCCTTCCATTCCATTCACCTATTAATATGAACAGATTTCTCAGTGTCTTTTTGTTTTATTTTATTTGTCTTTGGTTGCACTGGATCTTTGTTGCTATGCACCGGCTTTCTGTAGTTGTGGTGGATGGGGGCTACTTTGGTTGCTATGCAAGGACTTCTTATTGCAGTGGCTTCTTTTGTTGCAGAGCATGGACTCTAGGATTGCTGGCTTCAGTGGTTGCCGCACAGGGCCTCACTAGCGCAGCTTGTGGGCCCTAGAGTGTGAACTCAGAACTTTTGGCACATGGACTTAGTTGCTCCATGACGTGTGGAATCTTCCCAGACCAGGGATTGAACCTATGTCCTTCTCATTAGCAGGCAGATTCTTATCCAGTGTGCCACCAGGGAAGTCCTTTCAGTACCTTCTTTAGAAAAAAGTAGGGATACTCTGAATCACCTCATTTTAGAAATAGTTATTCAAATAGATGAATGAACTAATTGAAAAAAAAGCCCCATCCAGCCCATTTAACAGATACATTTCCAGTAAAACTTCATTTTAATGTTGTTAATCATTAGCAAATCTGTAATGTTTGTTGTCTAAATCACTTATATATGCTATTAGTATTAATAATTAAATCCCAAGGTTTTTTTTAACTCTTAAAGAATTCTTTATTGTAAAGGAAAATTTTAAGAAATTTCCATTCAAACTTCCCATATGATAAATGATTAATAATAAATTTTCAAGCATAAAAATTATTATATGCAGGACTTAATGGAATAAGATGATATGAGTTAAAGGAGGGAAAAAAACGGTTGTGAAATTTTTATTTTCAAATGGATCGTAGTGAGTGTCAGATCACAGTAGTAATGTTTGGATTTTGTTGAACAGATTTAAGGGAGATGTTACAGATTTTATGTAAAATGTCAGTATTTACAGTATGCCAGAAATTATATTCTGTGCTGGCATCTGACTTGTGAAAGATTTTAGATGTCAAGTTTAAAATGTGTGAGGGATTACATGGGTCCCCTTCTTGGTTCATAAACGGCTGTCTTTTTTGTGTATCTTCATGGCAGAAGGATCAAGGAAACTCTCTGGATTCCCTTTTATAAGGACTGTTAATTCCATTCGTGAGGACTCCACCCTTATAATCTAATTACCTCCCAAAGGCTCTACTTCCAAGTATCAACACATTGGACATTAGGATTTAATGTATGAATTTTGCAGAGACATGAACATACAGTCTGTCAGTTCTAAAGTACAATTGGTATTTTAGTTTTCTGTTCCTGCTGTAGTAAATTAACACAAAATTAAACAGCAAATATTGATTATCTTATGCTTTTGTAAGTCACAAGTCCAACACAGGTATCACGAGACTAAAATCAGGCTGTCTGAGCAACTGCGCTTTTCTGGAGGCTTGAGGGGAGAATCCAGTTCTTTGCCTTGTTCAACTTCTGTAGGTCAACCACAATCCGTGGCTTTTAGCCTCCTTCCTCATCCTCTTCAAAGCCAGTAAGGTCTTGTCTCTCTGACTCTTTGTCTTCTCTTTCTCTAACCACAGCTGGGAAAGGTTCTCTGCTTTTGATTAGACTGATTTGATTTGACTGAGTCCAAAAGAATAACTTCCCCATCTCAAGCTTTGTATCCTTAGTCATACCTTTAAAGTCCCTTCTGTCAAGCAAGGTCACATTCACATGTCCCAAGGATTATAATGTGGATGCCTTTGAGGGGACCATTGTTCTGCAACCACAGTTGTTTTTTGTTGTTGTTGTCTGGTTGCTTAGTTATGTCCGATTCTTCGTGACCCCATGATCTGCAGCATACCATGCTTCCCTGTCCTTCACTATCTCCTGGACTTTGCTCAAATTTGTTTGCTCAAATTCGAATTCGTGTCCATTGTGTCTCTGATGCCATCCAGCCAGCTCAACCTCTGTCACTATCTTCTTCTCCTGCCCTCAGTCTTTCCCAGCATCAGGATCTTTTCCAGTTAGTTGGCTCTTTGCATCTGGTGACCAAGGTATTGACGCTTCAGCATCAGTTCTTCCAGTGAATACTCTTTTTTTTTTTTTTTCCAGTGAATACTCAGAGTTGATTTCCTTAAGGATTGACTGGTTTGATCTTGCTATCCAAGGGACTCTCTAGAGTCTTCTCTAACACCACATTTTGAAAGCATCAATTCCTTGGTGCTCAGCCTTCTTTATGGTCCAGCTCTCACATTCATACATGACACTGGAAAAACCATAGTTTGGACTGTTAGGACCTTTGTTGGACCAAAGTGATAGCTCTACTTTTTAATATGTTTTCTTAGGATTGCCCTGGTGGTCCAGTGGTTAATACTTCCAATGCAGGGAGCATGGGTTTGATCCCTGGTCAGGGAAGTTCCATATGCCACATGGCCAAAATAAATGAAGACTTTATTTAAACAAAACAAAACATTGTCTGTGTTTGTCATAGCTTGTTTTCAAGGAACAAGTGTCTTTTAATTTCATGTCTGCAGTCACTGTCCACAGTGATTTTGAAGCCTAGGAAAATAAAGTCTATCACCTGTTGTCTTTGTTTCCCAGTCTGCTTGCCATGAAGTGATGGGACCAGATGCCATGATCTTAGTGTTTTGAACAATTGGTTTTTATTCAGTTATATAACATTAAACTTATTTTTATCTATTTATTTTGATAAATGTGAGAACTGCATTAGTGGTTAAGTGGTAAGACTTTAGAGTTGGACCTGCTCTATATTGCCTGGAGAATTCCATGGTTCATCCATGGGGTCGCAGTTAGTCCAATGCAACTGAGCGACTTAACTCACTGCTGTGTGTGCACATTGTGATGCTAGGCAAGTTATTTGCTTCTGAACCTGGAAAAGGGGGATAGTAGTGCTTACTAATATGTATTGAAACACAAAAAATAGTTTAAGGCTGTAGACTGGAGTCAGAGACTTCTACCGATTTTTTTGTGACTGTCTCAACTAAGCAAATTTGTGACCACCTTACTCACAGGTTGTTGTGAGGATCAGATAACTAAGGAATATAGAATTGCTTTGAAATATATAAAAATTATATAAAATTTTGCTGGTATTAATTTTAGAATACTTAAAATTTTTTGTCAGTGATGGGAATGTTTAATATATTCTTTGATCCCTGCATGTCAAAATTTGTTTCCCATATTTTCAAACTTAATTTGTCTCCTTTGTATTAAATAATGATAGTGAAAAGGTATATGGGAATCAAAATCACATAACTTGTATGATTTTTTTTTAATCACTAAGATTTAAAACTCAGATTTACCTAGATTATTTGAATTAATTTAAAATTATTTTCTCTTCAAAACTTAGGAGCTAATTGCTATCTCTGTTATAGAAGCAAAATAAATACTAAGTCCACCTTGAATTAGTAAAACTAATCTGTTTGCTTAGGATTGCCCTGGTGGTCCAGTGGTTAATACTTCCAATGCAGGGAGCATGGGTTTGATCCCTGGTCAGGGAAGTTCCATATGCCACATGGCCAAAATAAATGAAGACTTTATTTAAACAAAACAAAACATTGTCTGTGTTTGTCATAGCTTGTTTTCAAGGAACAAGTGTCTTTTAATTTCATGTCTGCAGTCACTGTCCACAGTGATTTTGAAGCCTAGGAAAATAAAGTCTATCACCTGTTGTCTTTGTTTCCCAGTCTGCTTGCCATGAAGTGATGGGACCAGATGCCATGATCTTAGTGTTTTGAACAATTGGTTTTTATTCAGTTATATAACATTAAACTTATTTTTATCTATTTATTTTGATAAATGTGAGAACTGCATTAGTGGTTAAGTGGTAAGACTTTAGAGTTGGACCTGCTCTATATTGCCTGGAGAATTCCATGGTTCATCCATGGGGTCGCAGTTAGTCCAATGCAACTGAGCGACTTAACTCACTGCTGTGTGTGCACATTGTGATGCTAGGCAAGTTATTTGCTTCTGAACCTGGAAAAGGGGGATAGTAGTGCTTACTAATATGTATTGAAACACAAAAAATAGTTTAAGGCTGTAGACTGGAGTCAGAGACTTCTACCGATTTTTTTGTGACTGTCTCAACTAAGCAAATTTGTGACCACCTTACTCACAGGTTGTTGTGAGGATCAGATAACTAAGGAATATAGAATTGCTTTGAAATATATAAAAATTATATAAAATTTTGCTGGTATTAATTTTAGAATACTTAAAATTTTTGTCAGTGATGGGAATGTTTAATATATTCTTTGATCCCTGCATGTCAAAATTTGTTTCCCATATTTTCAAACTTAATTTGTCTCCTTTGTATTAAATAATGATAGTGAAAAGGTATATGGGAATCAAAATCACATAACTTGTATGATTTTTTTTTAATCACTAAGATTTAAAACTCAGATTTACCTAGATTATTTGAATTAATTTAAAATTATTTTCTCTTCAAAACTTAGGAGCTAATTGCTATCTCTGTTATAGAAGCAAAATAAATACTAAGTCCACCTTGAATTAGTAAAACTAATCGTTGTTAAAACCTGAGCTACATCCATTAATCTTGGATGTGTGTGTGTGTCAGTGGTAGATCTTTCTGTCATGTCCACCTCTTTGTGACCCCATGGACTACAGTCTGCCAGTCTCCTCTGTCTATGGAATTCTCCAGCAAGCATACTGGAGTGGGTAGCCATTTTCCAGGGGATCTTCCTGACCCAGGGATCAGACCTGGATCTTCTGGGCTGCAGGTGGATTCTTTACTATCTGAGCCACCAGGGAAGCACAGGGTGGTGGACATTCAAATCATAGAAATGAAGTTTCATTTATAAGTGGGTCACCTATGTACTCAGTGTTTGATATAAAAATATCACTGTATATTAAGCAAAACCCATTTGTATTTATTTGTTTATTTTTTATATAAAGCATCTTTATTTTACTTTTAACTTTTACAGAGTTTTGTTGTTTACAGATATGTATGTTCTTAGATTAGTCATATATATATCACCCCCTTCCCACCTGTCCCGACCATCACACAGCACCCCGAAGGATCTCCTTTTCTCACAGAGCAATGACTATAGCTATTTTCTTCACTTATGATAGTGCAGGCCTTCATGCTACTTCCTTTACACCTCCCACCCTCTGTTCCTTCCCCACAATGTCCATATGTCCACTGTCCATGTCTGTCTTTCCATCGCTTCACTGCGTGTGCCATCATCACCATCCTACTAGATTCCGTGACGAAGAATTTGTGACCACCTTACTCACAGGTTGTTGTGAGGATCAGATAACTAAGGAATATAGAATTGCTTTGAAATATATAAAAATTATATAAAATTTTGCTGGTATTAATTTTAGAATACTTAAAATTTTTGTCAGTGATGGGAATGTTTAATATATTCTTTGATCCCTGCATGTCAAAATTTGTTTCCCATATTTTCAAACTTAATTTGTCTCCTTTGTATTAAATAATGATAGTGAAAAGGTATATGGGAATCAAAATCACATAACTTGTATGATTTTTTTTTAATCACTAAGATTTAAAACTCAGATTTACCTAGATTATTTGAATTAATTTAAAATTATTTTCTCTTCAAAACTTAGGAGCTAATTGCTATCTCTGTTATAGAAGCAAAATAAATACTAAGTCCACCTTGAATTAGTAAAACTAATCGTTGTTAAAACCTGAGCTACATCCATTAATCTTGGATGTGTGTGTGTGTCAGTGGTAGATCTTTCTGTCATGTCCACCTCTTTGTGACCCCATGGACTACAGTCTGCCAGTCTCCTCTGTCTATGGAATTCTCCAGCAAGCATACTGGAGTGGGTAGCCATTTTCCAGGGGATCTTCCTGACCCAGGGATCAGACCTGGATCTTCTGGGCTGCAGGTGGATTCTTTACTATCTGAGCCACCAGGGAAGCACAGGGTGGTGGACATTCAAATCATAGAAATGAAGTTTCATTTATAAGTGGGTCACCTATGTACTCAGTGTTTGATATAAAAATATCACTGTATATTAAGCAAAACCCATTTTTATTTATTTGTTTATTTTTTATATAAAGCATCTTTATTTTACTTTTAACTTTTACAGAGTTTTGTTGTTTACAGATATGTATGTTCTTAGATTAGTCATATATATATCACCCCCTTCCCACCTGTCCCGACCATCACACAGCACCCCGAAGGATCTCCTTTTCTCACAGAGCAATGACTATAGCTATTTTCTTCACTTATGATAGTGCAGGCCTTCATGCTACTTCCTTTACACCTCCCACCCTCTGTTCCTTCCCCACAATGTCCATATGTCCACTGTCCATGTCTGTCTTTCCATCGCTTCACTGCGTGTGCCATCATCACCATCCTACTAGATTCCATATATATGTGTTAGTATATTGTATTTGTCTTTCTCTTTCTGACTGACTTCACTTTTTATGATGCGTTCTAGATCCAGCCACCTCATTAGGGCTGATTGTTCTACATTTCTCTTTACAGCTGTGTAGTAGCAAAACCCATTTTAAAAAAGTAGTTTGATTTCTTATTTTTCTCCTTACACTGTAATAGTGAATAGATTTTCCCCTAAGCAGCTCAAAGATGACATTTTGAGAGGTTAAATTACTTTCTCAATGTTGCTGTGAAGGAGGAGGGAAGGAAAAGAGATCGGGTTACACATTCTTTGTTTCAGAGCCTGCCACTGCACTTCAAGTTTGGAGCCACAGTGATGAGGCTATGCTTTTGCCACAGTATTTTAGACCCTGCCCCCACTTACGGAGCCACAGACTTAGACATTTTTCCTGGCAGGGCCCCCCAAAGAGAACCATTTTAATTTAAATATTTGTAAAAATTGCTACTTAGGTTTTTGTTTTTAAAGTCTTTTATATACTTTAGCTTTCATCTGAGCCTGAAAGATTATTTATTTGTGTAGTCATAGGTGTTAAAAATGGTATTTTTTTGAGATGCCTAGAAGTTATATTTTAATATTGCAGTTAAATTTAACTCAAATTAATATTGAGTTAAACTTAGAAAGTATTTTGCATTTTATTTTGAGGGAAAAAAAAACTTTCCTGGCATAAAATGGCATGAATTTAACTGTTCTTGTGTTTCACAAATGTGATGAAAAGAAGTCCCAAAAGCAGTTGCAGTATTTCTTTTGTTCTGTTTCCTTGCTGCTCTTAGATAAATGAAGACTAAAAAGATTTTTCACATAAAATGTGTTGTAAAGTCCCATGTCATATTCTGAATTTTAATTTAACTGTTTTATGTTGTAATTTTTTCAGTTCTAAGCTTTCATTAGAATATATATTTAAACTTTTTTAACCTTTAAGAAATTACTTTAAGAAACTGGCTATTAAAATTTGAATATATTTCATAAATACATGTTTATATGTTAACTAGTCCCATTTCTTGGGGTTTAAGAAACTTAAGCATTATTTGTAAACTAATTATGCCTCTTAAACATTTTTCAGTCCATTGAAAAGTATCGATTTTTTTCCCTTATCCTAGGTCATTTTAAGTCTTAATAACATTCTTCAGTCTGCTTACTACTCTTCAGGAAAATGTCCCTCTTATTAGTAGTCGGATTATGTCACAGAAATATGGTCCCGTTTATATCAGCTTTTTCAGTATTTTGAGAGTCAGTGTTCTATTTTCCAAACAAAACTATTGTCCCCTCACACATTTTCCAGGAAAGGAAAGATACAGCTGATAAAAATTTGTGACTGGACATTGAGATGTGAATTTCGGTTGTATCTTGTTCATACAGGTTTTGTTCTGTCTAGCTCATGATTTAGGTCTAATTTGTTTACATGTTTTTGCTCAGCTGTAAGATGTTGAATTGGCTTTATATTCTGTGGCCTTAATTCTCTCGTCTTCCCTTTGCTTCTGTGTTAATCCAGTCCGTTTCTCTTCTTATCTAATAAGTTCAAGCCTTCTTGGTGGGCTCAAGCCTAAATCTTACCTTTTTCTTGAAGCTTAATTTCATCTGGAATCTTGATCATTTCTTTCTTTTCTGTGATTGTATAGGGCTTTGGGGCTTTGCTGGTGGCTCAGTGGTAAAGAATTCACCTGCCAATGCAGGAGACGATCTGAGTTTGATCCCTGGGTCAAGAAGATCCCCGCAAGAAGGAAATGGCTACCCATTCCAGTATTCTTGCCTGGGAAATCCTGTGAATAGAGGTGTGGCAGGCTACATTCCAGAAGGTCACAAAGTCAGACACAAGTTAGCAACATAGATCTTGTTTTTTTTTTTTTTCTTAATTTTATTTATGTATTTATTTTGGCTATTCTGGGTTTTCACTGCTGCTGCAGGCTGTTCTCTAGTTGCAGGGGATGGGGGCTATTCTCTAGTTGAGGTGAGCAGGCTTCTTGTTGCGGTGACTTCTCTTGTTGTGAAATTTAGGCTCCAGGACACAAGGGCTTCAGTAGTTGCGGCACATGGGCTCAGTAGATGTGTCTTAGTTGCTCCGCAGCATGTGGAATCTTCCCAGATTAGGGATCCAACCTGTGTCCCCTGCATTGGCAGGCGAACTCTTTACCACAGAGCCACCAGGGAAGCCCGCACATAGATCTTTTAATGCCAGTTTGTACTATTATTTTTCTTCCTAAAACATTTGTTCTCTCTCTGATTTAAAATAATTGTACTAACTGCCACTTGTATTTCTGTGGTATGCTGTACCATTATTATTGATCTTAAAGAAGAGCTTAGTAAGGTAAGTATTGATCTACTTTCATGAGGAAAGTGGACAGTTAGGCTGTGCTGGAAATTTGTTGTTGTTTAGTAACTTAGTCACGTCCGAGTCTTTGCAACCCCATGAACTGCAGCGCACCAGGCTTCCCTGTCCTTCACTGTCCCCCAGAGTTTGCTCAAACTCATGTCTGTTGAGTTGATGGTGCTATCCAACTATCTCATGCTCTATTACCCCGTTCTCCTTCTGCTCTGAATCTTTCCCACCAGCATCAAGGTCTTTTCCAGTGAGTTGGCTCTACTGGAAAAACCATAGCTTTGACTATACAGACCTTTGCTGGTAAAGTGATGTCTCTGCTTTTTAATATGCTGCTTAGGTTTGTCACAGATTTCCTCCAGGGAGCAAGCATCTTCTAACTTAATGGCTGCAGTCACTGTCCACAGTGATTTTGGAGCCCAAGAAAATAAAGTCTGTCATTGTTTCTATTGTTTCCCCGTCTGTTTGCCATAAAATGATGAGACTGCATACCATGATACTTTTTTCAATGTTGAGTTTTAAGCCAGCTTTTTCACTCTCCTCTCATATTCATCAAGAGGCACTTTAGTTTCTCTTCACTTTCTGCCATTAGGGTGATACCATGTGCATACCTGAGGTTATTGATATTTCTCCAACAGTCTTGATTCCAGCTTGAGCTTCATCCATCCTGACATTTCGCATGATGTGCTCTGCATAGGACAGTGTGCAGCCTTTATGTACTCCTTTCCCAATTTTGAACCAGTTAACATCTAGTTGAGGTGAGCAGGCTTCTTGTTGCGGTGACTTCTCTTGTTGTGAAATTTAGGCTCCAGGACACAAGGGCTTCAGTAGTTGCGGCACATGGGCTCAGTAGATGTGTCTTAGTTGCCCCGCAGCATGTGGAATCTTCCCAAAAGAGGGATAGAACCTGTGTCCCCTGCATTGGCAGGCGAACTCTTTACCACAGAGCCACCAGGGAAGCCCGCACATAGATCTTTTAATGCCAGTTTGTACTATTATTTTTCTTCCTAAAACATTTGTTCTCTCTCTGATTTAAAATAATTGTACTAACTGCCACTTGTATTTCTGTGGTATGCTGTACCATTATTATTGATCTTAAAGAAGAGCTTAGTAAGGTAAGTATTGATCTACTTTCATGAGGAAAGTGGACAGTTAGGCTGTGCTGGAAATTTGTTGTTGTTTAGTAACTTAGTCACGTCCGAGTCTTTGCAACCCCATGAACTGCAGCGCACCAGGCTTCCCTGTCCTTCACTGTCCCCCAGAGTTTGCTCAAACTCATGTCTGTTGAGTTGATGGTGCTATCCAACTATCTCATGCTCTATTACCCCGTTCTCCTTCTGCTCTGAATCTTTCCCACCAGCATCAAGGTCTTTTCCAGTGAGTTGGCTCTACTGGAAAAACCATAGCTTTGACTATACAGACCTTTGCTGGTAAAGTGATGTCTCTGCTTTTTAATATGCTGCTTAGGTTTGTCACAGATTTCCTCCAGGGAGCAAGCATCTTCTAACTTAATGGCTGCAGTCACTGTCCACAGTGATTTTGGAGCCCAAGAAAATAAAGTCTGTCATTGTTTCTATTGTTTCCCCGTCTGTTTGCCATAAAATGATGAGACTGCATACCATGATACTTTTTTCAATGTTGAGTTTTAAGCCAGCTTTTTCACTCTCCTCTCATATTCATCAAGAGGCACTTTAGTTTCTCTTCACTTTCTGCCATTAGGGTGATACCATGTGCATACCTGAGGTTATTGATATTTCTCCAACAGTCTTGATTCCAGCTTGAGCTTCATCCATCCTGACATTTCGCATGATGTGCTCTGCATAGGACAGTGTGCAGCCTTTATGTACTCCTTTCCCAATTTTGAACCAGTTCATTATTGTATGTCCAGTCCTAGCTGTTGCTTCTTGACCTGCACACAAGTTTCTTAGGAGGCAGGTAAGATGGTCTGGTATTCCTATCTCTTTCAGAATTTTCCACAGTTTGTTGTGATCCACAGAAAGGCTTTAGCATAGTTGATGAAGCAGACGTAGACGCTAGAGGTTTAGTTGTATGTCTTGTCTTTTTTTTTGACTTCTGTCGCACATACTTTAAACCTTGAAGATACTAGATTCTTAATAAATATGAAGTGATTCGAGACTGATCTTTTGATTCCCTCTTCCTTTTATAGATGGTTTTTGGAAAGGGCAAGAAAAGCTGAATCTGTTAGGATTTGTGAATTTTTCATTCTTCACATTCCTGTTGTGTCAGGCACCATCATGGGCTTTTCTTTTGAACTTCAATGTGTTCAGGAATAGAACTTGTTCCAAAACAGTTGACATGGGGCTCCCTATATTGCTTAAATATCTGTGATTGCATGAAGCAAGGAAGATGTTGAAAGTAACTTATGAGAATAGAGATGCTTCTGTACGATACTGGTTTTTATCATTAAGTGAATATAATTATCTATTTAAAAATTGGATGTAGGTAGACTTTCAAGAAAATGATAAAGTGGAGGTAAGTCTCATGACATTTTTGAGTTTTGAATCTTTTATTGTATTTGAACATTTTGTGCATTTCCTATTTTTTGTTTACATAAAAATGATCAATTGCTAGAAAAAGCTAAGACATTTTGGACACGTTTTCTTTCTTTTTCTTTTTTTTGTAAGTGTTTTTTGTTGTTGTTTGTTTCTCTTTTTTTGAACATTTATTTTATTTATTTATCTTTTTTTGGCGGGGGGAGGGAGTGGTGTGGGGAGGGAGGGGACGGGCGGGCCACTTCTATTGGTCTTCCATTTCTCTATTTTGATCCGTCTTTGTTCTTTGGCTCCTGTAGGCCTCCCATCGCGGTGGCCTTTGTCGTTGCAGAGTGCTGGCTCTGGGCGCATGTGCCCCAGAGCTCCAGCTCGGGAATTGGACACATCAGTCCAGCCACTCCGTGGCACGTGGGATCTTCCCAGGCCAGGGATAGAACTGGCGCCCCTTGCACTGCAAGGCAGTGTCCTTACCCACTGGACCACGTTTTCTTAAGCCCCTGGACACGTTTTCTTAAGCATATTTAAAAACTTTTGTATCTATTCCTATGGTGCTGATTTTTTACTAGAAAACTATGACCCATATTAGTGCTTTGCTTTTCTGGCTTCCTAACCAATGTTATTTTTATATCTTCGCAAAAACCAAGTAATTGACAAGTTTGTTGTAATATCCATGCTTCACAATTGATATTGTTTGGAACATGTTATTAATAAAAGTAACCTTTTAACTGTTTCTCTACATTGTTTGATAAATGCTATTTTGGTCTGTTTTTAATTTTCATAAATACATAATGTATTAATTATTTTTTGTTTACTGTGTTTTGAAGTTAAATTCTGATAAAGATTTTACTTTTTAAATACTGAGGTTTTGTGTGTGTGTCTCCTAGGGAAATAGCTCTAAAGACATCAAAGTGAAGATTTACACTACCATATATGAAATATAAATAGAAATTTACTAATAACATTTTAATGTAAGCCTTCATATTATAATATTTTTAAAGGAGCCAGTTCACTGTAACAGAGCAGTTTCTTTTTCACCCTCCAATTATACTGAGATTTTGCCCAAGTAATCTCTTTTTATTTAACCTTACAGAGCTATCATAGAAAAGGCTTACTGTGTCAAAACTATCATAGCACTCTGTTTTAAGTTTCTTTTTGGCACTCATCATCATCGTGATTTTATTATAATTTGTATAAACATTTTCAAAAAGATTTGTTTCCATTCTTAGAAACCGAAAGGCTCTGTGGTGAGGAGGGAATCTTGGTTGGTTCCTTAGGTTTCCAGGCCTACCACAGTGCCTTTCTGGTCACACATGCTCAGTAACTGTCTTTGTGGCAACAACCAGTGTTCTTTTTTTTCAGTCATCTTTAATTAATGAAAATAATTTTGATTTTATAAGCCCTGGATAGATGACTTCAATTTTCCTTGTTTTGAAAATAAGACAAGTATGGCTGTTTTAGTGATTTCAAGATAAATGAAACTGAAGAATTTATTAGGAGTTGAAATTAAGGTTTAGCTGGTTTTTCAAAGGATATCATCCTTCAATACTTTTACTTTGCATTTTCTTACGGTGATTTAAGGTGGTTGTAATTATTCTTGATTGATGATACCTGTCAAAAATAAGCCTAACCAGCTATTTCTGCTGCTTTCTGAGATCTGAGAAGCAAAAACTGAGAAGTGTGTGAACTGCTGAGAGTTGTGTGTAAAATGAGATAATAAGATCTACTTCACAATTGATATTGTTTGGAACATGTTATTAATAAAAGTAACCTTTTAACTGTTTCTCTACATTGTTTGATAAATGCTATTTTGGTCTGTTTTTAATTTTCATAAATACATAATGTATTAATTATTTTTTGTTTACTGTGTTTTGAAGTTAAATTCTGATAAAGATTTTACTTTTTAAATACTGAGGTTTTGTGTGTGTGTCTCCTAGGGAAATAGCTCTAAAGACATCAAAGTGAAGATTTACACTACCATATATGAAATATAAATAGAAATTTACTAATAACATTTTAATGTAAGCCTTCATATTATAATATTTTTAAAGGAGCCAGTTCACTGTAACAGAGCAGTTTCTTTTTCACCCTCCAATTATACTGAGATTTTGCCCAAGTAATCTCTTTTTATTTAACCTTACAGAGCTATCATAGAAAAGGCTTACTGTGTCAAAACTATCATAGCACTCTGTTTTAAGTTTCTTTTTGGCACTCATCATCATCGTGATTTTATTATAATTTGTATAAACATTTTCAAAAAGATTTGTTTCCATTCTTAGAAACCGAAAGGCTCTGTGGTGAGGAGGGAATCTTGGTTGGTTCCTTAGGTTTCCAGGCCTACCACAGTGCCTTTCTGGTCACACATGCTCAGTAACTGTCTTTGTGGCAACAACCAGTGTTCTTTTTTTTCAGTCATCTTTAATTAATGAAAATAATTTTGATTTTATAAGCCCTGGATAGATGACTTCAATTTTCCTTGTTTTGAAAATAAGACAAGTATGGCTGTTTTAGTGATTTCAAGATAAATGAAACTGAAGAATTTATTAGGAGTTGAAATTAAGGTTTAGCTGGTTTTTCAAAGGATATCATCCTTCAATACTTTTACTTTGCATTTTTCTTACGGTGATTTAAGGTGGTTGTAATTATTCTTGATTGATGATACCTGTCAAAAATAAGCCTAACCAGCTATTTCTGCTGCTTTCTGAGATCTGAGAAGCAAAAACTGAGAAGTGTGTGAACTGCTGAGAGTTGTGTGTAAAATGAGATAATAAGATCTACTTCACAAGGTAATTTAGGTTTTAATGAACTATTTGAGTGTGAGAGCATAATGTGCCCGGCACACCATTGGTGCAGTATAGATGGTAGTTATCTTGGAGTTGTAAGAAAACTTCTCTTCATAAGAGCAATTGTAAATTTAAAGGTGAATTTCTTGCCCATCCCAAACAAGTATTAAAATGCAAATTTTGTATATTATAGTAAAAAAGACAGATATTTAATGACACAGTGCCATTAAATGTTAAATATGAACCTTTGAATCTCTGAATGGGTGTACTAGTGAAAACAGTTGTGATATCCTTTCTGGGAGGGAAGAACTACCTAAAAACAAGAAAAATGTGAAAGAAAAATAGGCAGACCCGCCATGATTCTTTAACCTTGAAGTTTTAAGCTGGTTGCCTGTCAGCTGAATTTGGCTTGCAGACATGTTATATTTAGCTTACATTATATTTTTTAAATTAGTTGCCAACAATTAAAAGTTGGGAGATTTCACAAAAGTAAAATCCAGCTCACCGGCTTATTTTGAAAAACTGGAAGACAGACCACTTTGGACCCACACATTCCCTAATTACTACCATCTGTGGCTTTGAATAGAGGACGCTCTTACCTCTGACCGTCTGTGTTGTCTCCCCAGTCCTAAAGTGATGGTACTTTTTTTTCTTTTTGGGGGGTACTTTTTTGATCCTGACAAAAAAGAAACCTATAAAAGAGCCATTTGTGTGTTATTTGTTTTTTGTTTTTAACTTTTTTTATAGCCAATTTTTAAAAAATTATTTTTTTTTTTCGTCCGTCCCTTTTTTCTTTGACCTGTGTGGGCCTCTCATCACAGTGGCCTCTCTCGTTGCAGAGCACCAGCTCTGGGCACATGCACTCCAAAGCACTGACTCGTAATTGGACTCACTAGCCCAGCTGCTGCATGGCACATGGGGTCTTCCCGGGCCAGGAATTGAACCAGTGCCCACTGCACTGCAAGGTGGGCTCTTCACCCACTGGACCACCAGGGAAGCCCGATTCTGCTGCTTTCTGAGATCTGAGAAGCAAAACTGAGAAGTGTGTGAACTACTGAGAGTTGTGTGTAAAATGAGATAATAAGATCTACTTCACAAGGTAATTTAGGTTTTAATGAACTATTTGAGTGTGAGAGCATAATGTGCCCGCACACCATTGGTGCAGTATAGATGGTAGTTATCTTGGAGTTGTAAGAAAACTTCTCTTCATAAGAGCAATTGTAAATTTAAAGGTGAATTTCTTGCCCATCCCAAACAAGTATTAAAATGCAAATTTTGTATATTATAGTAAAAAAGACAGATATTTAATGACACAGTGCCATTAAATGTTAAATATGAACCTTTGAATCTCTGAATGGGTGTACTAGTGAAAACAGTTGTGATATCCTTTCTGGGAGGGAAGAACTACCTAAAAACAAGAAAAATGTGAAAGAAAAATAGGCAGACCCGCCATGATTCTTTAACCTTGAAGTTTTAAGCTGGTTGCCTGTCAGCTGAATTTGGCTTGCAGACATGTTATATTTAGCTTACATTATATTTTTTAAATTAGTTGCCAACAATTAAAAGTTGGGAGATTTCACAAAAGTAAAATCCAGCTCACCGGCTTATTTTGAAAAACTGGAAGACAGACCACTTTGGACCCACACATTCCCTAATTACTACCATCTGTGGCTTTGAATAGAGGACGCTCTTACCTCTGACCGTCTGTGTTGTCTCCCCAGTCCTAAAGTGATGGTACTTTTTTTTCTTTTTGGGGGGTACTTTTTTGATCCTGACAAAAAAGAAACCTATAAAAGAGCCATTTGTGTGTTATTTGTTTTTTGTTTTTAACTTTTTTTATAGCCAATTTTTAAAAAATTATTTTTTATTTTCGTCCGTCTTTATTCTTTGACCTGTGTGGGCCTCTCATCACAGTGGCCTCTCTCGTTGCAGAGCACCAGCTCTGGGCACATGCACTCCAAAGCACTGACTCGTAATTGGACTCACTAGCCCAGCTGCTGCATGGCACATGGGGTCTTCCCGGGCCAGGAATTGAACCAGTGCCCACTGCACTGCAAGGTGGGCTCTTCACCCACTGGACCACCAGGGAAGCCCGAGCCATTTGTGTTTTAAGAAAACTAGGAAAGTTTCTAATTCTTTGTGAAAATAAACAACATTTCTACATGTATATGTCAAAGGTCACAGTTTAGGGCTTACAAAACAGTCATAGTAAAAACTGTAATTAATATATGTGGAAAAGACATGTAATGGAAAGCTTTCACTAGAACACAAACTCAAACATCAACAGGGTCTCTTAAAAAAAAAAAAAAGAATTAAATAAAGTTAGTGATGCTATTGTGAGAAAACCTCATATATTATTAAGAGAAATTTCCTGGGAGTAAAATCTCTTGTGTATGTTGAGTTAGACTGTTTAGAAAGCGAAGCAGTTACAGTATTTTGGGTACCGCTAATTTGGAAATAGTATTTATTTTGATATATTGTGTATTATAAATGAAACCAAGAAATTTACAAGGCAGCTTCTACAAAAATGCTGAATTATTTCTCTTGAGGTTGATGCAGGCACAGAGGTAAATACCACCTAGTTAGCTCTAGTGATTTTTGATATTGGTGAAAATTTTGACTATTTTTCTTGTCTTTAATCTTTGTATCTTCATTGGCTTATTTTCATCAGCAAATAATCTTTGTCATAGACTTAGAAAACAGTCGTCTTCCAGCCTCTTGCCTAGTACCTACATACATCCTGGAGTTGTCTACTTACTGTACCTCCTCTGCCTTACTTTCCCTTGACTGTTTAACTAGCTCCAGTCATCCGTCGTCTGCCTGTTTACCACGAGTAATGTCTCCAAAACCGTTTTGCCATTGTCGTTGATGGCTTCCATGTGCCAGCTTTTCTGTGCTTACCATCAGCCGCTCAGTGCTGTTTGACACAACTGACTCCTCTGCATGGAGCTCTTACCTACTGTAGTAAGAATCTGCTACCTTCCAGGTCTTTCAGTGAAATCCAAATAGCGACTGTGGAACAAACTAAGCCAGGGCTAAGGAATGGACTCTTGCTGGCTTAAGCCCTTACACCTAAGCCCTTATTATAAGTCTTATGTAAATTCAGTATGCTAACTCAGGCTTTAGACCTTTTATTCCATACTTTGGGCTAATTTGTGAAAGGACAAAAAAGAGGATTTCAAAAGTAAAAATAAACATATTAAAGAATCTGAACTCCATTATGAATACTTCTTGCCTCCATATCACAAATGCAGATGTTTGAATGACTGTGGTGTAACGGGAAGGAGGAAGAATCTAGGAACTTGCCATGAACTATCGAGTTTAAATAAGCGTTTTTCACTCTGCAGAGTATAGATTTTTTTTATAACATAAGTTGCGGTGCAGGTAAGTACTCAGATCCAGGTGGGTCTAAAAAAAAAAAGTCCTTGTAGGTGCTTATTATTCCTTCACCTGGAATATTAACTTCAGTCAATTTAAAAAACACAATCATTTTAATAACTTGATGCCAAATTATAGTAAGTTACCCAAATTTTAGTTATTTTTCCATTCTAACTAAAGATAAATGCAAAAATGTGACAAAAAGGAGTTAAGTACTTTTTAAGACTCAGATAACCCCCTGTTTCAGGAAAAACCAGTTGTCAAATCATATTAGAAAATTATTCTCTTTAAGATGAAATCAGATGGGTAGAATAACTTACTCTGATATTACTGTCCTAGCCACAGCTCTAGAAGTATAATATAATTGTAATAATGTTATAGACTTATTAAGGTTGCTACATAAAACTAAAAATATATATTCAGTGTTATCTTTTCCCCCCACCATGCCTCTTTTATTTTTATATTAATTTTCATCTATCTTTTATCCTTTGCGTGTATGGGCCTCCCATTGCTGTGGCCTTTCTCGTTTTTGCTCTGAGCCTGGCTCATCGCCATCTACTTACTGTACCTCCTCTGCCTTACTTTCCCTTGATGACTAGCTCCAGTCATCCGTCTGCCTGTTTACCACGAGTAATGTCTCCAAAACCGTTTTGCCATTGTCGTTGATGGCTTCCATGTGCCAGCTTTTCTGTGCTTACCATCAGCCGCTCAGTGCTGTTTGACACAACTGACTCCTCTGCATGGAGCTCTTACCTACTGTAGTAAGAATCTGCTACCTTCCAGGTCTTTCAGTGAAATCCAAATAGCGACTGTGGAACAAACTAAGCCAGGGCTAAGGAATGGACTCTTGCTGGCTTAAGCCCTTACACCTAAGCCCTTATTATAAGTCTTATGTAAATTCAGTATGCTAACTCAGGCTTTAGACCTTTTATTCCATACTTTGGGCTAATTTGTGAAAGGACAAAAAAGAGGATTTCAAAAGTAAAAATAAACATATTAAAGAATCTGAACTCCATTATGAATACTTCTTGCCTCCATATCACAAATGCAGATGTTTGAATGACTGTGGTGTAACGGGAAGGAGGAAGAATCTAGGAACTTGCCATGAACTATCGAGTTTAAATAAGCGTTTTTCACTCTGCAGAGTATAGATTTTTTTTATAACATAAGTTGCGGTGCAGGTAAGTACTCAGATCCAGGTGGGTCTAAAAAAAAAAAGTCCTTGTAGGTGCTTATTATTCCTTCACCTGGAATATTAACTTCAGTCAATTTAAAAAACACAATCATTTTAATAACTTGATGCCAAATTATAGTAAGTTACCCAAATTTTAGTTATTTTTCCATTCTAACTAAAGATAAATGCAAAAATGTGACAAAAAGGAGTTAAGTACTTTTTAAGACTCAGATAACCCCCTGTTTCAGGAAAAACCAGTTGTCAAATCATATTAGAAAATTATTCTCTTTAAGATGAAATCAGATGGGTAGAATAACTTACTCTGATATTACTGTCCTAGCCACAGCTCTAGAAGTATAATATAATTGTAATAATGTTATAGACTTATTAAGGTTGCTACATAAAACTAAAAATATATATTCAGTGTTATCTTTTCCCCCCACCATGCCTCTTTTATTTTTATATTAATTTTCATCTATCTTTTATCCTTTGCGTGTATGGGCCTCCCATTGCTGTGGCCTTTCTCGTTGTAGAGCATTGGCTCTGAGCGCTGGCTCGTAATTCGACACACCAGTCCAGCAGCTTCACAGCACATAGGATCCTCCCTGGACAGGGATCAAACTGATTCTCCTTGCACTGCAAGGCAGACTCTACCCACTGGACCACCAGGGAAACCCTCAGTGTTATCTTGAATAACAGTTTACACTAACCATTTTCTTTTTAGGTTCAGGGTTGTTTTTTGTTTGTTTTTTGGCTATTCTGGATTCTCACTGCTGCCACAGGCTCTTCTCTAGTACAGGGAGTGGAGACTACTCTCTAGTTGAGGTGAGCAAGCTTTTTACGGTGACTTTTCTTGTTGTGGAACTCGGACTCTAGGGCTCACAAGCCTTAGTAGTTGCAGCACACAGGCTCAATAGTTACGGCTCTGAGGCTCTAGAGCACAGGCTTAGTTGTGGCTCATGGGCTTTGTTACTCTGCAGCATGTGGGATCCTCCCAGATCAGGGATCAAACCCATGTCTCTCACAGGCACATCTTCACCACTGAGCTACCAGGGAAGCCCTGAGTTCTGGTTTTGATGTCAAATTTAGAAATTCCTTCCCCATTGCAATAGTATTTTCAAGTTCTTTTATAGTTTCACATTTTGCATCCTAACCTTTCATTTATTTGGAATTAATTTTGTTGTATGAGGTAAGGATCCAATTTAGTTATTTCCCAAATGCTCAGCAGATTCTCTCAACACCCTTTATTCATTTGAGATGCTGCTTTTATTACACTTTTATATATATATGGATCTACTTTTGGCTTCCTCTCATAATCTATCTCTTAACAGTAGAACACACAGTTTATATAGATGTAGCTTTCAGTATACTTTAATACTTGGTAAGGCAAATTCTTCTTTGTCATTTTTCCAGAAGTTTAGGATACTCCGTGGTTTATTTTTCTAAATGTCTTTTGAGTCCTTTTTGTCTGATTCCATTTAAAACCATGTTAACATTTATTGATGGATTAGGGTAGAACTTAAGTCTGTACAGTCTATAGTTTTCTAACTCATAAAATGATATACCTTCCTTTGTTAGTCTTCTTTATTTTTAGGTGCTGTTATGAGTGAGATTGTTTTTTTCATTTTGTAAACTTTTGTTAATATATGAAAAACTTGTATGTTTAAACTGTTCATGTTTTAACTCTTAGTAATCTTTCAGTTCTAATGGGAATTTTTAAACACTATATCTTTAAATAAAGATAACTTTGTTAAGTCAACTTTAGTTTACTTGTTCTCATTTGGGGTTTAGTTGACATTAAAAGCACTTATAGGATAGTACATTGAGTTTGGTTAGTTTTTTATATCACATGATTTCTTTTACAGTTCAGGATGGATGTTTGGTGATTTCTTCAATCTTTATTTGGTGACTAATAGTGAATAATTCAAACCTTTGCGTTTTTTAGACATCTTTATTTACTAGAAGTGTATCTTTAGATGTCTGTAAAAATATTTTAGCGTAATATCCTGTAGGTGCTTTTTATTTTATTATTTTAATTATTTTGTTTGTTTCTGCTGAGGAGAACAGACGATTGTTTTCTCCCAGCTTTGGAGGTTAAACATCAAACATCAAGTTGTTACCTGAGCCATGAGCCCTCTAAGAGTACTAGGGTCATCTGTAGATTCAGTGTGATCCCTATCAAACTTCCAATGACATTCTTCACAGAACTAGACCAAAGAATAACACAGTTCATATGGAAACACAAAAGACCTCGAATAGCCAAAGCAATCCTCAGGAAGAAGAATGGAGCTGGAGGGGTCGGCCTCCTAACTTCAGACTCTACTACAAAGCAACAGTCCTCAAGACAGTATGGTTCTGGCACAAAAACAGAAATATCGACCAATGGAACAAGATCGAGAACCCAGAGATAAACCCACACACCTATGGGTACCTTATTTTTGACAAAGGAGGCGAACACATAAAATGGGACAAAGACAGCCTCTTCAACAAATGGTGCTGGGAAAATTGGACAGCTACATGCAAAAAACTGAAGTTGGAACATACCCTGACACCATGCACAAAGATCAACTCAAAATGGATTAAAAACCTCAATGTAAGACCAGAAACCATCAAACTCTTAGAGGAAAATATAGGCAAAACCCTCAAGGACATAAATCAAAGCAAGATCTTCTCTGACCCACCTACTAGAATAGCGGAACTGAAAAGACAAATGAACATGTGGGACCTAATGAAACTTAAAAGCTTTTGTACAGCTAAAGAAAATTACAAAAAAGCTCAACAGACACCCCACAGAGTGGGAGAAAATCATAGCAAATGAAACAACAGACAAAGAATTAATCTCCAAAATCTACAAGCAACTCCAACAACTCAGCACAGGAAAGAAAACAAATCAAATTTGGGGTAGAAAAATTTCATTGAGTTTGGTTAGTTTTTTATATCACATGATTTCTTTTACAGTTCAGGATGGATGTTTGGTGATTTCTTCAATCTTTATTTGGTGACTAATAGTGAATAATTCAAACCTTTGCGTTTTTTAGACATCTTTATTTACTAGAAGTGTATCTTTAGATGTCTGTAAAAATATTTTAGCGTAATATCCTGTAGGTGCTTTTTATTTTATTATTTTAATTATTTTGTTTGTTTCTGCTGAGGAGAACAGACGATTGTTTTCTCCCAGCTTTGGAGGTTAAACATCAAACATCAAGTTGTTACCTGAGCCATGAGCCCTCTAAGAGTACTAGGGTCATCTGTAGATTCAGTGTGATCCCTATCAAACTTCCAATGACATTCTTCACAGAACTAGACCAAAGAATAACACAGTTCATATGGAAACACAAAAGACCTCGAATAGCCAAAGCAATCCTCAGGAAGAAGAATGGAGCTGGAGGGATCGGCCTCCCTAACTTCAGACTCTACTACAAAGCAACAGTCCTCAAGACAGTATGGTTCTGGCACAAAAACAGAAATATCGACCAATGGAACAAGATCGAGAACCCAGAGATAAACCCACACACCTATGGGTACCTTATTTTTGACAAAGGAGGCGAACACATAAAATGGGACAAAGACAGCCTCTTCAACAAATGGTGCTGGGAAAATTGGACAGCTACATGCAAAAAACTGAAGTTGGAACATACCCTGACACCATGCACAAAGATCAACTCAAAATGGATTAAAAACCTCAATGTAAGACCAGAAACCATCAAACTCTTAGAGGAAAATATAGGCAAAACCCTCAAGGACATAAATCAAAGCAAGATCTTCTCTGACCCACCTACTAGAATAGCGGAACTGAAAAGACAAATGAACATGTGGGACCTAATGAAACTTAAAAGCTTTTGTACAGCTAAAGAAAATTACAAAAAAGCTCAACAGACACCCCACAGAGTGGGAGAAAATCATAGCAAATGAAACAACAGACAAAGAATTAATCTCCAAAATCTACAAGCAACTCCAACAACTCAGCACAGGGAAAACGAACAACCCAATCAAAAAATGGGAAAAAGATCTAAAGAGACACCTCTCCAAGGAGGACATACAGATGGCCCAAAAGCACATGAAATGATGCTCAACCTTGCTTATTATTAGAGAAATGCAAATCAGACCTCACACCCGTCAGAATGGCCGTCATCTACAAATCGACAGATAATAAATGCTGGAGAGGCTGCAGAGAAAAGGGAACACTCCTGCATTGCTGGTGGGAGTGTAAATTGATACAGCCTCTATGGAAGACAGTCTGGAGATTTCTTAAAAAACTAAAAATGGAAGCACCATATGACCCAGCAATCCCACTCTTAGGCTTATACCCTGATGAAATCAAATCTGAAAGAAGCACCTGTACCCCAATGTTCATTGCAGCTCTCTATACAATAGCTAGAACATGGAAGGAACCTAGATGCCCATCGACGAACGAATGGATCCAAAAGCCCTGGTACATATATACAATGGAATACTACACAGCTGTAAAGAGAAATGCAGAAGAATCAGCCCTAATGTGGTGGCTGGATCTAGAACGTATCATCATAAGTCAAGTCAGTCAGAAAGAGAAGGACAAATACAGTATATTAACACATATATATGGAATCTAGTAGGATGGTGATGATGGCACACGCAGTGAAGTGACGGAAAGACAGACATGGACAGTGGACATGTGGATGTTGTGGGGAAGGAACAGAAGGTAGGAGGCGTAAAGGAAGTAGCATGAAGGCCTGTACTATCATAAATGAAGAAAATAGCTATGGTCATTGGTCTGTGAGAAAAGGAGATCCTTCAGGGGTGCTGTGTGATGGTCAGGACGGGTGGGAAGGGGGGGATATACATATGACTAATCTGGGAACATACTATCTGTAAACAACAAAACTCTGTAAAAGTTAAAAGCAAACTAAAGGTTTCAAAAAAAAAAAAAAAAGACCAATAGAAGTGGCCCGCCTGTACCCCTCCCTCCCACCCCCACCCCCCAAAAGATAAATAAATAAAATAAATGTTAAAAAAAAAAAAAAAAGAGTGCTAGGGAAGGATTTGTTCCAGGCCTCTTTCCTAACTTCTTGTAGCCTCAACCGTTCGTTGGGTTGTAGATGACCATCTTCTCCCTGTCTCTCTTCACGTTTTATATACATTTGCTCCCTTTATAAGGACACCAGTCATATTGAATTTGGGCCCACTCCAGTGACCCCATTTAATTCTCTAAAGACAGTATCTCCAAACCAGATATTGAGGTACTGGAGATTAGGACTATAATATGTCCACTTAATACATTTATGTTTTTATTTTTAAATTGCTTCACACTTAGAAAAAAATGCAAAATAACATAATAAAAGTCTCATGCTATTTTTATGTAGATTTATCAATTTTTAATATTCTTCCATATTTGCGTTGTTCCCTGGTCCTCTACATCTTTTCTTTACCTAATCTACATGTGCAGAATTTATTTTTGATGAACTCTTTAAGAGAGTAAAGTTGTTTATATTTTACCCTTAATATTTCAGTTCCTGTTTTCTAAGAACAGTATTCTCATATGTTCAAACTTAGATTATTGAATTAAGGAAATTTGACATTGATACAGTTCTTTAATATACTTGAATCTCTTAGCGTAACTATCTCATCTTTTTTTAGACTTTCCTTCCACCTATAGTAGAGGATGCAGTCTGGGATTATATAATATGTTTTGTTCTCATGTCTTTTTAATCTGGAATGATTACTTAGCTGTCCTTTGTCTTCCATGACAGTAATATCTTTTAAGAATATAGGCCAGTTATTTTATACAGTATTCCTCAATTTGGAGTTATCTGACATTTCCTCATTTTTAGATTTAGGTGATACATCTCTGGCCATAAATCTACAGAAATGATAATGTTTCCTTTCTCAGACTGCCACATTCAGAAGTGTGATGTCTGACCTTACTTGTCGTTAGTGATGTCAATTGTGATCACTTGGTCAAGATTTTTTTTTTTTTAAAGATTTATTTATTTATTTTGGGCAGGGGTCGAGAGTTGGGGAGAGAGGGGAGCGGGCGGGCCACTTCTAGTGGTCTTTCATTTCTCTATTTTCATCCGTATTTGTTCTTTGGCTCCTGTGGGCCTCCCATCCTTGTGGCATCTGTCATTGCAGAGTGCCGGCTCTGGGTGCGTGCACTCCAGAGCTCCGGCTCGGTGATTGGACACATCGGTCCAGCCGCTCTGCGGCACGTGGGATCTTCCCAGGCCAGGGCTCGAACCGGCACCCCTTGCATTGCAAGGTGGTGTCCTTACCCACTGGACCACCAGGGGAAGCCCTGGTCAAGATATTATCTCTTCTTTTCATGGTATAGTCACTATTTCCCCCTTTACAACAAATAGACGTTGGGGAAATACTTGAATACCGTGCAAGTTTCTTATTTTGCATGAAATTCTCTACTCCCCCCTAGAAGTAACTGGTCTTTGCTATTTATAGTTGTAGTATGGAATTTTCCAGTTTCGTCACTTACTCTACATTAATCATTCAGTGGGGCTTCCCTATGGCTCAGCGGTAAAGACTGCCTAAAGTGTAGCAGATGTGGGTTCGATCCTGGGTCGGGAGCATCCCCTGGAGAAGGAACTGGCAGGCTACTCCAGTATTCTTGCCCAAATAGAGCCTGGTGGGCTATAGTCCATGGGGTCGCAAAAAAGTCAGACATGACTGAGTAACTAAACAACATAAACAGCAACAGTCATTCTGCACTGTACTGTAAGACCCCATCTTTTATCTACCTAGCTGTATCAATATGGACTAATGGACAAACTTTATTCAGTGGGTTATAATCTATTACAACCTTTATGTTCTTTTATTTTTTCTGTCTTTTTAATCTGAATGATTACTTAGCTGTCCTTTGTCTTCCATGACAGTAATATCTTTTAAGAATATAGGCCAGTTATTTTATACAGTATTCCTCAATTTGGAGTTATCTGACATTTCCTCATTTTTAGATTTAGGTGATACATCTCTGGCCATAAATCTACAGAAATGATAATGTTTCCTTTCTCAGACTGCCACATTCAGAAGTGTGATGTCTGACCTTACTTGTCGTTAGTGATGTCAATTGTGATCACTTGGTCAAGATTTTTTTTTTTTTAAAGATTTATTTATTTATTTTGGGCAGGGGTCGAGAGTTGGGGAGAGAGGGGAGCGGGCGGGCCACTTCTAGTGGTCTTTCATTTCTCTATTTTCATCCGTATTTGTTCTTTGGCTCCTGTGGGCCTCCCATCCTTGTGGCATCTGTCATTGCAGAGTGCCGGCTCTGGGTGCGTGCACTCCAGAGCTCCGGCTCGGTGATTGGACACATCGGTCCAGCCGCTCTGCGGCACGTGGGATCTTCCCAGGCCAGGGCTCGAACCGGCACCCCTTGCATTGCAAGGTGGTGTCCTTACCCACTGGACCACCAGGGGAAGCCCTGGTCAAGATATTATCTCTTCTTTTCATGGTATAGTCACTATTTCCCCCTTTACAACAAATAGACGTTGGGGAAATACTTGAATACCGTGCAAGTTTCTTATTTTGCATGAAATTCTCTACTCCCCCCTAGAAGTAACTGGTCTTTGCTATTTATAGTTGTAGTATGGAATTTTCCAGTTTCGTCACTTACTCTACATTAATCATTCAGTGGGGCTTCCCTATGGCTCAGCGGTAAAGACTGCCTAAAGTGTAGCAGATGTGGGTTCGATCCTGGGTCGGGAGCATCCCCTGGAGAAGGAACTGGCAGGCTACTCCAGTATTCTTGCCCAAATAGAGCCTGGTGGGCTATAGTCCATGGGGTCGCAAAAAAGTCAGACATGACTGAGTAACTAAACAACATAAACAGCAACAGTCATTCTGCACTGTACTGTAAGACCCCATCTTTTATCTACCTAGCTGTATCAATATGGACTAATGGACAAACTTTATTCAGTGGGTTATAATCTATTACAACCTTTATGTTCTTTTGTTGTTATTTGTTATTTAACTTTTTAAACCTTTTTTATTTCAATTTTGGCCTATTTTTATTGATTTTTAAGTTTATTTATTTTTCATACATCTTTATTCTAAGGCCTACGTGGGCCTCCCATTGCAGCGGCCTCTCGTTGGAGAGCACTGGCTCTGGGTGTGTGTGCTCTAGAGTACTGGCTTGTAATTGGACACACTGGTCCAGCAAGTCCTCAGCACATGGGATCTTCCTGAGCCAGGGGTCGAACCGGTGCCCCTTCTACTGCAAGGTGCGCTCTTTATCCATTGGACCACCAGAGTAGCCCTATATTTAATTTTAAAAAGCTTTTAACACAGCTTTATAGGTAACTTTTAATTTATAATATTACAAAAATATTGACTTTATTCCCTGTGTTGTACAAACATCCTTCAGTTTATCTTAACACCCAGTAGTTTGTACCTCCCACTGTTCCACCTCTATACTGCCCCCCTACCCCTGACTCCACTGGTAACCACTAGTTTGCTCTCTATATCTGTGAGTTTCTTCTTTCTGTCACATTCACTAGTTTGTTGTGTGTTTTTATAATGCACGAAAAGTGAAGTCATACACGTTGCTACAAATGGCAAATTTTGTTCTTTTTTATGGCTTAGTAGTATTCCATTGTATATATGTACCACTTCCCCTTTTTCCATTCATCTACAACCTTTATGTTTTTTGCTGTTGATATTGTTCCAGGTTCTGACAGTGTGGGAGTCCCTTCATCCTGGCTCTGGTGTCCTTTGGATGTGGCCATATCATTTTTGTGCGCTCGTCTTTATTTTCTGACACAGTAATGTTCCAGGCTTATGTTGAACCTTCTGTGCCCCATCTGTGGGACAAAATCATTCATGTCTTTAAGGAGGCTAGGCTTCTCTTAATGAAGAAATGATATATAGAAACCAAGATCTGGGCATTAGGAATTCTCATTGGTCCTAGGTGACATTCACAAATTCATTTACACTTGAGTTGAATAAGCATAAGCCAAAGTAAGTTTCCTGCCTTTTCACCAGTTAAACAAACAAGTCTTTTTATATTCTGTGGGTTAATGCAGATAAAATAGTTCTCATCAGCCTTTTTACATTTTATTTTGTTTAAATTCAACTGAAAAACTGTTGACATTTTCTTTGAGATTCTATCACTGCATGTTTCTAATTGCAGACTGTGCTGATAAAGAAAGCGGAGTATATATTTCCTAATGAGTGGGCAAAGTGCATTGTGTTTCCTAAGTTTTGCCAGGTTTTTCTTAGAACCCTTCTGTTGTTTGGTGGCATTGTCCACAGAAATTTATAACTTGCAGCAGCATTCTTTTATTAACTAGTTGAATAGGAATGAACAGAATTGACTGATTTTCAGTTAGAAGACGTGAATTTTATCTAAAAAGATATTTTTAGAGTAGAGAATTTGCTTGATTCTTTGAATTAATTTTACAGTTGACTCTGTAAAGCCAGATCCATAAGATTTTGCAGGACTAGAGGAGAAATGACCAAAAAATAAAAATAGAGAATTGTCAGAAAAATTATTAATTATAATGGAAAGAACAGTAGGTCAGAAGAAGTCAGGGCTTCCCTGGTAGCTCAGTGGTAGAGAGTTCGCCTACCAAAACAAGACACCAGTTCCATCCCTGATCTGGGAAGATCCCACATGCTGCGGAGCAACTAAGTCCACAGTTACGAGCCACAACTGTTGAGCCTGTGCTCTAGAGCCTTGAAGCTACAACTATTGAGCCCATGTGCCGCAACTGCTGAAGCCCATGTGCCCAAGAGCAACAAGAGAAGTCACCACAAGAAGCCTGCTCACCTCAACTAGAGAGTAGCCCCCACTCCCTGCAACTAGAGAAGAGCCTGTGGCAGCAGTGAAAACCTAGAATAGGCAAAAATAAATAAATAAATGTTTTAAAAAGGTCATATTTTGCTAGTACTTACAATTACACTAAGAGTGTAACCCTGACAAGGTTTGTATATATGTGAGGAACATTTGATTATTAGTATTTACTAGCAAACTCTTCTAATTCTTTCTGAAGTTAAGGTGGCTTCTCTTAATGAAGAAATGATATATAGAAACCAAGATCTGGGCATTAGGAATTCTCATTGGTCCTAGGTGACATTCACAAATTCATTTACACTTGAGTTGAATAAGCATAAGCCAAAGTAAGTTTCCTGCCTTTTCACCAGTTAAACAAACAAGTCTTTTTATATTCTGTGGGTTAATGCAGATAAAATAGTTCTCATCAGCCTTTTTACATTTTATTTTGTTTAAATTCAACTGAAAAACTGTTGACATTTTCTTTGAGATTCTATCACTGCATGTTTCTAATTGCAGACTGTGCTGATAAAGAAAGCGGAGTATATATTTCCTAATGAGTGGGCAAAGTGCATTGTGTTTCCTAAGTTTTGCCAGGTTTTTCTTAGAACCCTTCTGTTGTTTGGTGGCATTGTCCACAGAAATTTATAACTTGCAGCAGCATTCTTTTATTAACTAGTTGAATAGGAATGAACAGAATTGACTGATTTTCAGTTAGAAGACGTGAATTTTATCTAAAAAGATATTTTTAGAGTAGAGAATTTGCTTGATTCTTTGAATTAATTTTACAGTTGACTCTGTAAAGCCAGATCCATAAGATTTTGCAGGACTAGAGGAGAAATGACCAAAAAATAAAAATAGAGAATTGTCAGAAAAATTATTAATTATAATGGAAAGAACAGTAGGTCAGAAGAAGTCAGGGCTTCCCTGGTAGCTCAGTGGTAGAGAGTTCGCCTACCAAAACAAGACACCAGTTCCATCCCTGATCTGGGAAGATCCCACATGCTGCGGAGCAACTAAGTCCACAGTTACGAGCCACAACTGTTGAGCCTGTGCTCTAGAGCCTTGAAGCTACAACTATTGAGCCCATGTGCAACTGCTGAAGCCCATGTGCCCAAGAGCAACAAGAGAAGTCACCACAAGAAGCCTGCTCACCTCAACTAGAGAGTAGCCCCCACTCCCTGCAACTAGAGAAGAGCCTGTGGCAGCAGTGAAAACCTAGAATAGGCAAAAATAAATAAATAAATGTTTTAAAAAGGTCATATTTTGCTAGTACTTACAATTACACTAAGAGTGTAACCCTGACAAGGTTTGTATATATGTGAGGAACATTTGATTATTAGTATTTACTAGCAAACTCTTCTAATTCTTTCTGAAGTTAAGGTGTATATTCTGAAATGTCACCCCTAAGACATATCTGTGTAGTTCCCAGGCAGTGATGTACTGTTATTCTGGGTACCATTCAGAAAGAAAATAAATGATACCTGTTAAATAGCGATGTGGTATTAATCTGGAGATTAATTAAGCAGTGCTATAAGTTTTCCTCTAAGCACTGCTTTCACTGTATCCCATCTGTTTTTGAAAATTTGTAGTTTCATTTCACTTTATTCATATTACTCTTAAATGTCTCTTGTGAATTCTTCTTTGACCCATTTCCTGTTAAGAAGTGCATTGTTTAATCTCCAATATTTTGAGATTTTTCAAATATCTTTCTGTTTTTAATTCTAGTTTAATTCCTTGATAGTCTGAGAGGAGATAATTGTATGATTTCTGTTCTTTGTTTTATTAAGGTATGGCCCAGAATATGGTCTGCTTTAGTGAATATTCCATGCAAGGGTATAGAATTCTAGGTTGTTTTTTTTTTCCTTGACATTTTAAATATTTCATTACACACTCTACTTGCTTGTGTTGTTTCTGAGAAGTCCAGTATAATTCTTATCTTTGGTAAAGTGTTTCTTCTATTTTCTTTCAAGACTTTTTTCTTAATACCTTGTTTTCTGTAATTGAAAATGATGTATATAGATGTAGTTTTTGGCCATTTATCTTGCTTGGTGTTCATTGAACTTCCTGGATCTGAGGTTTGCTGTCTGATATTTGGAGAAATTTTCAGTCATTAGTTTCCTGTTCCTTTCTTTTTTCTTTTTCTTCTTGTATTCCTGTTTTGCGTATGTTACACCTTTTATAATTGTTTCACAGTTCTTTGATATTCTGTTATTTTTTTGGTTTACTCTTCAGGTTTGGAGATTTTACCTGACATGATCTGCAAGCTCAGAAGAATTTTCCTCAGCCATGTCTAGTATACTAATGAGTTCATCAAAGACACTTTTCATTTTTGTTATAGTGTTTTCTATTTTTAGCATTTCATTTTGCTTCTTTCTTAGAATTTACATCTCTCTGCTTATATAATGTATCTGTTCTTGCTTATTGTTTATCCATCAGACCCCATAGCATGTTATTAATCATAGTTGTTTTAAATCCCCAGTCTAATAATTCCATCTCTGATGTATGAGTCTGGTTTCTGATGCTTGCTCTGTCTCTTCAGACTGTTTTTTGCCTTTCACACGAAAATTGTAATCTTTTTTTATTACTAATCCTCATATGATGTACTAGGTAAAAGGAATTGCTGCAAATAGGCCTTTAGTATTTGCCGACAAAGGTCTATATAGTCAAAGCTGTGGTTTTGCCAGCAGTCGTGTACAGATGTGTGAGTTGTACCATAAAGAAGGCTGAGCGCCAAAGAATTGATGTTTTTAAATTATGGTGCTGGAGAAAACTCTTGAAGTTCCTTGGACTACTACAAGGAGATCCAACTAGTCAATCCTAAAGGAAATCAATCCTGAATATTCACCAGAAGGGCTGATGCTGAAGCTCCGATACTTTGACCACCTCATGCAAAGAGCTGACCCACTGGAAAAAACCCGGATGCTGGGAAAGATTGAATGCAAAAGGAGAAGGGAGGGCAGAGGATGAAATGCTTAGATAGCATCGCTGACTCAATGGACATGAATTTGAGGAATCTCTGGGGTAGTGGGAGATGGAGGAGCCTGGCATGCTACTACAGTCCATGGGGGTTTAAAGAGCTGGACAGAACTTAGTGACTGCAGACAACAATTGTGGTGTTAAGGTATTGGGTGTGACCATTTATCTTGCTTGGTGTTCATTGAACTTCCTGGATCTGAGGTTTGCTGTCTGATATTTGGAGAAATTTTCAGTCATTAGTTTCCTGTTCCTTTCTTTTTTCTTTTTCTTCTTGTATTCCTGTTTTGCGATGTTACACCTTTTATAATTGTTTCACAGTTCTTTGATATTCTGTTATTTTTTTGGTTTACTCTTCAGGTTTGGAGATTTTACCTGACATGATCTGCAAGCTCAGAAGAATTTTCCTCAGCCATGTCTAGTATACTAATGAGTTCATCAAAGACACTTTTCATTTTTGTTATAGTGTTTTCTATTTTTAGCATTTCATTTTGCTTCTTTCTTAGAATTTACATCTCTGCTTATATAATGTATCTGTTCTTGCTTATTGTTTATCCATCAGACCCCATAGCATGTTATTAATCATAGTTGTTTTAAATCCCCAGTCTAATAATTCCATCTCTGATGTATGAGTCTGGTTTCTGATGCTTGCTCTGTCTCTTCAGACTGTTTTTTGCCTTTCACACGAAAATTGTAATCTTTTTTTATTACTAATCCTCATATGATGTACTAGGTAAAAGGAATTGCTGCAAATAGGCCTTTAGTATTTGCCGACAAAGGTCTATATAGTCAAAGCTGTGGTTTTGCCAGCAGTCGTGTACAGATGTGTGAGTTGTACCATAAAGAAGGCTGAGCGCCAAAGAATTGATGTTTTTAAATTATGGTGCTGGAGAAAACTCTTGAAGTTCCTTGGACTACTACAAGGAGATCCAACTAGTCAATCCTAAAGGAAATCAATCCTGAATATTCACCAGAAGGGCTGATGCTGAAGCTCCGATACTTTGACCACCTCATGCAAAGAGCTGACCCACTGGAAAAAACCCGGATGCTGGGAAAGATTGAATGCAAAAGGAGAAGGGAGGGCAGAGGATGAAATGCTTAGATAGCATCGCTGACTCAATGGACATGAATTTGAGGAATCTCTGGGGTAGTGGGAGATGGAGGAGCCTGGCATGCTACTACAGTCCATGGGGGTTTAAAGAGCTGGACAGAACTTAGTGACTGCAGACAACAATTGTGGTGTTAAGGTATTGGGTGTGATGAAGTGTCTTGTAGTTCTGTGGTTAGGTCTCTCTCTTACTCTCTCTCATAGTGATCTTGTGCTTCTGGACTGTAGATCTCACTTTTCTAGTGAGTCTTTGCCTTTGAACTTTGAACTTCACAAGTGCTTCTTAGTTATTTTCTTTGTCTGTTTTATTTCCCACTTCCCTGACTTGGAAGGCTAGACAGAGCTAGAACTGGGTATTTCACTTCTTGACTCATTAGACTTTGAAGAAACCCAACAGTTTCAACTTTGATAAAATAGTTTTTCTTGAAAGGAAGACTCGTTAAGAAGATACAGAATTCTCTAGTGTATTTCAAAATGGTATTTTTCCCGTCCCCTGGCTTAATCACAAGGGACTTTTCGTCTACTGTTCACTGTGATGACCTAATAGAGCTGGAGGTTAAAACCTCACAAGTATGGGAGTCCCCCATGACCGGGTCCCTTATGATGGTTTTTAATATATTGAATTACCTACCTGTCTTCTCTGAAGGTGATTTTCCTTTTTTTCTCCTATTCAGAAGAATAGGAACTCAGTGGATACATACATAAATATATTTGATGGGATTCCGTCCATTGCAGTTTCTCACACTCAACTTTGGCCATTAAGAGGCTCTTTAGGTCCACTCAAGAGTCCTCTGACCTGTCTCAGGTAGTTGTTGATCTGCTTCTTTCAATTCAGTTCAGTTCAGTTGCTCAGTCCTGTCTGACTCTTTGCCACCTCATAGACTACAGTATGCCAGGCTTCTCTGTCCTTCTCTGCCTTATAAAATAAAACATTCCAGATAAGACATATCTTTCAAAATTTCTTCCTGAAACATGGAATATTTCCATGAAAAGCTCCGATACTTTGACCACCTCATGCAAAGAGCTGACCCACTGGAAAAAACCCGGATGCTGGGAAAGATTGAATGCAAAAGGAGAAGGGAGGGCAGAGGATGAAATGCTTAGATAGCATCGCTGACTCAATGGACATGAATTTGAGGAATCTCTGGGGTAGTGGGAGATGGAGGAGCCTGGCATGCTACTACAGTCCATGGGGGTTTAAAGAGCTGGACAGAACTTAGTGACTGCAGACAACAATTGTGGTGTTAAGGTATTGGGTGTGATGAAGTGTCTTGTAGTTCTGTGGTTAGGTCTCTCTTACTCTCTCTCATAGTGATCTTGTGCTTCTGGACTGTAGATCTCACTTTTCTAGTGAGTCTTTGCCTTTGAACTTTGAACTTCACAAGTGCTTCTTAGTTATTTTCTTTGTCTGTTTTATTTCCCACTTCCCTGACTTGGAAGGCTAGACAGAGCTAGAACTGGGTATTTCACTTCTTGACTCATTAGACTTTGAAGAAACCCAACAGTTTCAACTTTGATAAAATAGTTTTTCTTGAAAGGAAGACTCGTTAAGAAGATACAGAATTCTCTAGTGTATTTCAAAATGGTATTTTTCCCGTCCCCTGGCTTAATCACAAGGGACTTTTCGTCTACTGTTCACTGTGATGACCTAATAGAGCTGGAGGTTAAAACCTCACAAGTATGGGAGTCCCCCATGACCGGGTCCCTTATGATGGTTTTTAATATATTGAATTACCTACCTGTCTTCTCTGAAGGTGATTTTCCTTTTTTTCTCCTATTCAGAAGAATAGGAACTCAGTGGATACATACATAAATATATTTGATGGGATTCCGTCCATTGCAGTTTCTCACACTCAACTTTGGCCATTAAGAGGCTCTTTAGGTCCACTCAAGAGTCCTCTGACCTGTCTCAGGTAGTTGTTGATCTGCTTCTTTCAATTCAGTTCAGTTCAGTTGCTCAGTCCTGTCTGACTCTTTGCCACCTCATAGACTACAGTATGCCAGGCTTCTCTGTCCTTCTCTGCCTTATAAAATAAAACATTCCAGATAAGACATATCTTTCAAAATTTCTTCCTGAAACATGGAATATTTCCATGAAACCCATTTTATTTCATTGGCAAATAATACTTCATTATCACCTTCTGGACGCTAGGGATGCCTGTTGCTCCTATGTTGGTCTGTACTTTGGTCTTTTCAGTTGATAATGCCAGGAAATAGAAATTGGGAATTCTGGTTTCCCGTGTTATAAGCATGATAAGAATATTGCATGATTGCTCATTTGATCACCTTTTATATCTGACAGCTTCCCAATAACAAAACTAATACACTCATCACCCGTGTTACTGAAAAGAGTTAAAAACACTTTTTCCATGTGCTCCCATTTCTATTGTTTGTGTAGTTATGCTGTATATATTATCAGGTAATACAGCTGTTAATGTTCTATACTGCTCTGTTTTCCTTTTCATCATCATTTAGTCTACAAGTAACTACTGGTGCTCACCTCCAGTCCTCATGCTAATATTCCTCTAATCTTGTTGGTTTTTTGAAGCTCATTCTCTAGAATTCTCACGAAAGACTCATGAGAACAGAATTCCCTGGGTTCTTACATGATGATAACGTATATTGTTTTGTTTTTAATATTTATTTATTTATTTATTTATGGCTATTCTGGGTTTTCACTGCTGCCACAAGCTCTTCTCCAGTTGCAGGGAGTGGGGACTACTCTCTGGTTGAGGTGAGCAGGCTTTTTGTTGCAGTGACTTCTCTGGTGGAACTTCAGCTCGGGGGCACATGGGCTTCAGTAGTTGCAGTACATGGGCTCAATAGTTGTGTTTCCAAGGCTCCAGAGCACAGGCTCAATAGTTGTGACTCCCAAGGCTCTAGAGCACAGGCTCAGTAGTTGTGGCTCACAGAGTTAGCTGCTCCACAACATGTGGAATCTTCTCAGATCAGGGATCAATCCCTTGTCTACTGCATTGGCAGGTGAACTCTGTACTAGCGAGCTACCAGGGAAGCCCTATCATTTATACTTGAAAATTAGTTTAATGGGCTTTAAAATTCTTGGCTTCCATTTTTTTTCCCTGAGCATTTTAACTTTTTTCTGGCATGAAGTACTGCTTTTAGGAAAAAATTTGTTACTAGTGTAGTTTTCTTTTAAGTTATTTTGACATTTTGGCCTAGATGCTCAAATAGTATTTTTTATCTTGTAAATATCCTATAATTTTAACATAATGTGTCATAGTATTGATTATTTTGTGTCAGTATCCTCAAGTGTGCATCGTAGGCCTTAAACATGTAGTTTCAATTTTTATTTTGAAAAATTTCTTGAATTTTTTTGTATTTTAGTATAGTTTTCAGTGTTACCTTTTTGTGATTTTCTTCAGTGATTATTGTTATATGAAAAAGTTAGAGCAGTTATTGTCACTTTCCCTAGAATCTGTTTCATTTCTTTTTTGCCTTTTTAAGTTAGATTTCTTTTCATATTCTTTTCTTTTTTTATTGGCATTACCCATTGTGTTTATTTACTTATGTGTTCCTTTGTTTTTAGTCTTTATAAAAACTTAATTTTATTGAAATGTCTATTTTTCTGGTAAGCAGCGAAGTGATTCAGTTTTATGGAGTCTCAAAAGAGTCAACCACGGGCTTCCCTGGTGGTCCAGTGGGTAAGGACACCGCCTTGCAGTGCAAGGGGCGCCAGTTCCATCCCTGGCCTGGGAAGATCCCACATGCCGCGGAGCAGCTGGACCCATGTGTCCAATTACTGAGCCGGAGCTCTGGAGCGCATGCACCCAGTGCCCGTGCTCTGTGACAACAGATGCCACCGCGATGGGAGGCCCACACGGGCCAAAGAACAAAGATGGATGAAAATAGACAAATGAAAGACCAGTGGAAGTGGCCCGCCCACCCGCTCCCTCCCCACCCCCGCCAAAATAAAAATAAATAAATAAATGTTTAAAAAAAAAAAAGAGTCAACCACGACTGAGCAACTAAACAACAGCAATGATATACATATATATGGCATACATATATACATATATGCTATATCTACATATTTTTTTTCAGATTCTTTATCCTTATAGCCTATTACAAGATACTGAATATAGTTCCCTGTGCTACACAGTAAGACCTTGTTGTATATCTGTTTTGTATATAAGTAGTTTGTGCAAAATTTAAAAAATAATAATTCAAATTCTCTTGAGTCATGTTCTCACATTTCTGAGTTTCTTCAGTTATAATGTGATTTCATGCCTTATGATTTCCCTAACACTTTTAGCATTTTAGTACATTATAATTTTTATTAGTTTTGTCTTTCTGCTCTTCTAATATGCTTTAGTTGTCTGTAGGAGTGTCATTTTTTAAAAAATCACTTGTATGAGATTTGGGTCTGGAAACTTCTCCATGGGTCATTTTAGAATCAGTTTTCCTTTTTTTTAGATTCAAGATAGCATTTTTTAACTGGACAGAATTGTTTTTTATGTTTGAGAATTTGGTTGATTGCCTTCTTAGGTATCCTGATTCTCTTATTATCCTTTACTTTTATGGGAGCCTTCTCTTTTTATTGTTTCTCTTGTACTTTTTCTGTTCAATTTGTGTTCAATCTCAGCAATTTTTTTTAATTTTGAGGCTCTATACTGCACAAGAGGCCTGCTCAATTACTTTCGAAGTTCAGAGAGGTTTGACCACTGCATCAGCCTCAGACCTTATGCAGTGTAGCTCCCTAGCTGACTGTCATCTACAGTTGGATTGATCAACTCTCCCACGGTCCCCGTTTGGCTTGTAGAGGTTCATACTAACAGGAAAACCAGTTTTCACCCCTGTCAAGATCCCAAAATTGCAGCCATCAGTTTTATCTAACCTTGTAATAAAAGTTCAAGCTTAAAGACAAGTTTAAAAATCTTTATACAAAACAGTTATACCCTGGAATGTAGGACTTAGATCGTCTGTCTAACACTTTCCTTACAGCTAGATGCCTGCCTGTGCTGATAACGTCTTAGTGCTCATTCACGTCTAGCCCTCCTTTCGTTCCAGGCATATGGGGACCTTTAATTCCTTTGTTTCCTTGAAGTTAAGTGGTGTCATGTGACTGCTTCTGGCCAGTGGACTTTGAGGGGAAGTGTGTTATTTCTGTATTGACATAGTGAAAAGTCCACAAAGAGGCTCTAGCTTTTCCTGTATCTCAAAGTAAATACCTAGCCATTTGTGTTTCATTCAATACAAGAACAAGTAGATTCAGCTTGTTATGTTGGACATTTTACGTAAGACAGAAATAGACTTTTGTTGTGTGGAGTCATTGAAATTTTTGGAGTTGTTTCCCCAGCATAACTTAGACTGTACTGTTCTAGTATGGTACCCCAAGACACGTGTAGTTACTGAGCACTTAACATGTCGTTAGCCCTAATTAAGATGTGCTTTAATTGTAAAGTATATACCAGGTTTGAACATTTATCTATGAAAAAAGAAAGTAAAATATCTTGTTAATAATTTTGCATCCATTATATTAAAATAAGTTTTCCTTTTTTTTAGATTCAAGATAGCATTTTTTAACTGGACAGAATTGTTTTTTATGTTTGAGAATTTGGTTGATTGCCTTCTTAGGTATCCTGATTCTCTTATTATCCTTTACTTTTATGGGAGCCTTCTCTTTTTATTGTTTCTCTTGTACTTTTTCTGTTCAATTTGTGTTCAATCTCAGCAATTTTTTTTAATTTTGAGGCTCTATACTGCACAAGAGGCCTGCTCAATTACTTTCGAAGTTCAGAGAGGTTTGACCACTGCATCAGCCTCAGACCTTATGCAGTGTAGCTCCCTAGCTGACTGTCATCTACAGTTGGATTGATCAACTCTCCCACGGTCCCCGTTTGGCTTGTAGAGGTTCATACTAACAGGAAAACCAGTTTTCACCCCTGTCAAGATCCCAAAATTGCAGCCATCAGTTTTATCTAACCTTGTAATAAAAGTTCAAGCTTAAAGACAAGTTTAAAAATCTTTATACAAAACAGTTATACCCTGGAATGTAGGACTTAGATCGTCTGTCTAACACTTTCCTTACAGCTAGATGCCTGCCTGTGCTGATAACGTCTTAGTGCTCATTCACGTCTAGCCCTCCTTTCGTTCCAGGCATATGGGGACCTTTAATTCCTTTGTTTCCTTGAAGTTAAGTGGTGTCATGTGACTGCTTCTGGCCAGTGGACTTTGAGGGGAAGTGTGTTATTTCTGTATTGACATAGTGAAAAGTCCACAAAGAGGCTCTAGCTTTTCCTGTATCTCAAAGTAAATACCTAGCCATTTGTGTTTCATTCAATACAAGAACAAGTAGATTCAGCTTGTTATGTTGGACATTTTACGTAAGACAGAAATAGACTTTTGTTGTGTGGAGTCATTGAAATTTTTGGAGTTGTTTCCCCAGCATAACTTAGACTGTACTGTTCTAGTATGGTACCCCAAGACACGTGTAGTTACTGAGCACTTAACATGTCGTTAGCCCTAATTAAGATGTGCTTTAATTGTAAAGTATATACCAGGTTTGAACATTTATCTATGAAAAAAGAAAGTAAAATATCTTGTTAATAATTTTTGCATCCATTATATTAAAATAACGTTTTGAATTCAGAAGATAAAACAAAATCTAGAGACAGTATTGTCTCTAGGTATACCACAGATTCTCTTGGTTTTGAATGGTGCCTGCTAACCGTGAAGAAATGATTTTCCTACCTTTCTTTCAGTACTTTCTTTTATGGTCATGTAATAATCAAGAAGGTGATTTCTGCTAATTCTGGCAAATTAGTAAATCCAATTGCTTTCCACCGACCCCCTCCTGCTCTGTAGTTCTTGCCCTGTACCTGCCTAATCCCCATCCTTTCAGTTATTGAAAATGACTTCACTGTTTCTTAGAGATGTTTGAAGGTACCAAATGAAAGTTATGAGTCTTTGTCTCTTCTAGTATTTTACAAGAAGTTTCCCATTTTCTAAAGCTAGATCTTTGTCTGAGCTTCTGAGACCTCCTGCTCCTTGTCTGTTTGGACATCCATCCTTCACATACTATTTCCAGTTAGATTACAATCCTGATCAGATTTCCTTGAAATTGAAAATTTACCAGCAGAACCTTTCTTGATACTGTTGATACCTTGAGGCTATATATACCATTCTTCTTATCATCTCCAGACCTCTTAAAATGGTAGTCTCTACCTGAATAGCTTCTGTCACTTTTTAAACATACTTCTTCCTTATGATTGCCATTTTGCCTCTACCATGTCCCTTGAATTCATCAGTGACCCCTTTGGCAAATTTAACAGTTTCTTCCATTTTTTTTTTAATTGCTTGTGCATTTTATAGTATTTGAAATTGTCCTTATATATATATATTATATATATATGTATATATATATTTTTAAGAACCTTACTTTAAAAAATTTACCTTGTGGGCTTCCTGGTGGTCCACTGGGTAAAGAGTCCACCTTGCGGTGCAGGAGGCACTGGTTTGATCCCTGGCCCAGGAGGATCCCACGTGCCATGGAGCAATTGGACGGGCATGTCCAATTACCAGCCAGAGGTCTGGAGGGTTGGGGCCTGGAGCTGGTGCTCTGCAGTGAGAAAGGCCACCGCAGTGGGAGGACCACACAGGCCAAAGAGTAAAGGATGAAAAATAAACAAAAAACCAATGAAAGATGCCAAAATTAAAAAAAAAAAAAATCTACCTTGAAATACAAAATGTGGAAAAACACAAGGTAGATGATCATTCACTGTAACGTCATCTGTCAGAGATGTACCCACTGTTAAATTTGAGGCCATATCCATTCCATTTTTTAATCATTAAAGAAAAGAAGGGGCTTCCCTGGTGGTCCCATGGGTTAAGAGTTTGCCTTGCAGTGCAGTGGGCACCAGTTCCATCCCTGGCCTGGGAAGATCCCACATGCTGCGGACCAACTAGACCTATGTGTCCAGTTACAAGCCGGAGCTCTGGAGCTCATGTGCCCAGAGCCAGTGCTCTGCAATGAGAGTGGCCACTGCACTGGGAGGCCCACACAGGCCAAAGAATAAAGATGGATGAAAATAAATAAATAAATAAAACAATAAAAGAGTTCAAAAATTACTGTGCCTGTTGTTTTTATACCTGATTTTTTCCATTTTAATATATTGTAAGTATCCTTATTCTTCTGTAATACAGTATAGTAGCCACGCAAATTGGCAGTATTGAAATTGCCAAGGTAGAAATCCTGGCTCCAGATACTCACTAGCTGTGTGATCTTGAGCAGGTTGCTACTCTGGGTTTCAGTTTCCTCATATGGAAAATAAAGATAGCATTCTTATCTAATTCTTATCTATTCATAGAGTTGCTGTAAGTAATGAGTGTGTGTGTGTGTGTGTGCACACGCGCTCAGTTCTGTCCAACTCTTTGCAACTCTTTGGACTGTAGCCCACTAGATTCTTCTGTCCATGAATTTTTCGGGCAAGAAATACTGGGGTAGGTTGCCGTTTCCTTCTCTAGAGAATCAGACCCACGTCTCCTGTATCTCCTGCACTGCAGGCAGATTCTTTGCCTGATGAACCATCAGGGAAGTGTAATAAATGAGATAGTACATAAAAAATAAGTCTTGGTGCTTGCTAAGTGTTAATAGTATATGAATTTACTATAGTTTACTTAAATTATTTCTGTTTCATTTCTTTTGCTATCACTAAGAATGTTGTAGGACCATTCATGAAGCTAAATGCATGTCATGATTTTTTGGGTAGTTTTTTTTAGTGAAATATTAAAAATTTTTCTTACTAAAATTGCTGAGCCACTGGGAACATGATGCATATTGCTAAGAGAGGTTAGACTTACTTACATCCCAGCAGTATATAAGAGACCATTATATAAGAGACCATATGCTTCATTACATTTTTAAAAACTTCATGTTATTGCATACATTTTGTACTAGTTCTCTTGCTAGAAGTGAGAAAGTGTGTGATAAATGTGTTGTTTCTCCTCTTGTCAAAAATGTTGGGCTTGTTTGGAAGGGGGTCATAGTTACATCATGATAGCCACAGGTATTTCTTGATCTACATTTCACTTATTGTTGTTCATTGTTCAGTCACAAAATTGTGTTCAACTTTTTGTGATACCATGGAATGCAGCACACCAGGCTTCCCTGTCCTTCACTACCTCCTGCAGTTTACTCGGGCTCATACCCCTTGAGTCGGTGATGCCACCCAACTGTCTCATCTTCTGTCTTTCCCTTCTCCTGTCTTCAAACTTACCCCTCATCAGCGACTTTTCCAGTGAGTCGTCTCTTTGCATCAGGTGGCCAAAGTATTGGAGCTTCAGCTTCAGCATCAGTCCTTCCAATGAATATTCAGGTTTGATTTCCTTTATGATTGGCTGGTTTGATCTCCTTGATGTCCAAGGGACTCTCAAGAGTCTTCTCTATCACCACAGTTCGAAGGCATCAGTTCTTCGGCACAAAGCCTTTTATAAATTGTCCAGCTCTCAGTCTGTACATGACTACTGGAAAAACCATAGCTTTGACTACACAGACCTTTATCGGCAAAGTGATGTCTCTGCTTTTTAATATGCTGTCTAGGTTTGTCATGGCTTTCCTACCAAGGAGCAAGTATCTTTAAATTTCATGGCTCCAGTCATTGTCCACAGTGGCTTGAGCTTTGGAGACCAAGAAAATAAATGTCACTATTTCCCCTATTTCCCCCATCTTTTTGCCGTGATGTGATGGGACCGGATGCCATGATCTTAGTTTTTGGAATATTGAGTCATAAGCCAACTTTTTCACTCTTCTGTTTCACTTTCATAAAGAGGCTCTTTGGTTCCTCTTTGCTTTCATTCATTATTTAGGTATAATTTACGTATAGGTATATGTTTAATTTTTTCTTATTGATTATAAATCTTTCAATTCTGAAAATAATGATTTTTCTCTCCTAAATAAATCTCAGCCTCTTTCTTAATTTGTACCAGTTTGTATGTGGATAAAACCCTGATTATGATATAGCCTAATTTTACTAAGAATATTTTAAAACAACTTTATTGATCTACAATTTACATAAAATTCACCCATTTAAAGTATACACTTTGTGTTCACCGTAGTCAATATTAGAATATTTTCATTACATCAGAATGAATCCTTCATTTAAAAATTGTGAATCACTGTATTGTATACCCATAACTTATATAATATTGTATAGCAACTGTACTTCATTAAAAAAATAAATTAAAAAATGAGACCTTCATACCCCTTTAGCTATCACTCCACATAATTTTACTAATTTAAATAGTATTTTATATTTATCTGGTTGGTTGTATCAGTGCCCATTGGTTTAGGAGTTCAAAAGAGAAACCATGATTTAGATTAAAAGTATGGTATCTGAAGTCTGACTGACCTGGGTTAAATCCCATTTATACTACATATATTTAACTGTGTGACTTTGGGCAGGTTACTCAACCACTTTGAGTCTCAGTTTTCTAATCTGTAATATGGAATCAGTAGAGGTATCTGCCTCAAAAGTTTGTTTTAAAGATTAAACAAGAGAATAAATGTATGGAATTTAGTACAATAAATGGCACATGGTAAATGTTCAGTAAATACAGAGAATGACATATTTGATGCTGTACTTTTACTCTTAAATCACCTAGCAAATATTTGATGCTATTAGGCATTGTTAAGTACTGAATGGTGTTTCTGTCAATAATTCAGGATATTTCCTGTACCTAGCAACATTTTTATACATTTTATTATTATCTCTCATGTAAAACTCCCATTAGGGGCTTCCCTGGTGGTCCAGTGGGTAAGGACACCGCCTTGCACTGCAAGGGGCGCCAGTTCGATCCCTGGCCTGGGAAGATTCCACGTGCCGCGGAGCGGCTGGACTGATGTGTCCAATTACCGAGCCGGTGCTCTGCAACAACAGAGGCCACTGCGATGGGAGGCCCACACGGGCCAAAGAACAAAGATGGATGAAAAACAGACAAATGAAAGACCAATAGAAGCGGCCCACCTGACCCCCCCCCCTACCCCCCCCCCCCCAAAATAAATAAATGTTTAAAAAAAAAAAAAACTAACTCCCATTACTCTCAGAGAATACAGTTGATTTCCTGTTGATAGAATCTGCCTGCCATTGCAGGAGATGTGAATTTGATCCCTGGGTCTGAAAGGTCCCCTCGAGTAGGAAATGGCAACCTACTACAGTATCCTTGCCTGGAAAATTCCATGGACAGAGGAGCCTGGTGGACTACAGTCCATGGGCTCACAAAGAGTTGGACACAGCTGAGCACACATATACACACACATTCTCAGTTTTTACTCCTTTGATACCCTCTACTCATTAATAATTTTACTAATTTAAATAAGTATTTTATATTTATCTGGTTGGTTGTATCAGTGCCCATTGGTTTAGGAGTTCAAAGAGAAACCATGATTTAGATTAAAAGTATGGTATCTGAAGTCTGACTGACCTGGGTTAAATCCCATTTATACTACATATATTTAACTGTGTGACTTTGGGCAGGTTACTCAACCACTTTGAGTCTCAGTTTTCTAATCTGTAATATGGAATCAGTAGAGGTATCTGCCTCAAAAGTTTGTTTTAAAGATTAAACAAGAGAATAAATGTATGGAATTTAGTACAATAAATGGCACATGGTAAATGTTCAGTAAATACAGAGAATGACATATTTGATGCTGTACTTTTACTCTTAAATCACCTAGCAAATATTTGATGCTATTAGGCATTGTTAAGTACTGAATGGTGTTTCTGTCAATAATTCAGGATATTTCCTGTACCTAGCAACATTTTTATACATTTTATTATTATCTCTCATGTAAAACTCCCATTAGGGGCTTCCCTGGTGGTCCAGTGGGTAAGGACACCGCCTTGCACTGCAAGGGGCGCCAGTTCGATCCCTGGCCTGGGAAGATTCCACGTGCCGCGGAGCGGCTGGACTGATGTGTCCAATTACCGAGCCGGTGCTCTGCAACAACAGAGGCCACTGCGATGGGAGGCCCACACGGGCCAAAGAACAAAGATGGATGAAAAACAGACAAATGAAAGACCAATAGAAGCGGCCCACCTGACCCCCCTCCCTACCCCACCCCCAAAATAAATAAATGTTTAAAAAAAAAAAAAACTAACTCCCATTACTCTCAGAGAATACAGTTGATTTCCTGTTGATAGAATCTGCCTGCCATTGCAGGAGATGTGAATTTGATCCCTGGGTCTGAAAGGTCCCCTCGAGTAGGAAATGGCAACCTACTACAGTATCCTTGCCTGGAAAATTCCATGGACAGAGGAGCCTGGTGGACTACAGTCCATGGGCTCACAAAGAGTTGGACACAGCTGAGCACACATATACACACACATTCTCAGTGCTATACCTCTACTGACTCCTTTGATCCTCACCCTTTAGATATATGTAGTTATTCTGCTTTACACATCAGGTAACAAGGAAGTTAAGCAGCTTGGTGCAGAGTATTAAAACAGGTTAGTGGTGGAGCCAGGTTTCTACCCTTGGTATTTAGTTTGGCTACAGAGCCCATGCTCTTAACCCGGTGTTCTCTTTATCCTCCGCCTTAAAAGAATGGTAGATTTATTTAAACATCTTGACTTTTGGGATTTCTGTATTAAAAAGGACTGTGGAATCTTTGATGCTTGACTATAAGGAGAACTAAAACGAATATTGATATCTGCTGTGGACAATGGGCCTCAGGGGTGGCTGGGAATTTGTCATCTGGTTGCCACCATGCATTGGTCATCCTGCTCCACCACTCTAGAATCTGGGCTCCAGGTGGTACAGTGGCCAGGCACAGTGTACCCTCCCAGCCCCTACACCTCAGCTCTCCCAGTAAAACTCCCATCTGAACTTGCATGCTCTCAAACCTGGCCAGTCTTTGGAAGAACCACTTTAAATTCAGCCCAGAGTGTAATCATCATGTGTGGTAGTATAGCAGTGTTTGTATTGTCATCTGGTGCTATTGTTTAAGATTTAATGTAATTACGCCTTGACTCTATTAAATGTTGCTTGCCAGCAGGCAACTGTGTCTTGAATTTTTAAAAATTGACTGTAGTGCTCTCAGATGTGTTATATTATCAGGTCATCTTGTATTTCTGTCTTTCAACCTCACTTGCCTATTGATAATTCAAACATATCTAGCCTCACAAACTTAGTCCCTAAAGAACAGGTATGTTTTGCAAGAAGGTGGGTAGTCCATAGTCAGGCTGTTGGATTATATGCATTATATTGAGATAGTTGCTTCTGATTGTCTGTCTGAAACCTCAAAACCTGCTCTTGCTTTTTTTTTAAATCTTGATTGCCCTGGTTGTTGCTTATCCTGCTTAAACCCCTCCCTTAGGTATGTGACTCACTGGTGTAAAAGACAGTGCTGTCCACTAATTAGCTATGTACCTCTCATCACATAGAGATAAGAATTTAAATGCAGGCTTTCCAGCTAAAACTTTCTTCCCTGTATGTTTACCCACCTGTGAACATGTAGCAACACTGTTCCTTTTGGAGGAAATACCTGTAGTCCACTTCCCACTCCTGTTGGAAATGATTAGTTTGCATATGCTTGTACAAGTGATAAATTTTATATGGATACTTTTAGTTGAAATTTTAATTTTCTGTAATTTCTAGAATGTCCTTTATTTAGTTTCATTGATGCACACATTTGGATGAATGACAATTGAATACTTAATGGAGGTAGTTTTAAGTTTTTAGTAAATAATAATAAAGCCAGATACTGAACACAGGTTAATTGCATTAAATTCTGACAACTAGTACATCCTTAGGTTATAGGATGGTTATCCATTTTCACGATACAGAATTTTTTTAAGAACTGTCCATATTTTAAAGGAATTCATTCCATCCTTACTACCTTGCCTTAGTAATCCTGAAAAATATGGGTATGCATCATTAGGAAGTAGATCTGAGAAAAGAGATTTTAAAACATTCTTCTATTTGCTAAGTAGGACATCTAAAAATACTATTGTTATTGCTATATATATATATTTCAGTAGTATCAAAATCTTTGCAAATTATAGTACAGTTGAGTTACTAAACACATTTTTTAAAGCCCATATACTCTGTTTATGAACCACAGCTGTAGTTCCCTGGCCTGTTAAACTAAATGTAATTTTTCATCCTGTTGAAAAACTTGCAATTTGTAGAAAAAATTTTTAATTTACTAATGGAGGAAAGATTACTCTTTGACAAGAACAGTTTATTTTAAAATTGACTATGTTGTTATATTATCAGGTCATCTTGTATTTCTGTCTTTCAACCTCACTTGCCTATTGATAATTCAAACATATCTAGCCTCACAAACTTAGTCCCTAAAGAACAGGTATGTTTTGCAAGAAGGTGGGTAGTCCATAGTCAGGCTGTTGGATTATATGCATTATATTGAGATAGTTGCTTCTGATTGTCTGTCTGAAACCTCAAAACCTGCTCTTGCTTTTTTTTTAAATCTTGATTGCCCTGGTTGTTGCTTATCCTGCTTAAACCCCTCCCTTAGGTATGTGACTCACTGGTGTAAAAGACAGTGCTGTCCACTAATTAGCTATGTACCTCTCATCACATAGAGATAAGAATTTAAATGCAGGCTTTCCAGCTAAAACTTTCTTCCCTGTATGTTTACCCACCTGTGAACATGTAGCAACACTGTTCCTTTTGGAGGAAATACCTGTAGTCCACTTCCCACTCCTGTTGGAAATGATTAGTTTGCATATGCTTGTACAAGTGATAAATTTTATATGGATACTTTTAGTTGAAATTTTAATTTTCTGTAATTTCTAGAATGTCCTTTATTTAGTTTCATTGATGCACACATTTGGATGAATGACAATTGAATACTTAATGGAGGTAGTTTTAAGTTTTTAGTAAATAATAATAAAGCCAGATACTGAACACAGGTTAATTGCATTAAATTCTGACAACTAGTACATCCTTAGGTTATAGGATGGTTATCCATTTTCACGATACAGAATTTTTTTAAGAACTGTCCATATTTTAAAGGAATTCATTCCATCCTTACTACCTTGCCTTAGTAATCCTGAAAAATATGGGTATGCATCATTAGGAAGTAGATCTGAGAAAAGAGATTTTAAAACATTCTTCTATTTGCTAAGTAGGACATCTAAAAATACTATTGTTATTGCTATATATATATATTTCAGTAGTATCAAAATCTTTGCAAATTATAGTACAGTTGAGTTACTAAACACATTTTTTAAAGCCCATATACTCTGTTTATGAACCACAGCTGTAGTTCCCTGGCCTGTTAAACTAAATGTAATTTTTCATCCTGTTGAAAAACTTGCAATTTGTAGAAAAAAAATTTTTTTAATTTACTAATGGAGGAAAGATCTCTGGGACTTCTTTAGAGATTTGTCAATATTGTTAACTAAACCTATGTGTAAAATTATAACTCATAATGGATAAAGTACCTGTTTTTCCCCAGTTTTTTTAACATTAGAAACTTTTAAATTGGTATAATATTTGAACAGAAAGTGAATACCCATTTCAGCTATATTCATGAATTCACCTGCTAACATTTTGCCTCATCTGCTTTCTCTGTGTGTGTGTTTATAAAAACACCCACTTTTTTTTTTCCTGAGCCATTTGAAAATAAACTGCAATAAGCCACTATTTCCACCACACACTCACCCTCACTTCTGTGGTCTTTTGTAAACTCTCATCTACTTTTTTTTAAAATAGAATATCCCACATTTACTGTTTGCATTTTAAAATTTCATTACTAAAGATCCATTCTGGTAATGAATACTGTATAGTGTTGTATATTTTCCATTACATTATATTAGGAAGTGAAGTGTTTTTTTTCTTATCTTTTTCACTTTATAATAGCTTAGTATCTGCTTGGGTTTATTGCCTCTAAAGCTATGTGATACCATGTACTCAAATTTCAGATTACAATTTTATAGTGCTTTTTTCTTAATTTTTAAATTAACTTATGATAGATTCCAGAATATACTAAGTGGTATAATAAAATCTGTGTACCTACCACCCACACTTTAAAAGTACTAATATTTAATCATACTTACTTCAGATTAAAGTTTTTACTCTAAAATCTATCCTATATACAAAAGTATATATGATACAGATGTACACTTTATAGTTTTAATAAAAAATTAATATATCTGACCCAACCTCCTATTCCAAGAAATGGGGTGGCAGCTTCTGAGATGCCCAAGGCTTCTGCCTTCCCAGAGGAAACCATCATTCTAAATTATTAAATGCTATTCTGTTATTTTTTCCTTGAGGTTTTCCACTTCTGCATTTTCCCTTTAGTATACATTTTCCTGGTGTTTTCTGGTTTTGAGTTTTATGTTAATGGAGTCATACTGTGTATAGTATTCTTCTTAGACTTGTTGTTTAACATTATGGTTTTGAGATTGCATTCATATTGACAGTCATGTGAGGTGGATTCATTTTTACTACTATGTGGTAATTCCGTTATATGAATATACTACAGTTTATCCGTTTTACTGTTGTTGGACACTTAGGTTTGCTATTAAGAAAATGCTGCTGTAAATATTCTTGTACTTGCCTTCTGGTAAACATGTGCAAAAGGTTCCCCAGGATATAATATGTATCAATACTTTGAAATAGAATTTTGAGGTCTTTGGATATGTAGACTGTCAGTTTTACTAGATAGTGGCAAAAAAATACATTTTTTTCTTGTAAACAGTTGTACATTAAGCCAAATAATTCAAGAGGGGCCTTCCCTGGTGGTCCAGTGGGTAAGGACACCACCTTGCTGTGCAAGGGGCGCCGGTTTGATCCTTGGCCTGGGAAGATCCCACGTGCCGTGGAGCAAGCAGCTGGACTGATGTGTCTAATTACCAAGCTGGAACTCTGGAGTGCACACGCCGGAGCCAGTGCTCTGCAACGAGAGGGGCCACTGCGATGAGGGGCCCACACAGGCCAAAGAATAAATGAAAGACCAATAGAAGTGACCAAAAAAAAAAAAAAGAATTCAAGAGGAACAACTTTCTGAGAAGATGGAAAAACAAAATAATGAGTTTTGTTTCGTGTATTTGGGGCTTAGCAACTTGTTAGAAATATGGAGCAGGCATTTGAGATGTGTGTATAGTTTGTAGCTCCACCCACACTTATTTTTTTCCCGGGTTGACTCATTCAGGTCTCATCTTTACCTTCTGCTTGAAGTGGCCTTATAAATATTGCTACATTATCACAGCATAAAATTTGATCATAATAGTATATGTGTTCAGTTTTTATACCTTCAGTCTCAGGCTGTCACACACAAAGACATCAAAACATAGAGCTGTATTAAGCTAGTACAGGGATGATGTAAATGAAAAGTGGGGAGAGGGTGCTGTTATATGAGCAAACATGCATTCTAGGTAGCTGTTAGCAAAGGAAAATAAACCAAGAAAAACTGGGAAAAAACTAAAGCGAATAAGCAGACAAGCAAACACAGCACTCTTTTGGGACCATTTAGAACTCAAGCAAATAGCATTATGTATTAATAATCCCTGATGATTTCACTATATTGTAGCATAACTATAATTGGTGTTCATCGTGTCAATTCTAAATAATCTTTATTCTTTATTTGAGAAGGGGCACCAATGCACATTTAGAATTGGTGACTTTAGAATCAATTCCTGATGATTCCTAATAGCAGAAGTTTTATTGTTTATATGTCTTTTTAAGTAATATATCAATACTTTGAAATAGAATTTTGAGGTCTTTGGATATGTAGACTGTCAGTTTTACTAGATAGTGGCAAAAAAATACATTTTTTTCTTGTAAACAGTTGTACATTAAGCCAAATAATTCAAGAGGGGCCTTCCCTGGTGGTCCAGTGGGTAAGGACACCACCTTGCTGTGCAAGGGGCGCCGGTTTGATCCTTGGCCTGGGAAGATCCACGTGCCGTGGAGCAAGCAGCTGGACTGATGTGTCTAATTACCAAGCTGGAACTCTGGAGTGCACACGCCGGAGCCAGTGCTCTGCAACGAGAGGGGCCACTGCGATGAGGGGCCCACACAGGCCAAAGAATAAATGAAAGACCAATAGAAGTGACCAAAAAAAAAAAAAAGAATTCAAGAGGAACAACTTTCTGAGAAGATGGAAAAACAAAATAATGAGTTTTGTTTCGTGTATTTGGGGCTTAGCAACTTGTTAGAAATATGGAGCAGGCATTTGAGATGTGTGTATAGTTTGTAGCTCCACCCACACTTATTTTTTCCTGGGTTGACTCATTCAGGTCTCATCTTTACCTTCTGCTTGAAGTGGCCTTATAAATATTGCTACATTATCACAGCATAAAATTTGATCATAATAGTATATGTGTTCAGTTTTTATACCTTCAGTCTCAGGCTGTCACACACAAAGACATCAAAACATAGAGCTGTATTAAGCTAGTACAGGGATGATGTAAATGAAAAGTGGGGAGAGGGTGCTGTTATATGAGCAAACATGCATTCTAGGTAGCTGTTAGCAAAGGAAAATAAACCAAGAAAAACTGGGAAAAAACTAAAGCGAATAAGCAGACAAGCAAACACAGCACTCTTTTGGGACCATTTAGAACTCAAGCAAATAGCATTATGTATTAATAATCCCTGATGATTTCACTATATTGTAGCATAACTATAATTGGTGTTCATCGTGTCAATTCTAAATAATCTTTATTCTTTATTTGAGAAGGGGCACCAATGCACATTTAGAATTGGTGACTTTAGAATCAATTCCTGATGATTCCTAATAGCAGAAGTTTTATTGTTTATATGTACTGTGGTATGTTTACCTATCAGCTAAAAAAATGATCTATTGATAATTTCTCAAAATTTTACAGAAAAAAAAATGGATGGAATCTGCCTTCAATCCAGGAGGCCTGGGTTTGATCCCTGGGTCAGAAAGATCTCCTGGAGAAGGAACTGGCAACCCACTCCAGTATTAATTGCCTGGGAAATTCCATGGACAGGGAAGCCTGGCAGACTACAGTCCATGCAGACGCAAAGAGTCGGACACAACTAAGCGATTTAAGACACAGACGTAGATTGATCTACTAACTGAGTTTGATTTATTCAGAAAGGGAAAGGAGATGGATCACATCATGTAACTGTCTTTTACTGTGAATATTACCTTAATAAATTATAGAGAAATTTAAAGTGAAAATATCAAAGTGGTTTTTATGCTTCATTGTCAGAAAAATAAGGCTGCTATGAACATTCATGGTCATTTCTTTGGGACAGTTGCCCATAGTACAATTGGTTATGTTTGAGGGTATATTTATTTTTTAAAGAAAAATTTCAAACCATTTTGCAAAGTAGTTATGCAGCTTATATTCACAACAGCAAAGTATGAAAAATTCTTTTTTTTTTTTCACGTTTTTGTTAGTACTTGGTATTATCACTGTTGTTTATTTTAGCTGTTCCAGGTGTGTGGTAGTATCTTAACATAAGTTTTTTTTTTTCTTTTATTTTTTGGTATGCCATGTGGCAGAGATTGTAGGAGAAGATAAAGCAAGATACAGTAGGTTAAATAGATTGAAAGCAGATTATAGTAGTCTGTGAATGTTTTCCTAAAGAATTTGGACTTCTTTTTGTACATAGTTGGAAATCAGTAAAAAAAAAAAATTTAAATGCACTTATATTTTTATTTTTGTAGGTTTTTAGGGTTGTGCTATGAATACTTCAGAACATTTCATCACTCCCCCAGACTGCCCACTCCTATTCCTTGCTATAGGTAACTACTGCTTTGCTTTCTCTGTCTCTCAATTGGCCTTTTCTTAATATTTAATATACATAGAATGATACAGTATCTAGTATTTTGCATCTGACTTCTTTCATTTAGTGTATCTGAGGTGCATTCATGTTGTAACATGTATCAGTATTTTGTTCCTTTTTATTACCCAATAATAGTCTACTATTTGATGATGCTACCTTTTGTTTATCCATTTACCAGCTGATGGACACTAGGATTATTTCTAGTTCTTTGCCATTATGGGTAATGCTGCTGAGAACATTTGTATGTCTTTTGGGAGGCAGGCAGCCTATGGCATGTGGGATCTTTGTTCCCCAACCAGGAATGGAACCTGCACCCCATATAGTGGTAGCTCAAAGTCTCAGCCATGGGACTGCCAAGGATGTCCCTGTATATAAGTCTTTATATAGACACATAGTTTCATTTCTCTTGGGTAGGTTCCTGTCAAGAGAATTTTACATCTTGTGATAAATTTATGTTTACATTTAACTTTTTAAGAAATGGGCAGATTGTTCTCCAGAGTGACTCATTTTACAGCAACATGTGGAAGTTCCAATTTCTCCTTGTCCTTACTAACGTTTGATGTTGTCTGTCATTTTATCTTTTCATGAAGCACAGTGGTATTTTAGGAGTGCATTGCAAGAGATAAAAATGAAGGTGTGCTCCACAGAAGATGAGAAACTGTCCTTGATGTGTATAGAGTTGAGGGAGACAGATTTCAGAGATACATCAGAATTAGAACAAGCAGCATTTATATAATAACTACGTAGTGTAATAAATGAAGCAGAGGGATGTGGGACTAGTGACCGAAAGATTTTCATCATGGACAATTAGAGTAGGTGGTGGTGTCATCAGCCAGAAATGTGAATGTGGATGCATAAACATTTTTTGTGCTGGTTGATTATGGTTTTTATATTCTGTTCTCTTGATACATCACTGGAGTAAATATTTAATACTGCTGTTTAATATTTTATAGAATATAGTTCAAAAGAAGTATCTGGATTGAAATATAAATTTAGGAGAGTTACCACTGTGTAAATAAGTTTAATTAGGTGAAATAAATACTGTATCTATTCCTAAATGGCTGTATCCACTGGGTTACTTTTGGTAATTGAAAATCGCATAAATAATAAAAGGGTTAATTTTGTTATTGTTGTTAAGTTGTTGTTAAGTCATGTCCAACTCTCTGCAACCCCATGCGCTGCTGCATGCCAGGCTTCCCTGTCTTCCACTGTCTCCCAGAGTTTGCTCAGATTCATCATCCTCTGTGCCTCCCTTTCTCCTTGTACTGTCAGTCTTTCCCAGCATCAGGGTCTTTTCCATTGAGTTGGCTCTTTACATCAGTATTGGAACTTCAGCTTCAGCATTGGTCCTCCCACTGAATATTCAGGATTGATTTCCTTTGGGATTGACTGGTTTGATCTCCTTAAGATCCAGGTTAAAAAATGATTCTAGGATTATTTCATCCAAGCATAGCAGCATCAGCAAGGACCCAGGCCTTTTCTGTCTTTTAACGCTGTCATTCATTTTCTGTTGGGTTGTCCTTTTAGACTTCCTCTTTCTTCATGGTCCTAAGATGGTTGCCATAGTTCTCCTTAACAATTCAAACCCAAAGTAGCCTAAAAAAAAGAAAGAAAGAAGTCACCTGAGTGGCTTTTTTCATCAGCCCAGGAGGACCTTTCCCAGAACCTCTACAGCAAACTTAAGCTCTTGTCTTATTGGCCAGAGTTGCCTCAGGTGCTTATTGCTAAACTGCTTGTTGACAGGGTGAATGGAAGTTGCCACAGCTGGCTTAAACTAGTACTTTGTAGCCTTGGTATTAAGCATCCTTTTGTCTTATCTCTTTTGGAAAAAGCTTTTCCCCATTTTTTTGGTTGTCTGCTGTAGATTAGATAGGTAAGACATTCTGGACAGGTGAGTTTAATACCACTGAGTTGTTGCTCCTCAGTACTTCAGAGTAGCTAATATTGGTTGAAATTCTACTCTGTGTCATCAGCAGTGCTAAATTCTAGGATATAGCAATGAATAAGAAAGTTAGTTTGACATAAAGTTCTATGCTTAAGTAGAAGAGTCCTATCATAGAACTATGCAATGAAATTCGTTTGTGTTGGGGCTTTAATGCCACTATTTGTGTCTTTAGTCTTACGAGAAAAGGCATCTTAAGTTTCAAACTCAAGCTTATATTCAATTTATAAATGGACTTTTGGAGCATAATCAGTTTATAAATTGACCCTCCTTTTCTGTATTAAGTGAATTACTTTATTATAGAAATGCATTCTAAACTAATCTAAATTATACTATTAGTTTGAGTTACAGCTAAAACTATTATGGTTTTCTCTTTTTTCTCTTCACTTCCTTTTTTTCTTTTTTTTAAGATTTATTTATTTATTTATTTTGGGCTGGGGTCAGGTTGGGGAGGGAGGGGAGCAGGCGGGCTACTTCTATTGGTCTTTCGTTTCTCTATGTTCATCCGTCTTTGTTCTTTGGCTCCTGTGGGCCTCCCATCGCGGTGGCCTCTGTCGTTGTAGAGCGCCAACTCTGGGCACATGCGCTCCAGAGCTCTGGCTCAGTAATTGGACACATCAGTCCAGCTGCTCCGCGACATGTAGGGTCTTCCCAGGCCAGGGATGGAACTGGCGCCCCTTGCACTGCAAGGTGGTGTCCTTACCCACTGGACCACCAGGGGAAGCCCTTCTCTTCACTTTCAGTTATGGTTTTCTGAATCATAATGGTTGAATTTTTCAGTTAATATACTGAAGGTTTTAATAGTAATAACTTTATTTTTCCTTTTGGCTTTTTTTTAAATTTTATTTTACTTTTACAGAGTTTTGTTGTTTACAGTAGTAATAACTTTAAGAGCCCAACTGAAATGTTTTGTAAAATTATTTTATAATTTGTGATTTACAGAAATAGTTTTATAGTTGCAGCTGTGATGTTTACCACAGCACTTGTACAGTATGTGGGGTGCTTTTTATGAATGCTAAGAGAAGGGAAATGAAGAAAGGGAATTTGGAGTGGTGGAAGGAAAAATGTATAATCGGTATCTGATTTGGTGAATACTGAGAAATCTACTACTTTTTGACATCTGGTAAAAAATGAAAAATAAGCTTAAATTTTGTCTTAGACTAAAAATCAAAACCGTATTAGTTTTTTTCAAATCTTAATTAATACAGGAGTTAATGGGTAATGCTCTAATGCTTTAAGAAGTATCACTATATATAGGTATAGTATAATATAGTATACTATATCATACCATTATACTTTTGCCATTATATAGTATACTGTCATACTGTAACTATAGTATCCACAATTGGTGTTTGTCACTGATGGATTCTATGTGGTTAGTGATCTTTAAAGTATCCCACTGCTTTAAGATTTCACCACTTTAATAATTTTAAAAGGCTTCAAAACTGAGAGAGATATGTACATTTTGATGGCAAAAAATGAGAGGTTTTTGTAAAGACAATATGGAATTAAAGTGAACTTTTCTTGTGTTTACAAGTATTTATTATTTGTGTTATATTTATGTTAGCTCTGAATTACAAAGCACTAGAATAAATCCAGAAGGATTCAGTTTTCATTTATTCTGAGTCATTAAGAAGCTGTAGTGTGTTTTTAAAAGAATTACCTATTCCTTAATGTGTTTTCTAGACCTAAGAAGCTTGAAGATTTCAGGCACAAAATCTCTGATGAAAATGTTAATACTCAGAATTGTTTAATATTTGGTTTTGACTGCATCCCTTGTCACCGTTAAACATAGTTCATAGTGCTAAAAGCCTGTGGCACATTACCTTATAAATTGAATAATTAAAGTTGTTGCAAGCATTTTGCCTTTGTGAATCCTGTTTCTGTGCCTATACGATTTATAGGTCTCTGCTTTAAGGACTGTAATTGCAAAAGTTAGAAAAAGCTTTGCTTTGACTCACAGAAATAGTTTTATAGTTGCAGCTGTGATGTTTACCACAGCACTTGTACAGTATGTGGGGTGCTTTTTATGAATGCTAAGAGAAGGGAAATGAAGAAAGGGAATTTGGAGTGGTGGAAGGAAAAATGTATAATCGGTATCTGATTTGGTGAATACTGAGAAATCTACTACTTTTTGACATCTGGTAAAAAATGAAAAATAAGCTTAAATTTTGTCTTAGACTAAAAATCAAAACCGTATTAGTTTTTTTCAAATCTTAATTAATACAGGAGTTAATGGGTAATGCTCTAATGCTTTAAGAAGTATCACTATATATAGGTATAGTATAATATAGTATACTATATCATACCATTATACTTTTGCCATTATATAGTATACTGTCATACTGTAACTATAGTATCCACAATTGGTGTTTGTCACTGATGGATTCTATGTGGTTAGTGATCTTTAAAGTATCCCACTGCTTTAAGATTTCACCACTTTAATAATTTTAAAAGGCTTCAAAACTGAGAGAGATATGTACATTTTGATGGCAAAAAATGAGAGGTTTTTGTAAAGACAATATGGAATTAAAGTGAACTTTTCTTGTGTTTACAAGTATTTATTATTTGTGTTATATTTATGTTAGCTCTGAATTACAAAGCACTAGAATAAATCCAGAAGGATTCAGTTTTCATTTATTCTGAGTCATTAAGAAGCTGTAGTGTGTTTTTAAAAGAATTACCTATTCCTTAATGTGTTTTCTAGACCTAAGAAGCTTGAAGATTTCAGGCACAAAATCTCTGATGAAAATGTTAATACTCAGAATTGTTTAATATTTGGTTTTGACTGCATCCCTTGTCACCGTTAAACATAGTTCATAGTGCTAAAAGCCTGTGGCACATTACCTTATAAATTGAATAATTAAAGTTGTTGCAAGCATTTTGCCTTTGTGAATCCTGTTTCTGTGCCTATACGATTTATAGGTCTCTGCTTTAAGGACTGTAATTGCAAAAGTTAGAAAAAGCTTTGCTTTGACTCACACAATTTCTAGTATATAGAAGTGACTTGCAGACCTGTACCATGAAGCACATCCTGTCCTTTGATTGTCTTTTATTTTCCTGTTAGTAGTGAAGTCAAATCTTTACTTGGTTTTCCTTAACCACTCTTAAATTCAATCTTTAGAAACAGTTTTCTGAAGTTTATAATTCATTATGTATTTGTCTATGTGAGAGAATTGAGGGGAGGGGAGGTAATTCAGGGTTTTGGACTTGCATATAGTATATTTGAAGATTCTTTTTGATTATGTACTTTCCTTTTAAAATTAATTTTAGTTTTAGCCTAAAACTTGTAACTTTTCTTTTCACAACAAGGGAAAAGTGTTTTAATAAATAGTGCTATAATAAACAATGATTGGTGACCTGCTAATTTTATTTATTATCTAATCTGTTGGAAATATCTGGAATCAGGTCATATAGTTTTAAAAATAGTCACTTTGATGGACTATTTGAAACTTTATGAGAATAGATTAATCTGAGCTTTATTTAATGTAGTGATTTCCTCCCTGCTCTTCTATACACCCTTGGGAAGAAGAGAGTTATTGGCAAGAATGGCTTTGGAGGAAAATCTTCATGCCTTTTCTAAAGTGGAAACACAATGCAATTATTTTTTGATTAGTATAAGGTAAATTTTTTAAGACTATGATCATCTCAGGAAATACCAAGTCTCTGTTCCTGCCCTCCCTCCATTACCCTGACTGATGGTCTAAGTTTTAGTCATATGAGTACACTGAATAATATCAGAGACCTAGAGATTGTAGGTAACTAGTGTATTGGGGAAACTGTTAAAAGGCTCCTCAGTGCAGACAAAGCATTACTAATTGCTTTCAGGGTCAGTCTGTCTTTAGTTGGACCATGAAAGATTTAGCACGACCCTATGGCAGCCTGTCTGCTGAGTGGAGACTCTTGTCTTTAAGAAAGGCTATCCGATATGCTAGACCGTTTCAAGTTGCCCCGTTTTACATGAATTTAGTCATTATTGACTGCATCCCTTGTCACCGTTAAACATAGTTCATAGTGCTAAAAGCCTGTGGCACATTACCTTATAAATTGAATAATTAAAGTTGTTGCAAGCATTTTGCCTTTGTGAATCCTGTTTCTGTGCCTATACGATTTATAGGTCTCTGCTTTAAGGACTGTAATTGCAAAAGTTAGAAAAAGCTTTGCTTTGACTCACACAATTTCTAGTATATAGAAGTGACTTGCAGACCTGTACCATGAAGCACATCCTGTCCTTTGATTGTCTTTTATTTTCCTGTTAGTAGTGAAGTCAAATCTTTACTTGGTTTTCCTTAACCACTCTTAAATTCAATCTTTAGAAACAGTTTTCTGAAGTTTATAATTCATTATGTATTTGTCTATGTGAGAGAATTGAGGGGAGGGGAGGTAATTCAGGGTTTTGGACTTGCATATAGTATATTTGAAGATTCTTTTTGATTATGTACTTTCCTTTTAAAATTAATTTTAGTTTTAGCCTAAAACTTGTAACTTTTCTTTTCACAACAAGGGAAAAGTGTTTTAATAAATAGTGCTATAATAAACAATGATTGGTGACCTGCTAATTTTATTTATTATCTAATCTGTTGGAAATATCTGGAATCAGGTCATATAGTTTTAAAAATAGTCACTTTGATGGACTATTTGAAACTTTATGAGAATAGATTAATCTGAGCTTTATTTAATGTAGTGATTTCCTCCCTGCTCTTCTATACACCCTTGGGAAGAAGAGAGTTATTGGCAAGAATGGCTTTGGAGGAAAATCTTCATGCCTTTTCTAAAGTGGAAACACAATGCAATTATTTTTTGATTAGTATAAGGTAAATTTTTTAAGACTATGATCATCTCAGGAAATACCAAGTCTCTGTTCCTGCCCTCCCTCCATTACCCTGACTGATGGTCTAAGTTTTAGTCATATGAGTACACTGAATAATATCAGAGACCTAGAGAGATTGTAGGTAACTAGTGTATTGGGGAAACTGTTAAAAGGCTCCTCAGTGCAGACAAAGCATTACTAATTGCTTTCAGGGTCAGTCTGTCTTTAGTTGGACCATGAAAGATTTAGCACGACCCTATGGCAGCCTGTCTGCTGAGTGGAGACTCTTGTCTTTAAGAAAGGCTATCCGATATGCTAGACCGTTTCAAGTTGCCCCGTTTTACATGAATTTAGTCATTATTGGCAAGACTATTAAACCTCAGTGTGACACAAATGATACTTCTAAATGGACTTGAAAATAAAAGCATTTTGTCCTTGCTATGGGACATGATGTTCATACAGCTTAAAATTTTTCTTTTTCAAATATGAAATAGGATACTGTGCTATTGGAATTTTCAGTTAAAAGCTACATTGAATGAAATTACTTTTATGATTCCCTAAATAAACAGCACACTTGTCTTTTAATAAATTAAAAAGTTTTTTTAATTAAAAAGTTTTAATGGCTTCCTTCTTTTATATTTGTGAATATTGTCTCTTAAAGCGGTAGGGTCTTAATGGCAGTAGTAACACAGCTGAAACGTATGTCACGAAAGTAGAATTAGCAGTGTAGCTAATTCTTGACCCTCACAGTTCCTGATCTTCTAGGTGGAAATTCGACTGAAATTAAAACTGCTTACTGAGACTTAGTGATAACATTGAAATACTAGCTGGGTGATCAAATAGATTTCTTCTCAAGTAGAAATCTGAATATTGTAGAATTGTGCATTTTAGTGCTGCTTCTGACTGTTGTTTTTCAATTTGAGATGTGATTTTTTTTTTTCTGCCAATGCTTATTAGGCTGATATAGAAATTTTACATGTAAGTAATTTTTCCCACAGAGCTGCTCTGTTATAAAGTTGTAAATATTCAAAATTTAAAACTTTTTTGCAGAGATGTTTGTAAAGTGGGAGTTTCTAAATTACCATAGAACTTTACATTGACTTTACATTCAAAATACATAGTTTTATGCAGTACACAAATTTGATATTTCTCCTCCATGTGTTATTTCTTTTAAATAGACCTTCTTTCAGTCTTAAATATGTTCTTTTTTTCTAAACAGATTTATGAAAATATGCATCAGTTTAATACTGTCTTGGAATTCATGAGATGGAAGCATAGGTCAAAGCTGTTTGGAGAAAATTGGAAGTACAGTTTTATCTAGCCATTCCTCTGAGGTAAGAAAATTACTTAGGGAAATAAGAAATGACACTTTTCATATTATTAATTAGCAATGAAAATTGTTCTATTTTACGACTACAACTTAATGTTATCTTCTTTAGCCCATGAATATGCTTTCTATTAAACCTCAGTGTGACACAAATGATACTTCTAAATGGACTTGAAAATAAAAGCATTTTGTCCTTGCTATGGGACATGATGTTCATACAGCTTAAAATTTTTCTTTTTCAAATATGAAATAGGATACTGTGCTATTGGAATTTTCAGTTAAAAGCTACATTGAATGAAATTACTTTTATGATTCCCTAAATAAACAGCACACTTGTCTTTTAATAAATTAAAAAGTTTTTTTAATTAAAAAGTTTTAATGGCTTCCTTCTTTTATATTTGTGAATATTGTCTCTTAAAGCGGTAGGGTCTTAATGGCAGTAGTAACACAGCTGAAACGTATGTCACGAAAGTAGAATTAGCAGTGTAGCTAATTCTTGACCCTCACAGTTCCTGATCTTCTAGGTGGAAATTCGACTGAAATTAAAACTGCTTACTGAGACTTAGTGATAACATTGAAATACTAGCTGGGTGATCAAATAGATTTCTTCTCAAGTAGAAATCTGAATATTGTAGAATTGTGCATTTTAGTGCTGCTTCTGACTGTTGTTTTTCAATTTGAGATGTGATTTTTTTTTTTCTGCCAATGCTTATTAGGCTGATATAGAAATTTTACATGTAAGTAATTTTTCCCACAGAGCTGCTCTGTTATAAAGTTGTAAATATTCAAAATTTAAAACTTTTTTGCAGAGATGTTTGTAAAGTGGGAGTTTCTAAATTACCATAGAACTTTACATTGACTTTACATTCAAAATACATAGTTTTATGCAGTACACAAATTTGATATTTCTCCTCCATGTGTTATTTCTTTTAAATAGACCTTCTTTCAGTCTTAAATATGTTCTTTTTTTCTAAACAGATTTATGAAAATATGCATCAGTTTAATACTGTCTTGGAATTCATGAGATGGAAGCATAGGTCAAAGCTGTTTGGAGAAAATTGGAAGTACAGTTTTATCTAGCCATTCCTCTGAGGTAAGAAAATTACTTAGGGAAATAAGAAATGACACTTTTCATATTATTAATTAGCAATGAAAATTGTTCTATTTTACGACTACAACTTAATGTTATCTTCTTTAATCGCCTTCCTTATGAATTCGTGAGTAGTTACATTTTATCTCATTTTAAATGTTGAACCTTTTCAGGAGTAAAAAATGTTTGTTATTAATATCACTTTCTTTATTCTAATTGTAGAAAATAAGCATTAAATGATGTGTATAATTACTTCTGTCTGATGATGACAAAACAAGTTAGAATAGAAGATTTATATTAACAGGCATGTTTACATTACTCAGAAACCTTCATATATTTAGAATTCAAGATAAAATTGTTGCTTTGAATAATAGATCTTTGGAGGCAGAATTTTTTCAAAGTGGGAACTGCAGTAACATCAGGGACAGAGGAGATGCCATTCTGAGGAAGTACATATAGGGAAACCAAATTCATTATTTTCAAATCTATAGAGACTCAGATTGTCAGGTAAAAGATTTAATCCTTCAGGTATCTGTATTTTAGAAAAAAGAAAAAGATACAACATATGAAGCAGTCTATCCTTTTGCCTCTTTAAGTAGTAGGGTTTGCTCACTGCTTCTGCTTCATTATAGCATTCATTCATCATCCTCTGTCCCATCCAAACTGATCTCTTTCCTCTTTTGAGGAATATTCAAGACTTTCTGTCTTTTGTTAGATTTCATACTTTTTAAAATGTCTTTGCTAATTTCTTGATTTTAGCAGTTACCTCTGAAATGATCTCTCTCACCCTCCTGTCTCTGCTGTGACAGTATTCTAAGCTTTGATACAGGTTTTCCACTGCTTGCTTGCTTCACGCACAGTGTTCCCACTTCTGTTCCTGGACCTCTTTGTCACCTGTACTCACGTACTGAATCTGATTCCTCATCTTTTCCTTCTTTTTGTTAGTTAGAGATCAAGTCCTTTCAGTTTTACCTCTGTAATATATCATGAATATTTTCATCATCTCTTTTCTAATTCCTTCATCATCATCCAAGTTTAAATTCTTGTATCACATTTCACTTAAATTATTGCAGGACTCTTCCCCACTTTGTGCATCTCCTCACTCTCTTTTCTATCTATTGCTACTGGCTTAAATTTTCTAAAAAGGTTTTAAATTCTGTGCATCAAAGTAATCTTTATCATTTTCTATTTTACGACTACAACTTAATGTTATCTTCTTTAATCGCCTTCCTTATGAATTGTGAGTAGTTACATTTTATCTCATTTTAAATGTTGAACCTTTTCAGGAGTAAAAAATGTTTGTTATTAATATCACTTTCTTTATTCTAATTGTAGAAAATAAGCATTAAATGATGTGTATAATTACTTCTGTCTGATGATGACAAAACAAGTTAGAATAGAAGATTTATATTAACAGGCATGTTTACATTACTCAGAAACCTTCATATATTTAGAATTCAAGATAAAATTGTTGCTTTGAATAATAGATCTTTGGGCAGAATTTTTCAAAGTGGGAACAGCAGTAACATCAGGGACAGAGGAGATGCCATTCTGAGGAAGTACATATAGGGAAACCAAATTCATTATTTTCAAATCTATAGAGACTCAGATTGTCAGGTAAAAGATTTAATCCTTCAGGTATCTGTATTTTAGAAAAAAGAAAAAGATACAACATATGAAGCAGTCTATCCTTTTGCCTCTTTAAGTAGTAGGGTTTGCTCACTGCTTCTGCTTCATTATAGCATTCATTCATCATCCTCTGTCCCATCCAAACTGATCTCTTTCCTCTTTTGAGGAATATTCAAGACTTTCTGTCTTTTGTTAGATTTCATACTTTTTAAAATGTCTTTGCTAATTTCTTGATTTTAGCAGTTACCTCTGAAATGATCTCTCTCACCCTCCTGTCTCTGCTGTGACAGTATTCTAAGCTTCGATACAGGTTTTCCACTGCTTGCTTGCTTCACGCACAGTGTTCCCACTTCTGTTCCTGGACCTCTTTGTCACCTGTACTCACGTACTGAATCTGATTCCTCATCTTTTCCTTCTTTTTGTTAGTTAGAGATCAAGTCCTTTCAGTTTTACCTCTGTAATATATCATGAATATTTTCATCATCTCTTTTCTAATTCCTTCATCATCATCCAAGTTTAAATTCTTGTATCACATTTCACTTAAATTATTGCAGGACTCTTCCCCACTTTGTGCATCTCCTCACTCTCTTTTCTATCTATTGCTACTGGCTTAAATTTTCTAAAAAGTAATTCTGCGGACAGTAACTCTTTGTATCAAAGTAAGGACAAACTCCTCTAATAATACAGTCTCTCAACAGTGTAGCATTAAGTGAGTGACTGTTTTGCCTACATCTATCCACTTCTTTCTCCCTTTACACACGTACTAAACACCTAATCGGTACCAGCCCCTGTGTTAGGTACTGAGAATATACAATGTTCTGCAAAAATGAGTTCCTTACTTCACTGAAAGAATAATCTGTTTAGAGATGAGTACAAAGTTAATGTGAGTGCAATTGAAAACTCTTTTATGAAATTGAAAAGGTATGTTAGTATCATCTAGAAAGGCTCTACCAATATTGTTAGAGGAGAGAATTGTCAAAGTGGCTTCACATAGGAAATGGTATTTGAGTAGAGTCTTAAAGGATGAGGATTGCTTAGAGGGTTGCTGGGACTTCCTAGGGGGCTCCATGTAAAGAATCCACCTGCCAGTGAAAGAGACGCAGGTTCGGTCCCTGGGTTGGGAAGATCCCCTGGAGAAGGAAATGGCAACCCCCTCCAGTATTCTTGCCTGGAAAATCCCATGGACAGAGGAGCCTGGCGGGACAGGGGAAGCAGAGGAAGCTTGAAATGTGTAGAATGTACAAAAGATAGAGGAATTCATTTTGTATGATTTGAATTCAGAATGTGAGGGAAAGTTTGAGCAACCAGGCTGGAAGAGAGCTTGTTTGTAAAGAGCTCTGGATGCCATGCTAGGGAGTTTAGACTTCATTTTGTGAGTGTTGGCAGTCTCTAGAAAATTTAACAGAGGTATTTTGGATCCTAATCATGTTTTGTTACAATTAATATGGCAGTGGTGTGAATGATGGTTTCAAAGAGGGAGATAACAAAAGATGAGAGATGATTAGGGTAGTCTTAATTGTTTGAAGCAAGAAGCAGTGAGAATCTTAAAGTAGGGATCGATTTATCTGAAATTGTGAAAAACCTTTAAGCATTGATTGTTCAGAAAATGTTGAAAAATCTCTTGTATCACTTTCACAATTTTGCAGGACTCTTCCCACTTTGTGCATCCCCTCTTTTCTATCTATTGCTACTGGCTTAAATTTTCTAAAAAGTAATTCTGCGGACAGTAACTCTTTGTATCAAAGTAAGGACAAACTCCTCTAATAATACAGTCTCTCAACAGTGTAGCATTAAGTGAGTGACTGTTTTGCCTACATCTATCCACTTCTTTCTCCCTTTACACACGTACTAAACACCTAATCGGTACCAGCCCCTGTGTTAGGTACTGAGAATATACAATGTTCTGCAAAAATGAGTTCCTTACTTCACTGAAAGAATAATCTGTTTAGAGATGAGTACAAAGTTAATGTGAGTGCAATTGAAAACTCTTTTATGAAATTGAAAAGGTATGTTAGTATCATCTAGAAAGGCTCTACCAATATTGTTAGAGGAGAGAATTGTCAAAGTGGCTTCACATAGGAAATGGTATTTGAGTAGAGTCTTAAAGGATGAGGATTGCTTAGAGGGTTGCTGGGACTTCCTAGGGGGCTCCATGTAAAGAATCCACCTGCCAGTGAAAGAGACGCAGGTTCGGTCCCTGGGTTGGGAAGATCCCCTGGAGAAGGAAATGGCAACCCCCTCCAGTATTCTTGCCTGGAAAATCCCATGGACAGAGGAGCCTGGCGGGACAGGGGAAGCAGAGGAAGCTTGAAATGTGTAGAATGTACAAAAGATAGAGGAATTCATTTTGTATGATTTGAATTCAGAATGTGAGGGAAAGTTTGAGCAACCAGGCTGGAAGAGAGCTTGTTTGTAAAGAGCTCTGGATGCCATGCTAGGGAGTTTAGACTTCATTTTGTGAGTGTTGGCAGTCTCTAGAAAATTTAACAGAGGTATTTTGGATCCTAATCATGTTTTGTTACAATTAATATGGCAGTGGTGTGAATGATGGTTTCAAAGAGGGAGATAACAAAAGATGAGAGATGATTAGGGTAGTCTTAATTGTTTGAAGCAAGAAGCAGTGAGAATCTTAAAGTAGGGATCGATTTATCTGAAATTGTGAAAAACCTTTAAGCATTGATTGTTCAGAAAATGTTGAATTTTCTTCTTCTGTGCCCTCCTTTGCATGTATGATACTCTTCATCTGATGATTTGAAACTGACTTGTGTTTTTTCTCCTTTCTGCTCATATTATTATTTTTTCTCCAGGTATGTTTTTCCTTCTTCTTCTGTTTTAAGAGCAATTATTTTTGTTTACAGGATATTACTGTTTCGGGTTCCTGTTAACCTGTGTAACAGCAAGCCACAAAGGAGGAATCAGAAAAGAAAGAACATGTTCCTCATATTAAGAGAAATGGAGTGAGGAATCAGGGAACTTGGAAGGTTGTAGGAGTAGTGAGGCTTGAGGTATCACAGTTCAGTCAGAGTGGTGATAGTGAAAATCGGAAAGGAAGTCTGGAGTAAATGTGTCATGAAGGAAGAAGGTACACTGATTTGTGACTGGATGTTGAAAAAAGATAATGATGCCCACATTTTTTATCTGGATAGCAGGGATAATATTGGCATTGTTAACATCAAACATAAGTAATCCTTCGAATCTAATTGAGGCCAAGCTTTCTAAGTTTAAAGAAACAGTAACATTGATATTCGGGGCTTCCCTGGTGGTCCAGTGGGTAAGGACACCGCCTTGCAGTGCCGGGGGTGCCGGTTCGATCCCTGACCTGGGAAGATCCCACATGCTGCAGAGCAGCCAGACTGATATGTCCAACTACTGAGCCCAAGCTTTGGAGCGGATGTGCCCAGAACCAGTGCTCTTCGACAAGAGAGGCCATTGTGATGGTAGGCCCACATAGGCCAAAAAACAAAGATGGATGCAAATAAATAAATGAAAGACCAATAGAAGTGGCCAAAAAGAAAAACAAAAGTTTTTTTAAAAAAAAACCCCAAAACATTGATATTCTGCTGTATAACTGATCTCATTTGTTTACATAAACAAATATTTTTGGAGTTTTTCAAGCCTTAGCATACTGAAAAGGAGATACTATTTTAAAAGACCAAAGTATTGCCTCTGTTAGAAGATCAGTTTGAAGAGAGATAAATACTACTCTGCTCATATTTGTCTTTTGTTGTACTTGTAAACGCTGTGTAAGGTTTAGTAAAATATAAGAAAGTTTGAAGTGTTTCTGCAGGAATAACTCTGATACTCCCACTGAAAGATAGTATCTCATTTATTAGAATTATTGCTACATGAATGGGGACCTGTGAAGATACTCATTAAGCATTAATTTGATGGTTCCACATTAAAATGGTCGTATGATTATGTCCTTAGAGAAATACTTTGTAGTGAGATAGTTACTTCATAATATAAAACTAACTAGTTTTAATGCTTTTATTAAAGTTCTTTTGCACTCTTAATTGATAGTTGATTGAGGACTTTGCAGTAATCAGAAGTATTTCAACATGGTATATTGAAAATAAAGTGGTCAGTCTGAGTCGCCCAGTCCCTTCTTTTCTTACACTTTAAATTTTTTCATATGTACCAGTCATCTTTCATTGGGCATTAATTCTCAATTAGGATGTGAAAGGATTTAGCAGGGACCAGGTTCCTCAACGAGAGGTGCTGAATGAAGATGACCGTTGTAAGGAATGCACAGTACGCCCGCCCTGCATGCTGGGCTTCATCAGTGGTTCTTTCCTGTCTGTTCACATTGAGGTTCTTGTAAGAACCATCATGGTGGAAAAGCATGTCGGCTGCTAGCACCTTAGAAAGCCCAAGAGTGCTCCCTTGGTTTATATTGATACACTTGCTGTTGTACCAGTAACCTCTTCAAAATGCTCTGATGGTGCTTTGTGGGTAAAATCTTGCATCAGTATCCAGTTTGGTAGCTCCTTTATTTTGACATCCATGAATTTTTTTCTCCTTCACAAGTACAACTAACATCATCTTTCTGATTTGGATGTTCACTGTCACCCAGTCTTTTCTAATAGTTCCGCGTACTAGAAGCTACCCGTTCTGATTTTCAGCTTAGCCTTTCCTCTGTTAGCTGAAGTTCCTTTAACTGAATTATGTTTTTTTACGCCCACTTCAAAACTTCGGGTTCTGGCTGTAGGTATCTGTTATTCAGAGGCAAGTCAGTAGGTATGGAAGGCAGAGTTGTCTTTATCCTGTGGACTGATAACAAAGGGACCAACAAATTGTTAGCCATTTCTTGAAACCCTGGAGGCGTCCTCAGTGCTTCCAAGCACTCCCAATGGCAAGGTCTGCTAGCTGTGTGGCAGATGACAGCTGCTTCTAGGTCTGCTGAGGTTTATGAGATGGAGTCGCCTCTGGAGGATCCTGTGTGGCAATAAAGCAGTTACAGTGCCCAGTTTGAAGATGTGCTTATCTTTACCATCCATCTCTTTTTGGGCTCCACTGAAAATGTTTTCCCACACCTACTGTTTTCTGTACAGAAATCTAGAACTCATAGTCTCAGACTCATCCTACAGGTCTTGCTCTCAGGCTCTTTGACTATTGTGCTCCTCCTGGAAGGCAGACAGAGAAAGCTTATTCTCTTTCTCTTCAGTTCAGACTACCTTCTCGTAACTAAGATACCTTTATTCTTTTTTTTTTTTTTAAACCTTTATTTTACTTTTAACTTTTACAGAGTTTTGTTGTTTACAGATATGTATGTTCTCAGAGTAGTCATATGCATATCCCCCCCTTCCCTCCCCTCCCGACCATCACACAGCACCCCTGAAGGATCCCCTTTTCTCACAGAGCAATGACTAGAGCTATTTTCTTCACTTATGGTAGTACAGGCCTTCATGCTACTTCCTTTACACCTCTCACCCACTGTTCCTTCCCCACAATGTCCATATGTCCACTGTCCATGTCTGTCTTTCTGTCGCTTCACTGCATGTGCCATCATCACCATCCTACTAGATTCCATATATATGTGTTAATATACTGTATTTGTCCTTCTCTTTCTGACTGACTTCACTTTTGATGATACGTTCTAGATCCAGCCACCTCATTAGGGTTGATTCTTCTGCATTTCTCTTTACAGCTGTGTAGTATTCCATTGTATATATGTACCAGAGCTTTTGGATCCATTCGTTCGTCGATGGGCATCTGGGTTCCTTCCATGTTCTAGCTATTGTATAGAGAGCTGCAATGAACATTGGGGTACAGGTGCTTCTTTCAGTTTTGATTTCGTCAGGGTATAAGCCTAAGAGTGGGATTGCTGGGTCATATGGTGCTTCTATTTTTAGTTTTTTAAGAAATCTCCAGACTGTCTTCCATAGAGGCTGAGATACCTTTATTCTTAAGTTTGGTGGATATTCTCCTTGCTTGCTTATTTGATCATTCTCCCAACTTGGATGCTTTATAGATTTATGTAGTGGTTTGTGTTATTGCAGCTGCATGTGATACTGTGGAAAGACTTCCAGTAGCATCTTTTCATGGTGTCTCAGGTGGTAAAAAAGAGTCGGCCTGCAGTGTGAGAGACTCTGGTTTGATCCCTGGATTGGGAAGATCCCCTGGAGAAGGGAATGGCTGTCCATTCTAGTACTTCGCCCCCACCCCCACTCTAGTATTCTTGCCTGGAGAATTCCATGGACAGAGTTGCTTGGCGGGCTACAGTCCATGGCGTTGCAAAGAATCGGATCTGACTGACTGACGAACACTTTCACTTTCATAGTAACAATTCAATTCCTGTCTTTATCCTCCATCCTAATACTTCTCTACTGTTTTGTTGTTTTGTATTTTCAGTGATTTGTAAGGTAATTTTTAATCTAGGTGTCTCAGTAGAAATTCTAGTTTAACTTCTGAGTTTATCTACTTTTCCTACCTTTTCTTTCTTTTCTTTCTTTCCTCCCTCCACTCCACCTTCCCATCCATTTTTTATGATTATGTGTTAGAGGGGTTCTAATTCTTTTAAAATTAAAAAAAAATTTAAAAAATTTTTTTAAAGATTGCATTAACAAGACATGAGTAGGTTCTTATATAAAATTTTGAACAATATGCACCAAGCCTAAGGCCCTCTCCATGACTTCATCCCATTGCCCTGCTTATCAGACTCCCCTCTGCCTCATTGGGGTCTCATGACCTTTATGTTAGAGTCAGTCTATTGATTTTTAGGATTGATTTTTATAAAGTTATTCATAATGAGAATACTTGCCTCAAAGTTAATGTGAGGATTAAATGAGTTGGTACATGTCAAGTAGATAAAACATTAGATTTTTTACCTCTTGGTATAAAAAGAAGTTTTGTAAGAAAAGTTAATAAATTTAGCGCAAAGATAATTCACAATATGAAATAGGCTGGAAATATTGGGGAAAGGAGGGCTTTTGAGTCTACTGAGATACCTTGTTTCATGACTTGGGTAAAAAGTTAATAGAATTTAGCGCTAAAGATAATTCACAATATTTTTTATATCTCCCAACGTTTGGTGGATATTCTCCTTGCTTGCTTATTTGATCATTCTCCCAACTTGGATGCTTTATAGATTTATGTAGTGGTTTGTGTTATTGCAGCTGCATGTGATACTGTGGAAAGACTTCCAGTAGCATCTTTTCATGGTGTCTCAGGTGGTAAAAAAGAGTCGGCCTGCAGTGTGAGAGACTCTGGTTTGATCCCTGGATTGGGAAGATCCCCTGGAGAAGGGAATGGCTGTCCATTCTAGTACTTCGCCCCCACCCCCACTCTAGTATTCTTGCCTGGAGAATTCCATGGACAGAGTTGCTTGGCGGGCTACAGTCCATGGCGTTGCAAAGAATCGGATCTGACTGACTGACGAACACTTTCACTTTCATAGTAACAATTCAATTCCTGTCTTTATCCTCCATCCTAATACTTCTCTACTGTTTTGTTGTTTTGTATTTTCAGTGATTTGTAAGGTAATTTTTAATCTAGGTGTCTCAGTAGAAATTCTAGTTTAACTTCTGAGTTTATCTACTTTTCCTACCTTTTCTTTCTTTTCTTTCTTTCCTCCCTCCACTCCACCTTCCCATCCATTTTTTATGATTATGTGTTAGAGGGGTTCTAATTCTTTTAAAATTAAAAAAAAATTTAAAAAATTTTTTTAAAGATTGCATTAACAAGACATGAGTAGGTTCTTATATAAAATTTTGAACAATATGCACCAAGCCTAAGGCCCTCTCCATGACTTCATCCCATTGCCCTGCTTATCAGACTCCCCTCTGCCTCATTGGGGTCTCATGACCTTTATGTTAGAGTCAGTCTATTGATTTTTAGGATTGATTTTTATAAAGTTATTCATAATGAGAATACTTGCCTCAAAGTTAATGTGAGGATTAAATGAGTTGGTACATGTCAAGTAGATAAAACATTAGATTTTTTACCTCTTGGTATAAAAAGAAGTTTTGTAAGAAAAAGTTAATAAATTTAGCGCAAAGATAATTCACAATATGAAATAGGCTGGAAATATTGGGGAAAGGAGGGCTTTTGAGTCTACTGAGATACCTTGTTTCATGACTTGGGTGTAAGTTCCTTTTCTGTAACGTCTAGAAATCACCAGAGAGGGGTGATATAGGGAACAGAGTTCTTGAGCTCTTACTTGGCTTGTTGGGTGCTATAACTGTAAGGCTTGGAGATTCAGTTGTAGATGTCAGTATACTTATAAAGAACTGCTTGAGTTTATTATGACTTTATAGTTGCTTTAGTTCCCCATTTATGTTCCCCTAAAGATATTAGTATTATTTTTATTCCTTTCATTCACTTATTGAACACTTTCTGTTTTGCTCAGTAACGTGTTAGAAAATAGAGATTACAAGTGCTGCAAGATAAAAAAAAATCACTCGGGCTTCCCTGGTGGTCCAGTGGGTCAGGACACCGCCTTGCAGTGCAAGGGGCGCTGGTTCCATCCCTGGCCTGGGAAGATCCCACGTGCTGCGGAGCGGCTGGACCAATGTGTCCAATTACTGAGCCAGAGCTCTGGAACGCATGCGCCCAGAGCATGTGCTCTGCAACAACAGAGGCCACCGTGATGGGAGGCCCACACGGGCCAAAGAACAAAGATGGATGAAAATAGATAAATGAAAGACCAATAGAAATGGCCCGCCCGCTCCCCTCCCTCCTCAACCCACCCCGCCCCACCCCCCCCAAAAAATCACCTGACTAAGTGTTACAAGAGGGATCACTTCTGTCTCACTTACTCTTGTATAATCGTGTGAAGCACATACCAAGTAGTTAACAAATACTTTCTGAATGAGTATTAGTTGAGAGCTACATACAGCTTTGCTTCATGTACTGGGTGCACTAGATGGACAGAGATGAGCCAGCTCTCTGAGCCTGATAGGTAGGGGCTGGAGAGTGCTTGCATAGGTGATGCTTAGAACAAGTCTGAAGAGTGAATTGTGTTAACCTAGTGGGAAGCAAAGGAAAGATCAAAAGAATGTGCAAATGAGTCTAAAAGGGGTGCCTGGAAATACAGTCAAGTAGATAAAACATTAGATTTTTTACCTCTTGGTATAAAAAGAAGTTTTGTAAGAAAAAGTTAATAAATTTAGCGCAAAGATAATTCACAATATGAAATAGGCTGGAAATATTGGGGAAAGGAGGGCTTTTGAGTCTACTGAGATACCTTGTTTCATGACTTGGGTGTAAGTTCCTTTTCTGTAACGTCTAGAAATCACCAGAGAGGGTGATATAGGGAACAGAGTTCTTGAGCTCTTACTTGGCTTGTTGGGTGCTATAACTGTAAGGCTTGGAGATTCAGTTGTAGATGTCAGTATACTTATAAAGAACTGCTTGAGTTTATTATGACTTTATAGTTGCTTTAGTTCCCCATTTATGTTCCCCTAAAGATATTAGTATTATTTTTATTCCTTTCATTCACTTATTGAACACTTTCTGTTTTGCTCAGTAACGTGTTAGAAAATAGAGATTACAAGTGCTGCAAGATAAAAAAAAATCACTCGGGCTTCCCTGGTGGTCCAGTGGGTCAGGACACCGCCTTGCAGTGCAAGGGGCGCTGGTTCCATCCCTGGCCTGGGAAGATCCCACGTGCTGCGGAGCGGCTGGACCAATGTGTCCAATTACTGAGCCAGAGCTCTGGAACGCATGCGCCCAGAGCATGTGCTCTGCAACAACAGAGGCCACCGTGATGGGAGGCCCACACGGGCCAAAGAACAAAGATGGATGAAAATAGATAAATGAAAGACCAATAGAAATGGCCCGCCCACCCCCTCCCTCCTCAACCCACCCCCGGCCCCACCCCCCCCAAAAAATCACCTGACTAAGTGTTACAAGAGGGATCACTTCTGTCTCACTTACTCTTGTATAATCGTGTGAAGCACATACCAAGTAGTTAACAAATACTTTCTGAATGAGTATTAGTTGAGAGCTACATACAGCTTTGCTTCATGTACTGGGTGCACTAGATGGACAGAGATGAGCCAGCTCTCTGAGCCTGATAGGTAGGGGCTGGAGAGTGCTTGCATAGGTGATGCTTAGAACAAGTCTGAAGAGTGAATTGTGTTAACCTAGTGGGAAGCAAAGGAAAGATCAAAAAGAATGTGCAAATGAGTCTAAAAGGGGTGCCTGGAAATACAGTAGAGGCTTCAGTGACTTCAGCATAGTTGGATCAGCGTAAGAATAGGAGTGATTGGGGAATGGCATTAGAAAGTCTAGCAGAAGCCAGATCATAACAGTTCTTGTGTCTTGGTAATCTCATCCTATGAAATGATAATATTCATAGAAGTTTTTTTTAAACAGAGAACAAGGTCAAATAGTTTTAGAAGTTAGCATTTTATTAAAAATGATCATTTAGGCTGTACAGTTTAGATGACCATATCATCCATATTTTTGGTCAACCAGTACGCCTAAGTTGAAATGGAATGACAAACAGTATACATTTGACAAACAGACACACATTTGGAAACCTAAAAGCATACCCCTGTGAATCCCACAGGTGAAAAATAAAATGATAAAAATGCCTAGAACAAAACAGTGAAGAAAATTAGGACTTACTAAACTTGTGTGAAATATTGAAGCCTTAAATACTCATATTAAAAGATTAAAAATATTAATAAGGTAAACACCTAGTTGAAACTAGAAAAAGAATAACACTATGAACTCAAGTGAAGATAATAACACTTTTAGAGCACTTGTTATATGTAGCAATTACTGTTTGATGACTTTACAAGGATTATCTCATAACAACCCTGTGAGGTGGATACTGTTATTATTCCCACTTTACAGATGAGAAAACATAGACTTCTGGTTAATAAGTGATAGAATTAGGGTTTGAAGTTAATGGGAAAAAGAACCTTTTAAGATACAATGGGGAGAATTAACGTAGCCAAAACTTAGTTTCTTGAATAGTCTGGTAAAATAGGCAAACCATTTGAATGCCTGATCAAGAAAAACGCAGAAAGCACAAATAGTATTAGGAATGGAAAGGAGGATATAACTTCAGATATAGAAGACATTTTTAAAAAATAAGAGATACCCTGAATAACTTTATGTCTGTACATTTTACAGTTTAAATAAAACAATTTAAAAAAATGTAACTTGAAAAAATTGATTATGGCTAAATAGAAAACATAGGTATTTCTGTAATTATTAGAGAATTTTAATTTGTAGCAAAAGATCCACCTTCTCAAACAAATCCAGTGATGCTGTTTAAACATGATCATGTCTATAATACTGCGGTGCAATTCTGATACAACTCACCTGTTAGTGTCAGACTAAATTAATAAAATGCCCGGATGCCATTTTCACTCAGAATAGGAGTGATTGGGGAATGGCATTAGAAAGTCTAGCAGAAGCCAGATCATAACAGTTCTTGTGTCTTGGTAATCTCATCCTATGAAATGATAATATTCATAGAAGTTTTTTTTAAACAGAGAACAAGGTCAAATAGTTTTAGAAGTTAGCATTTTATTAAAAATGATCATTTAGGCTGTACAGTTTAGATGACCATATCATCCATATTTTTGGTCAACCAGTACGCCTAAGTTGAAATGGAATGACAAACAGTATACATTTGACAAACAGACACACATTTGGAAACCTAAAAGCATACCCCTGTGAATCCCACAGGTGAAAAATAAAATGATAAAAATGCCTAGAACAAAACAGTGAAGAAAATTAGGACTTACTAAACTTGTGTGAAATATTGAAGCCTTAAATACTCATATTAAAAGATTAAAAATATTAATAAGGTAAACACCTAGTTGAAACTAGAAAAAGAATAACACTATGAACTCAAGTGAAGATAATAACACTTTTAGAGCACTTGTTATATGTAGCAATTACTGTTTGATGACTTTACAAGGATTATCTCATAACAACCCTGTGAGGTGGATACTGTTATTATTCCCACTTTACAGATGAGAAAACATAGACTTCTGGTTAATAAGTGATAGAATTAGGGTTTGAAGTTAATGGGAAAAAGAACCTTTTAAGATACAATGGGGAGAATTAACGTAGCCAAAACTTAGTTTCTTGAATAGTCTGGTAAAATAGGCAAACCATTTGAATGCCTGATCAAGAAAAACAGAAAGCACAAATAGTATTAGGAATGGAAAGGAGGATATAACTTCAGATATAGAAGACATTTTTAAAAAATAAGAGATACCCTGAATAACTTTATGTCTGTACATTTTACAGTTTAAATAAAACAATTTAAAAAAATGTAACTTGAAAAAATTGATTATGGCTAAATAGAAAACATAGGTATTTCTGTAATTATTAGAGAATTTTAATTTGTAGCAAAAGATCCACCTTCTCAAACAAATCCAGTGATGCTGTTTAAACATGATCATGTCTATAATACTGCGGTGCAATTCTGATACAACTCACCTGTTAGTGTCAGACTCCACAGATTTAAGGGCACAGTCCCCAGCAAAACTGTCCTCCCTTGAGATGCCATTCACAAGTTCGGGTGTCCCCAGGCTGCTCACACTTATGACTAACTGGCTGCAAATCCCCGAGGATTCCCCTGACCACCTCCCCTCCCCCATCCCACCCCCACCCCCTGCAATTTGATGGTTCATTTATATGACTCACGGAACTTGTAAATGGTACAGATTGGGACCAGCCAAGTGAAAGAGACAGGGTGAGGTCGGGGAGGGTTTCAAGTATGGAGCTTCCATGCCCATTTTCCCTGAAATCGGGGTGTGTCATCCTGGCTGCATATCAAGATGTTCCCCAGCCAGGAAGGTTGTCTGAGCCATGGTGTGCGCTTCTTACCAAAGCGGTTTTTCTTCAGGATATTTTGTGAGGTTGTAGTTATGTCAGCAGGGGCTACCTTCATCTAAAAGTTTGACTGGAGGAGAATCCACTTCCAAGATGGCATATCCTCTTTGCAGTTGGCAGGAGGCTCTGTTCCTCACTGCATGAGTCCTCTCTTCAGATTGTTTGAATATCCTCACACCATGGCAGCTGGCTTTCCCCAGAATAAATGATCCAGGAAAGAGAGCAAGGAGAGAGCTGCATTGCCTTTCAAGACCTAACCTCAGAAATCATGCTTTGTCGCTTTCACTTTATTCTTTTTGTTAGAAGGGAATCACTCAGTCCGGCCCACTTTCAAAGTAATTAGATTCCACCTCTTGGAAAGGGGAATGTGAGTGAAGTTGTGAACCTATCTTAAAACTGCCACAGATGGCTTACTCTTTTAAGAGAGCTCTTAATATGGGTTGTTATGTTAATTTACACATTAGCACACTGAAGGAGGAAACCACTGTGATTATATCAATATGTGGAGAAAAAGCACTTGATGAAATTCAGTCCTATTTATGATGAAAACTCTTAGTAAATAAAGAATAAAAGGGAATGGTAATGTGAGAAAGAATATTATTAAATTTACGATTAATTTAGGAAGAATTGATATACATGATCTTCAGGTTTCCTGTTTATAACGTGGTATATTTTTCCAGTATTTTCCCATGTGTTAATGTCTATTCTGTATCCTTCAGCAGAATTTTAAAATAGTCCTTGTATCAGTGTTGTACATTTGGAAGTACAAAATGGCACAGCCCCAGAGGGAACTATCAGAATATTTACCCAAACTACCATTAGACCCAGAATCCCACTTCAAGAAATCTTTCAGAATTATTTATCCAAGAAACAGTAGTGAAAACATCCATTTAAGTTTATCTATTGGAGCATTGCTTCTCATATCAAAAGTGGGAGCATCCTAAAATGTCCATCAACATGAGAAAGGTAAATACAGCTATAAAATATTCATAAAATGGAATACTGTTTAACAGTAAAAATGAGTTAAAAGGAGCTATATGTATCTCTGATGGAAATTACTCACAGTGTTGAGTGAAAATTTAGCAAATTATTAAAATATGCACATTAATAGAATGATACAGGTTTAACATAGCATATTTTACAGTATATAAAACTGTATTGCATGGGATAAAAAAGCACATAAAGTATAAAAGCATATGAAGACAGGACTGTTGAATACTACAGTCAGAATAGTGGTTCCTTCAAAACCAGGGAAAGCGTGCAGCTTTGGTGGTACATGCCCGGCTTTACTCAGCGCCTAGATGATTCTTAGGTGAAGTCTTTGGGACACTATATTCACTGAGTGTACTTCATAGACTCAGGATATGAGAGGTAGACATCTTTGTGGTTATATACTTTAATATATATGTTTTAATAATTTAAGAAATAAATTTAATAAAATAAGATATTTGCTTTATGTCAGATGAGGAAACTTTCTAAGTGCCAGAGAGGGAAGTGAGTTGACCAAGATCAACTAGCCAGTTAGGCAGAATTTGTAACTGAATCCTAAGTCTCCTGACTCTTAAGACTGTGTTACTTACAGTCCTTTCTTTAATCAAAATATAAGTTGATAAGTATTTAAGCTAGGTATCTTAGAGCTGAAGGAAAGATACTAAAAGGGAGAAAAGGTTTTTCTGGTAATGTGAGAAAGAATATTATTAAATTTACGATTAATTTAGGAAGAATTGATATACATGATCTTCAGGTTTCCTGTTTATAACGTGGTATATTTTTCCAGTATTTTCCCATGTGTTAATGTCTATTCTGTATCCTTCAGCAGAATTTTAAAATAGTCCTTGTATCAGTGTTGTACATTTGGAAGTACAAAATGGCACAGCCCCAGAGGGAACTATCAGAATATTTACCCAAACTACCATTAGACCCAGAATCCCACTTCAAGAAATCTTTCAGAATTATTTATCCAAGAAACAGTAGTGAAAACATCCATTTAAGTTTATCTATTGGAGCATTGCTTCTCATATCAAAAGTGGGAGCATCCTAAAATGTCCATCAACATGAGAAAGGTAAATACAGCTATAAAATATTCATAAAATGGAATACTGTTTAACAGTAAAAATGAGTTAAAAGGAGCTATATGTATCTCTGATGGAAATTACTCACAGTGTTGAGTGAAAATTTAGCAAATTATTAAAATATGCACATTAATAGAATGATACAGGTTTAACATAGCATATTTTACAGTATATAAAACTGTATTGCATGGGATAAAAAAGCACATAAAGTATAAAAGCATATGAAGACAGGACTGTTGAATACTACAGTCAGAATAGTGGTTCCTTCAAAACCAGGGAAAGCGTGCAGCTTTGGTGGTACATGCCCGGCTTTACTCAGCGCCTAGATGATTCTTAGGTGAAGTCTTTGGGACACTATATTCACTGAGTGTACTTCATAGACTCAGGATATGAGAGGTAGACATCTTTGTGGTTATATACTTTAATATATATGTTTTAATAATTTAAGAAATAAATTTAATAAAATAAGATATTTGCTTTATGTCAGATGAGGAAACTTTCTAAGTGCCAGAGAGGGAAGTGAGTTGACCAAGATCAACTAGCCAGTTAGGCAGAATTTGTAACTGAATCCTAAGTCTCCTGACTCTTAAGACTGTGTTACTTACAGTCCTTTCTTTAATCAAAATATAAGTTGATAAGTATTTAAGCTAGGTATCTTAGAGCTGAAGGAAAGATACTAAAAGGGAGAAAAGGTACATTAATTAATGACATTAATGTCAAGTCTGCCACAGAACTCCTTCATAAAAGCACTCTAAACTGACATGTTTTAACCTAAAGAATGTTCTGATAGTGTAAAGAAAATAAAATGGAGACATTTCATCTAAAAGGTGGAAAACTCTTCCTGAATTTCCAAGCGATTCATATTAGTAAGCCCAGATTGGTAGTCTTGAGGGTTGTTTCTTGGACCTCTAGGTTTGCAAGGTTTAGTTTCCTGTAGTGTGTGGTCCATGCTTGTCAAGGAAGAATTATTAGCAATCAGATTTTAACACCCTCTGGTCTTTTTCAGGGCCTTTGGTGACTTAAATTTACATATAAATATTACCTTTGAACCCTTACTTGTGTCTGCTTACTGCAAGTGTGCAGTTGAGTGTAGATAGTGTTTTGAACTTCCCTTCATCAGACCACATTGTTTGTACCAAAGAAAAAACTGTATTTTCTTTTTGTCTGTGGTTATTTCCACAATTATTTAACTTGCTAAAACAATGTGGTATTGTCATAATATAACCAACCCAAGCCATTGTTGTCTTAAGCAATATTTTAGATCTTGGGAAATGTTTACGTAAATACGTCTTTCTTAAGACCATTTAATTTGTATCTTCAACTTCAGTATATCCAGTGAAAACACTGGGAAAAAAAATTGTTTTTATTTTACTGAATCTTGACACAAGTCAGGACTCAAAGTGAGCAAAAGGAAGTGGTGTGGTTTTTGTATCATTTCAGTTGTGTTAAGATAAGGACATGGAATAGTTTATCCACAGCAAAGCCTTTATGGGAAAGTCTCGTTTGTATATGAAAGTAAAAGGAATTGGCATAACGTTTTAATTCCTTCTACTATACTCAATCATTCCTTCAGCAAATATTTATTTAGTACCAACTGTGTGCCAAGTACTGTTCTAGGTGCTGGAAATACAGAGTGAAAAAGTAGACTTATACTCTTGCCCTTACAGAGTGTACATTCTGGAGCAGGTGGCGGGCAATAAACAAAACAAATAATAAACTGTATATTAAATTACAAGGTGAAAAGTGCTAAAGAGAAAAAATTATATCATGGATGGAGGGTGGGAATGCCAGGGAATCAGATGGGATTACAGTTTTTTGTTTTTTGTGTTTTTTTTAAGATTTATTTATTTATTTATTTTGGGCTGGGGTCGGGTTGGGGAGGGAGGGGAGCGGGCGGGCCACTTCTATTGGTCTTTCATTTCTCTATTTTCATCCGTCTTTGTTCTTTGGCTCCTGTGGGCCTCCCATCGCGGTGGCCTCTGTTGTTGTAGAGCACTGGCTCTAGGCGCATGCGCTCCAGAGCTCCGGCTCGGTAATTGGACACATGGGTCCAGCCGCTCCGCGGCATGTGGGATCTTCCCAGGCCAGGGATGTAACCGGCGCCTCTTGCACTGCAAGGCGGTGTCCTTACCCACTGGACCACCAGGGGAAGCCCCGGGATTACAGTTTTAAATAGAATGAGCAGGAACACGAAACAGGAAATGGATATTGAATAAGCACCTGAAAGAGATCAGGTAGCAGATGATACAGATAGATGTCTTGAGGAGGAATGTGACGGGAGAGGAATTTGCACATGCAAAGGTCCTGCAACAGGGCCATCACTGACTTTCTTGAAAAACAGGAGGCCCATGCTGCTGAATTAGAGGAATTGGAGTCTTACTCGGCCTTGTAGACTTCAGCTTTTACTCTGAGTGAGCTGGATACCATTGGGAGGTTTGAAAAGGAGAGCGATATAATCTACTGTGTTTTTTATCACCACTTTGACTGCTTTGTTGAGAATGTATTGTAAGTGGATATGAGTAGAAGCAGAGAGTCCAATTCTAGGAGACTTTTTCAGTAATCCAGGCAAAAGGTGTTAGTGGCTTGGACCAGAGAGATAACAGTGGATATGGTGAGAAGTACACAGGTTCTGGATATATCTTGAAGGTAGACCAACAGGATTTGCTGACACCATAGGCTATGGAGTATGAGAAGAAAGGAGCTGCCCAGAATGACTCCAGGATTTTAGATCTGGGAAGTTAGATGTAGAAAGGTTGTGTGGTAGAAAAGACACAGGATCTAGTGACTTGGGGAATAAAACAAGAAAGACCAGGAACGATAAATTATATGGCTGCTGATTATATTAAGTAAATTTTTATGCTGTTTGAGATATCTTTTAAAAGTAATTCTCCCTTGTTCCAGTCTCTTGTTTTGGGGGTGGGTGGGCATATGTGGTATCCAGTATCTTTTCTGAGATGTTTGGCTTAGAATACTAATTTTATACTGATCTAATTCAGAATATTCAGGTATACCTTCTTCTTTAATCTTCAGTTATAGGAGGAAAAAATGACTCTCTCTGACCTAAAAAATAAAAAGAATGTGTTGGCTATTAACTATAAAGCCCATAAGTAATTCAGACATCAGACAGAGTTGTTTAAGCAGCTCATTGGTAGCTCCAAGAATCTGGCTTCTTTTAGTCTCCTGGCTCTGCCTCTGGTTTCCCTTTTGGTCCCAACATAGCTGCCAGCAGCTGCAATTTTCTTATTCATATTCTGTCTGAAAGAATGACTTTGTCTCTACAGGCCCCCTTAGACACTATGTAAGAATAGCTCACCCCTGAACTTTTCATTATGGCACAGGAGATAAAGAATGCTGATTGGCTTGGCCTAGACAGGGCCTCTGCTCCTGGAGCTTCCAGGTACCTGTATACACTGAATTTTTGAAAGCCGTAGATAGAGAAAAAAGTGGAGAAAACAGTTGATTTAAATTACTTTTGCATTATGCAAGCTCGCTGGTTAACACAGCAAAAATATAATTCCTTTTGAATTTTAAATTAACATGTAATGGTTTTTATCACCACTTTGACTGCTTTGTTGAGAATGTATTGTAAGTGGATATGAGAAGCAGAGAGTCCAATTCTAGGAGACTTTTTCAGTAATCCAGGCAAAAGGTGTTAGTGGCTTGGACCAGAGAGATAACAGTGGATATGGTGAGAAGTACACAGGTTCTGGATATATCTTGAAGGTAGACCAACAGGATTTGCTGACACCATAGGCTATGGAGTATGAGAAGAAAGGAGCTGCCCAGAATGACTCCAGGATTTTAGATCTGGGAAGTTAGATGTAGAAAGGTTGTGTGGTAGAAAAGACACAGGATCTAGTGACTTGGGGAATAAAACAAGAAAGACCAGGAACGATAAATTATATGGCTGCTGATTATATTAAGTAAATTTTATGCTGTTTGAGATATCTTTTAAAAGTAATTCTCCCTTGTTCCAGTCTCTTGTTTTGGGGGTGGGTGGGCATATGTGGTATCCAGTATCTTTTCTGAGATGTTTGGCTTAGAATACTAATTTTATACTGATCTAATTCAGAATATTCAGGTATACCTTCTTCTTTAATCTTCAGTTATAGGAGGAAAAAATGACTCTCTCTGACCTAAAAAATAAAAAGAATGTGTTGGCTATTAACTATAAAGCCCATAAGTAATTCAGACATCAGACAGAGTTGTTTAAGCAGCTCATTGGTAGCTCCAAGAATCTGGCTTCTTTTAGTCTCCTGGCTCTGCCTCTGGTTTCCCTTTTGGTCCCAACATAGCTGCCAGCAGCTGCAATTTTCTTATTCATATTCTGTCTGAAAGAATGACTTTGTCTCTACAGGCCCCCTTAGACACTATGTAAGAATAGCTCACCCCTGAACTTTTCATTATGGCACAGGAGATAAAGAATGCTGATTGGCTTGGCCTAGACAGGGCCTCTGCTCCTGGAGCTTCCAGGTACCTGTATACACTGAATTTTTGAAAGCCGTAGATAGAGAAAAAAGTGGAGAAAACAGTTGATTTTTAAATTACTTTTGCATTATGCAAGCTCGCTGGTTAACACAGCAAAAATATAATTCCTTTTGTAAAGTGGTCAAATGAGAAGGAAAAAAAATTAAGTTGCATTTAGACATAGTTTGATTAAGATAATTTTTCTTCTAAGAAGCCTGAAACTATTGCTTTTTGAACATCTGGAACCTCAGAGGAGGCTTCAGATAGTAATGGAATCTGGGAAATTCCCTGGAAGTCCAGTGGTTGGAATTCTACACTTTAACTGCCCAGGGCAGATTTGATCTCTGATCAGGGAACTAAGATCTGCACGCCTTGCGGGGACTGCCAAAAAAAAAGGAATCTGACAGGTCATTCTAGTCAAGAATAGGTATTTCTCAACAAGGAGAGCCCTATTGGCATTTAGTTGAGACAGTTCTCTGTTTTGAGGGATTGTCCTTCCACGTTGCATTGCATTTTCCATTTTGATCCCTGGTCACTGTGTGTACTGTCATGTCATACCCCAGTCATTGTTCCAACCAAAAAGTCTCCTGTGGGAACTTCCCTGGTGGTCCAGTGATTAAGACTTCTCCTTCCAGTGCAGCAGGTATGGGTTCAACCCCTGGTCGGGAAGCAGAGATCCCACATGCTTTGCATCCCCAAAAAAGAAAACATAAAACAGAAGCAGTATCATAACAAATTCAATAAAGACTTTAAAAGCAGTCACCTGTATATTTCCAGGTTTTCTTAGGTAGGTACAAACTTGCAGAAACTTGTGACTTTTTGTAAAGGTGTTGTTTCATATTGAGGGTATAAATACAGATTGACTTGGTTTCCTGAGTGATACGGTTTTGCTTTTTGTTACTCTTGAAGTTTTCAGCTTTGATTTTTTTTTTTTTTCTCCTTAGTTCTAGAAGTTAGATATATTCTCCTTAAAAATTGATTTAGCATTTGAATTACTTTTTTGGCCACAGGGTTTTCCTAAGTTAATTCCAAAAGTTTTTGATTAAATGTGTTGCTAAGGAAAAGAGAAATCTGTTTTGATAGCCAAATGTTGGTACTCTTTCAAGCATTTTGGCTTGGGTCACATAGGTTAGAATAGAAAGACCAACCAATCTTAAACAAATTTCTAACTTTGATAGGTTAAAATTATTTGTAGTGGGCAAAATGAAATGTCCTGAGTCTAGAAGAACTCATTTTTAAAGTCAGAATGTCCTAGAATATTCTTAACACTTTATAAGCACTTAGGAAATGTTAGACTTCTTTGGTGAACTGACTGTATATAAAAATATGTGAGTGGTATGTGTGGATATAGTCAATCAGTTGCTCTGAGGTCTGTTTTCTGTAAGTATTTGTATCAATCAGGGCCTGGTCAGGAAGGCTAAAACCAAACCAGTGATTTTAACAGCGAGAATTTGGTGTAGGGAATTAACTACACGGGTACTGGAGGATTGAAAAAGCCAAACAACACTGGGATTAAACAGAAACACTAATTGTGGGAAGCAAGCACCACCCCTGAGAGGCTGAGGTTTCAGAACCTTAGAAACTAAGAGAAAAACTGCAGCCCTGTGGAGCCCTGACCCAGTCCTTGATGAGGGGAGCTCAGAGCCCAGGTGCTGCTGGCACCCAAGGACCTGCTCTGGGATCTTGAGGCACTGGTGCTCAGACTCTGAGGTATAGGTAGCCCTGGGACTGAACAGGGGCCACTAGGCTGGTCCTGGGAGTGTGGAAGGAAGCTGGAAACTGAATCTGCTGCTGCTGCTATGGCAAAGGATATTGTTTGGGTAACTCAGAAAGGAACAATAAGCAAAATCAGGAAGGCGCAAGTCCCTTCTTCCCTCCTCCAGCCTTCTCTAGTTCTCATTTTGGCAGAACCTATCAAGGAGCCAGCTGGTAAAAGACTTGTTGTCAGGTAAAAAACTTGTCCCAGGTCAGCATCACGTAGCAGAGTGGTCAGGCTGGTTTGTTGGCGATGAGATGGGGGGGTGGTTATTTTGTTGTTGCTAAAAAGAAATAGTGTAATAAGGGGCACAGTAGTTTTCTACTTTTTTCTCATTGTCTATTTCTCTTAACTGCAATGAGTGGAATTTGGGCCTGATTTATCAGCAACAGACTTGCCAGTTACTGGTTTTATGAACTTGAGCAAATTTTTTAACTTTGCCGAGCTTCAGTCTTTGCTGTGAAGATGAAATAAAATCTTACGTGGCCCAATAGAAAACAGCTTCCTGTTTTGATGTACTTACTTGTGTGGTTACTGGATAAAGCACTTGGGAATAGAAGACTTGAGTTTTAGTGTTTTCTTCAGATTGCTAGCTGTGTAGAACTCAGCAAGTCACTTTAGCTTCTTGAACTTGTCCGTAAAAGTAGGAATAATTTTACTTACTACAAGGTTCATATACATATGGTGTAATGCATGAAAAACTGACTTGCAAATTATAAAAATGGTGGCGTGCTAACATAAAGTTGCCACTAAATACTGTGTATGAGTTTCTCTCATTTAATTGGCACAAAAGACCTTAGATTTTTCTTATGCTCTCGTGAACTATTCACTAACCTCATTTTGGTGTGGGAACAGGCTGAGGTTTCAGAACCTAATTGTGGGAAGCAAGCACCACCCCTGAGAGGCTGAGGTTTCAGAACCTTAGAAACTAAGAGAAAAACTGCAGCCCTGTGGAGCCCTGACCCAGTCCTTGATGAGGGGAGCTCAGAGCCCAGGTGCTGCTGGCACCCAAGGACCTGCTCTGGGATCTTGAGGCACTGGTGCTCAGACTCTGAGGTATAGGTAGCCCTGGGACTGAACAGGGGCCACTAGGCTGGTCCTGGGAGTGTGGAAGGAAGCTGGAAACTGAATCTGCTGCTGCTGCTATGGCAAAGGATATTGTTTGGGTAACTCAGAAAGGAACAATAAGCAAAATCAGGAAGGCGCAAGTCCCTTCTTCCCTCCTCCAGCCTTCTCTAGTTCTCATTTTGGCAGAACCTATCAAGGAGCCAGCTGGTAAAAGACTTGTTGTCAGGTAAAAAACTTGTCCCAGGTCAGCATCACGTAGCAGAGTGGTCAGGCTGGTTTGTTGGCGATGAGATGGGGGGGTGGTTATTTTGTTGTTGCTAAAAAGAAATAGTGTAATAAGGGGCACAGTAGTTTTCTACTTTTTTCTCATTGTCTATTTCTCTTAACTGCAATGAGTGGAATTTGGGCCTGATTTATCAGCAACAGACTTGCCAGTTACTGGTTTTATGAACTTGAGCAAATTTTTTAACTTTGCCGAGCTTCAGTCTTTGCTGTGAAGATGAAATAAAATCTTACGTGGCCCAATAGAAAACAGCTTCCTGTTTTGATGTACTTACTTGTGTGGTTACTGGATAAAGCACTTGGGAATAGAAGACTTGAGTTTTAGTGTTTTCTTCAGATTGCTAGCTGTGTAGAACTCAGCAAGTCACTTTAGCTTCTTGAACTTGTCCGTAAAAGTAGGAATAATTTTACTTACTACAAGGTTCATATACATATGGTGTAATGCATGAAAACTGACTTGCAAATTATAAAAATGGTGGCGTGCTAACATAAAGTTGCCACTAAATACTGTGTATGAGTTTCTCTCATTTAATTGGCACAAAAGACCTTAGATTTTTCTTATGCTCTACGTGAACTATTCACTAACCTCATTGCAGTGATTTTTATCTCTATAAAAATACTGTGCAGAAACACAGTGTTGTTTACCATTACCTGTAGTATACCTACGTGTGTGTGTGCTAAGTTGCATCAGTCAGTGTCTGATTCTTTGTGACCCAATGGACTGTAGCCCACCAGGCTCCTCTGTCCATGGAATTCTGGTCCAGGCAAGAATACTGGAATGGATTGCCATGCCCTCCTAGGGAGTCTTCCCAACCCAGGGACCCAATCTGTGTGTCTCCTGTTTCTCCTGCATTGTAGGGGTTCTTTACCACAGAGCCACTGGGGAATCTCTCTAGTGTTGACCAGATTTTCTTTCCTCCTAGGCATCCCTGCAGCTGCTCTACCTGTTTTGTTGTTGCTTGGTTATTTGTGTGTGTTCTAGAGGAGAGACAGAAGAGTAACACCCACACCCCTTCAGTTAACTACTGGCATTAAGAATCTCTTATGAGCACTGATTTTCCAATGGCTATACAGCATAAACTAGTTCCATTTACTTGTGAGGTTTTTATTTAATCTGATTAAACAGAAGAAGCTTTAGAGAAACTGGGTTAGTGAATTTGTTGAATAGTGTTTTGAAAATAGATTATCTCCTATTTTTAAAAATAGTTCATAAACCAAGAAGCATTTGTTGTACATCTAATTTTGAGACCCCTGTGAGGGATATAAAATCTCTAAGTACATCAGCTATAATAATGCCATACTAGTTTGTCTTGCATCTCTTTTCCTGGAAGAATTTTACTTGTGTGGTTACTGGATAAAGCACTTGGGAATAGAAGACTTGAGTTTTAGTGTTTTCTTCAGATTGCTAGCTGTGTAGAACTCAGCAAGTCACTTTAGCTTCTTGAACTTGTCCGTAAAAGTAGGAATAATTTTACTTACTACAAGGTTCATATACATATGGTGTAATGCATGAAAAACTGACTTGCAAATTATAAAAATGGTGGCGTGCTAACATAAAGTTGCCACTAAATACTGTGTATGAGTTTCTCTCATTTAATTGGCACAAAAGACCTTAGATTTTTCTTATGCTCTACGTGAACTATTCACTAACCTCATTGCAGTGATTTTTATCTCTATAAAAATACTGTGCAGAAACACAGTGTTGTTTACCATTACCTGTAGTATACCTACGTGTGTGTGTGCTAAGTTGCATCAGTCAGTGTCTGATTCTTTGTGACCCAATGGACTGTAGCCCACCAGGCTCCTCTGTCCATGGAATTCTGGTCCAGGCAAGAATACTGGAATGGATTGCCATGCCCTCCTAGGGAGTCTTCCCAACCCAGGGACCCAATCTGTGTGTCTCCTGTTTCTCCTGCATTGTAGGGGTTCTTTACCACAGAGCCACTGGGGAATCTCTCTAGTGTTGACCAGATTTTCTTTCCTCCTAGGCATCCCTGCAGCTGCTCTACCTGTTTTGTTGTTGCTTGGTTATTTGTGTGTGTTCTAGAGGAGAGACAGAAGAGTAACACCCACACCCCTTCAGTTAACTACTGGCATTAAGAATCTCTTATGAGCACTGATTTTCCAATGGCTATACAGCATAAACTAGTTCCATTTACTTGTGAGGTTTTTATTTAATCTGATTAAACAGAAGAAGCTTTAGAGAAACTGGGTTAGTGAATTTGTTGAATAGTGTTTTGAAAATAGATTATCTCCTATTTTTAAAAATAGTTCATAAACCAAGAAGCATTTGTTGTACATCTAATTTTGAGACCCCTGTGAGGGATATAAAATCTCTAAGTACATCAGCTATAATAATGCCATACTAGTTTGTCTTGCATCTCTTTTCCTGGAAGAATTTTACTTGTGTTGGGGAGAACAGTTTCTTGGCACAGAAAGAAAGTGAAAGGTTTTGAATAAAGAGAGGGCAATTGAATAGAAAAACTAACATCAAATGTGTTAAATTTACTTTGAATAAATAATTGAGCATTGGGGAAAGAGAAGGTCTATTCAGAAGGTAATTTCAGGGGTGTTGATAAAATTAGTGAAATCAGGGTGGATAGAGATGAGACAGTTAGAAATGTCTTTATAGATTGGAACTTCCCTATCCCTACTATAAGTTAGCTAGATGGTTGGTTCTCTTTGCTCCTTTACTTCCTAAAAGACCTCATTATGAATGTCTCACCCATCAGAAGTTCTCACAGCATGGACTCCCACAGCAGGCTTTTTGGTGAGATTCCTGGGTCTTATCACAGATACATTCACATAACTATTTATTTAAGCATGTTATTTTCTTAAGGTTTATGTTTAGATTTGAGTGATTGTTTTTTACACTGATATAAAAATAACTTGAGGAATGTTGCTCCATTTGCTGTGTATGTATTAGTGTACGGATTGATGAGGATGGAGGTTAGAAATGGGAAAGGGATGGATGAGTTGCTTGTTAAGGGAAAAGACAATATTCTTATGCTAATCCAAGCTCCAGATTGGGAGCAAAGCAGTCATGCAAACAATGGCTATGGAGCCAGAAAGTCTGCAGTGAGTCTAGTCCTTCTCAGAAAGCTTGTCAGACCGGGCGCCTGGAGCTGCCTAGGGAGGGACCCCTGGAAGGAGAGTTTTTTGAGTTTTGTTCCCTGAGGAGAGACAGAAGAGTAACACCCACACCCCTTCAGTTAACTACTGGCATTAAGAATCTCTTATGAGCACTGATTTTCCAATGGCTATACAGCATAAACTAGTTCCATTTACTTGTGAGGTTTTTATTTAATCTGATTAAACAGAAGAAGCTTTAGAGAAACTGGGTTAGTGAATTTGTTGAATAGTGTTTTGAAAATAGATTATCTCCTATTTTTAAAAATAGTTCATAAACCAAGAAGCATTTGTTGTACATCTAATTTTGAGACCCCTGTGAGGGATATAAAATCTCTAAGTACATCAGCTATAATAATGCCATACTAGTTTGTCTTGCATCTCTTTTCCTGGAAGAATTTTACTTGTGTTGGGGAGAACAGTTTCTTGGCACAGAAAGAAAGTGAAAGGTTTTGAATAAAGAGAGGGCAATTGAATAGAAAAACTAACATCAAATGTGTTAAATTTACTTTGAATAAATAATTGAGCATTGGGGAAAGAGAAGGTCTATTCAGAAGGTAATTTCAGGGGTGTTGATAAAATTAGTGAAATCAGGGTGGATAGAGATGAGACAGTTAGAAATGTCTTTATAGATTGGAACTTCCCTATCCCTACTATAAGTTAGCTAGATGGTTGGTTCTCTTTGCTCCTTTACTTCCTAAAAGACCTCATTATGAATGTCTCACCCATCAGAAGTTCTCACAGCATGGACTCCCACAGCAGGCTTTTTGGTGAGATTCCTGGGTCTTATCACAGATACATTCACATAACTATTTATTTAAGCATGTTATTTTCTTAAGGTTTATGTTTAGATTTGAGTGATTGTTTTTTACACTGATATAAAAATAACTTGAGGAATGTTGCTCCATTTGCTGTGTATGTATTAGTGTACGGATTGATGAGGATGGAGGTTAGAAATGGGAAAGGGATGGATGAGTTGCTTGTTAAGGGAAAAGACAATATTCTTATGCTAATCCAAGCTCCAGATTGGGAGCAAAGCAGTCATGCAAACAATGGCTATGGAGCCAGAAAGTCTGCAGTGAGTCTAGTCCTTCTCAGAAAGCTTGTCAGACCGGGCGCCTGGAGCTGCCTAGGGGGAGGGACCCCTGGAAGGGAGAGTTTTCTCCTTACCACTTTATGGAGTTGGCAGTTAGCCAGCTTGGTGAAAATTCCCAAACCTCACTACTAGAAAGTAAAAATTAAGGATGGGGGCTTAACAGGAAGAGGAAAGAATGACTTTAGTCTGTTTTTTCAGCTGACTTCAGTCTTTTCCTGTTTTGTTTTTTTTCTTAAATCCTGATTAAACTGTTGATTTAGCTTTCTTGCTCTTTGTGAAGCTTTAAATTTTTTAATTTAAAAACAATTTATATTTCATTAAGTAATGTTGTCATCATCTTAATTTCCTAAAGTGGAAGCCACCAATCTGCATATAAAGCAAAGGAAAGTAAATCTATTTAAAGTTCTGTTTGGACTAACTAATAATAACTTTTAAACATCAGCATTATTTAAATATGTTGATCAAGCAGCTTTTAAAATGTCTACATCTCCTTATATTCTTAACATTGCATGAATAGATATTTTTTGTTTTGATATAAAAAATTTCCCAAAGAATTGTTCTAGGAATTTAAAAATACTTTTATTTTATTTTCAGTATTAGAATTATAAAGTACTCAGTTTCAGGAATGGTTGCAAAATAAGGTTACTACTTTTTTTGTTGTGAGGATAGAAAAAGTTAATATTCTGGGACAAATAAAAGGGAATTCATCAGTATTTCTGTTACTAATTAAAGTAGTAACAACTGACATCTATTATTTACTGAATGTTTAATATTGAGATGCAAAGCACAAACTCACTTGGGTTAGTAATAGTATTCCCATTTTTCAGCTAAGGAAATCAAGACCAAGGTAGCTTGAGTAACTTCCCCAAAATAACATAGCAAATAAGTAGTGGAGCTGATTTTTGAAACCAGTGGACTGACATCAGAATTTACTTTCTTAAGTTTGCCAGGGTATTGTATGAAAAGTACCTTTATGTAGAACACAAAATTGATGTCACCTTTCTAAACTCCATAGTTTAAAAGGGTAAATGTAACAGCGTATAATGTGGAACCAGAGACATTTTTTTTTCCTCACAAAAAAATGAGCCTTACTTGTTGAGCTCAATCAGTCATTGGGAGCAAACAATGGCTATGGAGCCAGAAAGTCTGCAGTGAGTCTAGTCCTTCTCAGAAAGCTTGTCAGACCGGGCGCCTGGAGCTGCCTAGGGGGAGGGACCCCTGGAAGGGAGAGTTTTCTCCTTACCACTTTATGGAGTTGGCAGTTAGCCAGCTTGGTGAAAATTCCCAAACCTCACTACTAGAAAGTAAAAATTAAGGATGGGGGCTTAACAGGAAGAGGAAAGAATGACTTTAGTCTGTTTTTTCAGCTGACTTCAGTCTTTTCCTGTTTTGTTTTTTTTCTTAAATCCTGATTAAACTGTTGATTTAGCTTTCTTGCTCTTTGTGAAGCTTTAAATTTTTTAATTTAAAAACAATTTATATTTCATTAAGTAATGTTGTCATCATCTTAATTTCCTAAAGTGGAAGCCACCAATCTGCATATAAAGCAAAGGAAAGTAAATCTATTTAAAGTTCTGTTTGGACTAACTAATAATAACTTTTAAACATCAGCATTATTTAAATATGTTGATCAAGCAGCTTTTAAAATGTCTACATCTCCTTATATTCTTAACATTGCATGAATAGATATTTTTTGTTTTGATATAAAAATTCCAATGAATTGTTCTAGGAATTTAAAAATACTTTTATTTTATTTTCAGTATTAGAATTATAAAGTACTCAGTTTCAGGAATGGTTGCAAAATAAGGTTACTACTTTTTTTGTTGTGAGGATAGAAAAAGTTAATATTCTGGGACAAATAAAAGGGAATTCATCAGTATTTCTGTTACTAATTAAAGTAGTAACAACTGACATCTATTATTTACTGAATGTTTAATATTGAGATGCAAAGCACAAACTCACTTGGGTTAGTAATAGTATTCCCATTTTTCAGCTAAGGAAATCAAGACCAAGGTAGCTTGAGTAACTTCCCCAAAATAACATAGCAAATAAGTAGTGGAGCTGATTTTTGAAACCAGTGGACTGACATCAGAATTTACTTTCTTAAGTTTGCCAGGGTATTGTATGAAAAGTACCTTTATGTAGAACACAAAATTGATGTCACCTTTCTAAACTCCATAGTTTAAAAGGGTAAATGTAACAGCGTATAATGTGGAACCAGAGACATTTTTTTTTCCTCACAAAAAAATGAGCCTTACTTGTTGAGCTCATTTAAAAACAAAGAACATATTCTTGATTACTCCTTTGAAAGGAAGGTGTTAGTTATATATCCGGGTAGTTCTTTGGGCGTTCTGACAATTTATGTTACACTCTTTTTCTTTTTTGGTCGCTCCATGAGCCTTGTGGGATCTTAGTTCCCTGACCAGGATCCAGTCCCAGGCCCTTGGCAGTGAAAGCACAGAGTCTAACCACTGGTCTGCCGGGGAATCCCCATTTATGCTATTTTATTGTTATACTCTGACTTAACTGTGCTTTGCAGACTTCTGTCTTTTGGTTGACTGCAGTAACTTACACTGATTATTAGGCTTTTATTATTTCAACAGATTTCTGAAAATGACTATATTATAGCAATGAATGTTATCTACTACTGCCCAAAAGTAACCAGAAAACTTAGCAGCTTAAAACATCCAACATTTATCATCTCACACATTCTCTAACGATCAAGAGTCCACCAGAGGCTTAGTTGTATGGTTCTAATTTTAAGGCCTCATAAATTGTAGTTAAGATATCTGTGAAGCTACGGTTACTGGAAAGCTTCCCTGGCACTGACCGACCCACGGCCAGGGTGGCTCACTCACATGGCTCTTCTTTGCCACACGGGCCTCTCCATAATGCTGCCTGGGTGTCCTTGTTACATAGCAGCTGGCTTCCCTCAGAGTATTTCAAGAGTGAGTAAGGAGGAATCTGTAGTGCTTTTTATGATCTAGTCTCAGAAGACAAGCTCTGTTGTTTCCATCTTACTTTAGTTTGTTAGAAATGAGTCATTAAGTCCAGTGGGAACTCAGAGGAGGGAATTAGGCTTCTTCACCTTTTGAAGAATTGGGCCAGTGGACTGACATCAGAATTTACTTTCTTAAGTTTGCCAGGGTATTGTATGAAAAGTACCTTTATGTAGAACACAAAATTGATGTCACCTTTCTAAACTCCATAGTTTAAAAGGGTAAATGTAACAGCGTATAATGTGGAACCAGAGACATTTTTTTTTCCTCACAAAAAAATGAGCCTTACTTGTTGAGCTCATTTAAAAACAAAGAACATATTCTTGATTACTCCTTTGAAAGGAAGGTGTTAGTTATATATCCGGGTAGTTCTTTGGGCGTTCTGACAATTTATGTTACACTCTTTTTCTTTTTTGGTCGCTCCATGAGCCTTGTGGGATCTTAGTTCCCTGACCAGGATCCAGTCCCAGGCCCTTGGCAGTGAAAGCACAGAGTCTAACCACTGGTCTGCCGGGGAATCCCCATTTATGCTATTTTATTGTTATACTCTGACTTAACTGTGCTTTGCAGACTTCTGTCTTTTGGTTGACTGCAGTAACTTACACTGATTATTAGGCTTTTATTATTTCAACAGATTTCTGAAAATGACTATATTATAGCAATGAATGTTATCTACTACTGCCCAAAAGTAACCAGAAAACTTAGCAGCTTAAAACATCCAACATTTATCATCTCACACATTCTCTAACGATCAAGAGTCCACCAGAGGCTTAGTTGTATGGTTCTAATTTTAAGGCCTCATAAATTGTAGTTAAGATATCTGTGAAGCTACGGTTACTGGAAAGCTTCCCTGGCACTGACCGACCCACGGCCAGGGTGGCTCACTCACATGGCTCTTCTTTGCCACACGGGCCTCTCCATAATGCTGCCTGGGTGTCCTTGTTACATAGCAGCTGGCTTCCCTCAGAGTATTTCAAGAGTGAGTAAGGAGGAATCTGTAGTGCTTTTTATGATCTAGTCTCAGAAGACAAGCTCTGTTGTTTCCATCTTACTTTAGTTTGTTAGAAATGAGTCATTAAGTCCAGTGGGAACTCAGAGGAGGGAATTAGGCTTCTTCACCTTTTGAAGACAGTGTCATAGCATCTGTAGACATACTTTAGATTACCATAATGATCTTTTGGTAGATTGGTGGATTTTTTAAATTGTGAAAAATATCACTTACGAATAGTAGTTTATATCCCACCTGTGGTAGTACACACTACATTAATATTTTACATGATGGATCCTAGACCATGAATATATTTATCGATGAATACCAAAGAAATATATTGATGTTAATGCTTTTAGTAATACCATTTTTGAATGAATAACATTGGTGTTCCGGCACTTTTTTGTCTTTTATTTCTTAGAAAGCTGCCTCATACAGAACCATAGCTTTTAAGTAGTTCTGTGCTTTCACACAACAGATTTATATCTTTAGTCTTAGAAGTTTCCTTTTAGTTTCAGAACCAGATGCCCATTAGACATTTCCCTTTGAGTAATTTCAAATGTCTAAAATTGAACCATTGGTCTCTTCTCCCCATTCCTCTTAAAATGTGTTTGTCCCCATTTCAGTCACTGCAGTTTGTGCCAGAAATGTAGGGATCTTTTTTTGACTCCTCAACTCTCTCTTACTGCCGTATCTAATCCATTACCAAGGCCTGTTGAATCTGTTTGTGAAGTGTATCTTGAATCCATCCACTGTAGCACCACTGCCCTAATCTTAACCACTATTGTCCCTCTTCTAAACTGCTGCAGTATCCTTCTTAGTGGTCTGTTTGTTTCTCCTTTTGTTCCCTCCAGTCCATTGCATAGAAACCAGATAATTGCATTCCCATCCCAGGTATGTTTCAGACCCAAATCCTCATGTCATACTGCCGGACCTTGCCTTTCACTTTTCTGCCTCTTCAACCTCAGTTTCCACCGTATTAACCCTTGTTCTCAGTGTTTCAGAGACATTGTTACTCTTTGCTCTTCTTGGCATCAAGACCTTTGTGCAGGCTGTTCTGATGCCTACAACCCCCCCCCCCAACCTTGTTTCTTTGCCTGCCTAGATAATTCTTTTATCTTCTGATTACATCTGAAATGTCTCATTTCAACATTGTTTCCCTTGACCTTCTATTTGTTCCTTTAGGACCTGACACTTTTCTTTCTTTGCATTTAATTGTCTTATTTAATGTCTGGATATGTTTTTGGGGGGGGGTGGAGGAGTGGGGATAGGGGGCGCGGGTGGGCCGCTTCTATGGGTCCTTCATTTGTGCGTTTTTTTCATCCATCTTTGTTCTTTGGCCCGTGTGGGCCTCCCATCACGGTGGCCTGTGTTGTCGCAGAGCACCGGCTCTGGGCACATGCGCTCCAGAGCTCCGGCTCGGTAATTGGACACATCAGTCCAGCCACTCCGCGGCACGTGGGATCTTCCCAGGCCAGGGATCGAACTGGCACCCCTTACACTGCAAGGTGCTGTCCTTACCCACTGGACCACCAGGGAAGCCCCTCTAGATAATCTTAATTGGCTTATTTGACTCTGAACTCCATGAAGGCTCAGTCCGTTTTGCTCTATCACTATATTCACTATTATATAAAGAATCATGTATATAATAGGCACTTAATAAATATTTGGGGGGCTTCCCCTGGTGGTCCAGTGGATAAGGACACCGCCTTGCAGTGCAAGGGGCACCGGTTCGAGCCCTGGCCTGGGAAGATCCCACGTGCCGCGGAGCGGCTGGACTGATGTGTCCAATCGCCGAGCCGGAGCTCTGGAGTGCATGCGCCCAGAGCCGGCGCTCTGCGACAACAGACGCCACCGCGATGGGAGGCCCGCAGAAGCCAAAGAACAAAGACGGATGAAAACAGAGAAATGAAAGACCAATAGAAGTGGCCCGCCCGCTCCCCTCCCTCCCCAACCCGACCCCCGCCCAAAATAAATAAATAAATAAATAAATCTTAAAAAAAAAAAAAAATTTGGGAAATAAATCAATATTCATTGGCACGAACACTGTTGAATCAAAACTTCAGAGTTGGCAGGAATCTGAAGAAGCATTTAATTGATCTGGTCTTGTTTGCATTATGCTTGTCATGTCCTCAACAGAGATGCATTCACATTTTATTTCTTTGATAGTCTGTGAGCAAAGATCCCCAGTCTTTTCAATTGTATCTCAAGTGTAGTCATTTCTCTATCGTTTGCATTCTTGCCGTTTTCTAAAGTATTAAGGGGCCTGGCCAGGTGGGATAAAATAAGGGATTACCCTCTTTGACCATGGCAGTGTGCTTCTATCAGCGCTTGATTAGATTGCCTTCATGTCTTAGCCATTGTCATAAGCACCAATGCTTATTGACCTTGTGGTCAGCTAAAACCTAACATTTTTCTTTAAAGATTAGGGACGTCCTTTGTTAGATTACAATGAGGCACTTGAAGCCGGTTTACCTTTAGCCCTCTCTTGGCTGAAGCTGTTCTCCACACAAGTTGTTGGAGGGTTTTTGGTCTGTAAAAGTGTCTTGCAGCTGGGATTGTCATGGATTGCACCTGTTACTTGCTGGGCCAGGTTTGCAAGTATGTTATTACAAACATGCCTGAGAGGAAGAAACTTCTGTCAAGCACCTACTCTGTACCAGGCTTTTCTAAATACTTTATAATGTAATGTACATAGCATATCCAGCAAGGCAACTTAGGGTGGCAGTTAACACATTGACTCCCTAATTAGATCTTCTTGATTAGAATTATGGCCTGCCTCTTACCAACTGTATAATCTCTGATAGTCCTTAAACTCTACCTGCCTTAGTTTCCTCACCTGTAAAGTTAAAATAATAAATTGTTTAAATTTCCTATTTAAAATAATTAACCTGTCTTATAAGATGACTGTAATGATTCTATAGATTAATATTAATATATTCAAAGCATTTGTAATGGTTCTGCCACATAGAGGTGAATATATATTAGCTGTTACTTCAAGTAAGTATGAGTTAATATAATTCCAGTTTTCAGATGAGGAAACTCATCCAGAGAGGTGAGGTTACTTCTTGAAGGCAGATCTAAGATTTAAACTTGTGCTGAGAGTGGTAGAGTCACTGATGTTTGTGTAGAGGGAACCACACATGATCCCTTTCCTCTAAAAGGAATTGTGGGGGTCTCATTGACGGCAGGGTACCTTATTTGTACCTCTAGTGAGGTAAGACCACATATTACTTAAATGAGCTGATGAAGAAGCAATGACAATGAAAGATGGAATCAGTCATACGAATCACTTTTCTGCCCAAAACTGAGGCCCTTGAAGCAGAATATGTCATATTTTTTATCATAACCCCTTGTATTAATGTGTTGTACATACTCAGACAACACTTGGTGATGTTTGGCAATAAACAACAAAACTCTGTAAAGCTATTATCCTTCAATTAAAAAAATAAAAATTTAATTTTTTTAAAAAAGCAGTATTGGTGAGTAAGTGTGTAAATTAATAAACAAGTAAAGGTATATGGAGAGAGTGAGAGCTGTTAATAGGAAGAGTGGCAGGAATGATGCCAGGATTTTTGGCGTGGGTGACTGGAGAGATGGCACCACCATCCTTTGTGATAGCAAATGGACGGAAAGGAAGAGGCATGTCTATAGAGGAATGAAAAGGAAAGTTAATGAGTTGGATTTGGCCAGGTGGAATGTAATCCTAGTAGAGTATTTAATAGGCAAATAGAAATAAGGAGAGAGAGAGGGGTTGGAAGTATACTGGAAACTTCTTTTGAATTTGAAACCTTAAACAGGTATCTGTGATCACAGGAAGTGAGTTTTCTCAAAAAATAGTGTTAAATTTCATTATAGATGTTATTCTATAATAATTTTAGACTTTACATCTTACTTTCTTACCATTGTGTAGATGGAAAGCTGTGAAATCTCATAGTAGAGGATTGAGAAATTATGTAGATTTTAGAATAAAATCAGCCATATATAAAATGCACAATGTAAGTGACATCTCACTCTAAACCTTATTTCCTCAATACTTGAAGTAACTTTGATGAGCTAGAGTGAAAAATTCTTAGTTAAAATAGAGAGCTTGGGGCTTCCCTGGTGGTCCACTGGGTAAGGACACTGCCTTGCAGTGGAAGGGCTGCAGGTTTGATCCCTGGCCTGGGAAGATCCCACGTGCCACAGAGCAGCTGGACCGATGTGTCCAATTACTGAGCCAGAGCTCTGGAGTGCATGCGCCTAGAGTCGGTGCTCTGTGACAACAGAGGCCACTGAGATGGGAGACCCGCACAGGCCAAAGAACAAAGATGGATGAAAATAGATAAATGAAAGACCAATAGAAGTAGCCCACTCACCCCCTCCCTCCCCAACCCGACCCCCCTACCCAAAAAAAAGAGAGCTTGAGGGCTTCCCTTGTGGCTCAGTGGATAAGCACCCATCTGCCAATGCAGGAGGCACAGGTTCGATCCCTGATCCAGGAAGATCCCACATACCGCAAAGCAGCTAAACCCACACATCAACGAAGAGCCAGCACAGCCAAAAATAAATAAATAAAAGTTAAAAAAAAATAGCTTGAGCTATTTATGGTAGACGTCATGCTAGGGTAAATATTACAAATAAAACAGTCTTCATTCAGGAGTAGTTGAGGCTGAAGTCAGTAAAATCAGTTGCCTGGACCAGTAAGATGAAGGTGAAACAGAATCATATTCATCTTTATACAAACTAACTTTTTTTTAAACTATTACCTATTTAACTGAAAGACCAGTTAAGATGAAGGTGGATTTGGCCAGGTGGAATGTAATCCTAGTAGAGTATTTAATAGGCAAATAGAAATAAGGAGAGAGAGAGGGTTGAAGTATACTGGAAACTTCTTTGAATTTGAAACCTTAAACAGGTATCTGTGATCACAGGAAGTGAGTTTTCTCAAAAAATAGTGTTAAATTTCATTATAGATGTTATTCTATAATAATTTTAGACTTTACATCTTACTTTCTTACCATTGTGTAGATGGAAAGCTGTGAAATCTCATAGTAGAGGATTGAGAAATTATGTAGATTTTAGAATAAAATCAGCCATATATAAAATGCACAATGTAAGTGACATCTCACTCTAAACCTTATTTCCTCAATACTTGAAGTAACTTTGATGAGCTAGAGTGAAAAATTCTTAGTTAAAATAGAGAGCTTGGGGCTTCCCTGGTGGTCCACTGGGTAAGGACACTGCCTTGCAGTGGAAGGGCTGCAGGTTTGATCCCTGGCCTGGGAAGATCCCACGTGCCACAGAGCAGCTGGACCGATGTGTCCAATTACTGAGCCAGAGCTCTGGAGTGCATGCGCCTAGAGTCGGTGCTCTGTGACAACAGAGGCCACTGAGATGGGAGACCCGCACAGGCCAAAGAACAAAGATGGATGAAAATAGATAAATGAAAGACCAATAGAAGTAGCCCACTCACCCCCTCCCTCCCCAACCCGACCCCCCTACCCAAAAAAAAGAGAGCTTGAGGGCTTCCCTTGTGGCTCAGTGGATAAGCACCCATCTGCCAATGCAGGAGGCACAGGTTCGATCCCTGATCCAGGAAGATCCCACATACCGCAAAGCAGCTAAACCCACACATCAACGAAGAGCCAGCACAGCCAAAAATAAATAAATAAAAGTTAAAAAAAAATAGCTTGAGCTATTTATGGTAGACGTCATGCTAGGGTAAATATTACAAATAAAACAGTCTTCATTCAGGAGTAGTTGAGGCTGAAGTCAGTAAAATCAGTTGCCTGGACCAGTAAGATGAAGGTGAAACAGAATCATATTCATCTTTATACAAACTAACTTTTTTTTAAACTATTACCTATTTAACTGTTTTATAATTACCAGACCTTAATTGGAGAGGTTTTGTTTCAAGTCATTCATGTTAAAAGGTCAGCTTTATCCTCAGGAAGTCAGATTTGTAATATTTTAGGGAAGTAATTTTAAGATACATTTCTATTGTTTTTGTTTTAATGATGAGGCACCATATTTAAATGTTTTTATAGATAGGCGTTCTATCTATAGAATAAATTATTAGAAAGATTCAAAGTGTTTTATCACATCTACTACAGTTGAAAGATTATTAATGAATAGTTTAGTGTTTTAAATTCAACTCTTCTTGCTTTATTCTTAACATATTTAGAAATGTTCTTAATAGTTATAAAATAGCTTTATTTAGAACAATCAGAAAAGACTATTTAGATTATTAGTGTTCTTATCTTTTCTTACATAAGGGTAATCTGATCCCAGGAGAGGTGGCATCCTATTAAATTCTTTAAGCTTTTGAATTATAGTGCCTTTCTTTAAAACACAAAGATAGCATTAGTCTTTAAAAATGTATTTTATGTTTTGAAGATACGTTTGGGCATTTGTTTTCCTCTCTTTGTTTTTTAAAACCTTCTAGAATTCAGTTATATTCATTTCCTTTTTAATATTTTTATCTTTCAGGAATCAGGAGAAAGCAGTGGAAGTTGGAGTCATTGTCAAGTGCCTGAGACTTTTTACAAGAAAATCTGATTGAATGAAAGTCTTTTTAAATTAGTGACATAACAAGACCAGTTATTAAAGGTAACACTGTACAGGAAACATTAAAATTGAACAATGACTCTGCTATATATTTACATCAAGTTACTGGGAGCCTATCTGTTCATCATTTCTCATGTTCAAGGTAAATTCATTTAAGCAATCTTAACTCTTTTTTAGTCATTTGTTTCTGTATATAAAAACATCAGCATCAGACAGACTGAATATCCACTGAAGAATTCTTTCTAAAGTCAGTTTTCTGATTCATAACAGAAAATTGATACCCTCAACCTAAAACAGCTCTTTCTGGGAAAGCCTATTGTCTTCTGATGAAGAAATAAAGGTATTTAAGTACTAAGAAAAAAAAAGCAATCATGTAATCTTTATCACAAACTAACTTTTTTTTAAACTATTACCTATTTAACTGTTTTATAATTACCAGACCTTAATTGGAGAGGTTTTGTTTCAAGTCATTCATGTTAAAAGGTCAGCTTTATCCTCAGGAAGTCAGATTTGTAATATTTTAGGGAAGTAATTTTAAGATACATTTCTATTGTTTTTGTTTTAATGATGAGGCACCATATTTAAATGTTTTTATAGATAGGCGTTCTATCTATAGAATAAATTATTAGAAAGATTCAAAGTGTTTTATCACATCTACTACAGTTGAAAGATTATTAATGAATAGTTTAGTGTTTTAAATTCAACTCTTCTTGCTTTATTCTTAACATATTTAGAAATGTTCTTAATAGTTATAAAATAGCTTTATTTAGAACAATCAGAAAAGACTATTTAGATTATTAGTGTTCTTATCTTTTCTTACATAAGGGTAATCTGATCCCAGGAGAGGTGGCATCCTATTAAATTCTTTAAGCTTTTGAATTATAGTGCCTTTCTTTAAAACACAAAGATAGCATTAGTCTTTAAAAATGTATTTTATGTTTTGAAGATACGTTTGGGCATTTGTTTTCCTCTCTTTGTTTTTTAAAACCTTCTAGAATTCAGTTATATTCATTTCCTTTTTAATATTTTTATCTTTCAGGAATCAGGAGAAAGCAGTGGAAGTTGGAGTCATTGTCAAGTGCCTGAGACTTTTACAAGAAAATCTGATTGAATGAAAGTCTTTTTAAATTAGTGACATAACAAGACCAGTTATTAAAGGTAACACTGTACAGGAAACATTAAAATTGAACAATGACTCTGCTATATATTTACATCAAGTTACTGGGAGCCTATCTGTTCATCATTTCTCATGTTCAAGGTAAATTCATTTAAGCAATCTTAACTCTTTTTTAGTCATTTGTTTCTGTATATAAAAACATCAGCATCAGACAGACTGAATATCCACTGAAGAATTCTTTCTAAAGTCAGTTTTCTGATTCATAACAGAAAATTGATACCCTCAACCTAAAACAGCTCTTTCTGGGAAAGCCTATTGTCTTCTGATGAAGAAATAAAGGTATTTAAGTACTAAGAAAAAAAAAAAGCAATCATGATTAGAATTTCTCTTTAAACTCATGTCCCATTTTGAACAGTTAGGCCTAGTATGCGAATAGCTTTTAAGTATAGAGGCAAAGAAAAGACACATTCTAAATAATTTTTCAACCTGACTATGATAGAAACATTTTCAAGTCTGTATAAAATCTCAGCCTCTTTGAACCTATTCCGTTATCTGTGAGATAGGCATTACGATATGCAACATCAGGTCTTGGGTGGATTAAATGCAGTAAAATATAAAGAAAGTTGCTGACCTAGTTCCTAATACACAGGGCAATAGGTACTCAAGACTTGGTTTTAAAATTCCTCTTTCCTTTAAGTTACAATAAGAAGTGTCATTTTTAAAAAATATTTTTATTGTTGTCAGAGGAGTTTAAAAACATAAATAGAATGTCTATGCCTAATGTTAACATTTCTTTACTCAAAGTTTTATTTATGACCAATAGTGTAATTTTACACTGCATTTATAGCTTAGAACTCCCAAACAGGAAGTTACTGTCATGATTCTTGGATCAAATGGGCTACAGATTTGCACATGAGCTTTTTTTCTGTATGGTTTAATTAGGACAATATTTTAAACTGAAGAGAGAATGCTATTTGACAAAATGATTATAGATAGCACTTACTGAACATCATGGTTCTCTTACCTTTTTGTCTTTAAATATTTTTCTTCATAATGTTTTGTTCACAGTGATGATTAGTATAACAGCATAAATCTTTTACATTTTCATTTTAAAGAATGACATTATAATAAAATCTTAGCTGCTTTTGTATTTTATCTTAGGTTTAGGACCCTTATTGTTCCATGCTCTGAATACAAGAGTGCTCTTGCAAAAGCTGCCTCTTTGTGTGAAACACATTATTTGATAAACCATCTTTATTTTGGTGTCTGTTGTTAACATGCCTTGTTGATCAGTACCTATCAAAGTTGTCATAGTTTTAATATGAGTTAATAGTAACATGGCTGTGTGCTACCTTACTCCCAGGTAAAATTGTTTAATTTACACAGAGGCAATATGATACAAAATTCTCATTCCCCATCTTAAGTTGTTAGATAATGTACTTTTTGTTGTTGTTGTTGTTGTCCCTGTCATGAGACATGTGATATACCTTTGTTCCCCGAACAGGGATCAGACCTGCTCCCCGTACAGTGAAAGCTGGGAGTCTGAACTACTGGACTGCCAGGGTAGTCCCAACAACTTTTGTTAGATGAAATAAATTGATTTTTAGTTTTCAAGAATAAGTGAAAAATCTTAGTAAGCATTATATTTCTTAAACAAAAAGTGAAATGTTTTGCATATCAAAGATTAGTCTTTATATTTGCTCTTAGAGTAAGAAACTAAAACCAATGTAGAAAAAAATGTTATTTCTTAGAGATTGCTACACATTGCTAGAGTGGTGTTACATATATAGACCTATGCTTCAGCACACCCCACGCCTCATAATTTTATGTTTTGTAAACACAGGACTTGTGGGTAGAAAGAAATTGGCATATTCTAGGAACTGACCCAGGTCTGTATGTCTGGGCATGACGGAGAGGAAGTGCTATGAGTTGACGATGGGGACGTCCACAGGGTCCAGGTCCTGCAGGGCCTCAAGCAGGCATGAGGAAGAAGGCTGGTCTTTATTCTATATATATATGAAGCCATTATTGATTTTAAGCAGGGGAGTGACAGGATCAGATTTAGGTTTATAAGATAACTCTGGCTGCTCTGTGAGAAACGGATTGGAGGGAGCAAAAACAGAAGTAGGGAGACTGGTGTTGAGATTCTGATCTTAGAAGTGATATGATGGACCCAGGTAAATAGCAGTGGAATTTGGATCAAAATGAGAAGTGAGATAGATACTAGAGGTTGCCTTGGGAGGACCAGGTTTGAGGAGAAAAGTCAAGCATTCTATTTTAGGTGAGTTTGTTTTGGGATACTTGGGCCGTGTCAAGGCTGAAGGGATAAATCTAGGAACCACCAACAAAGAGGTTTATTTAAACCATGGAAGTTGGTCCTGTCACCTAGGGAGAAAATGCATAGAGGTTGATGTTCTTTGTATCCACGCCTTTACAAAGTGAAATTTTACAACTTTAACATGTAGCTCAGGTTTATTTGCTTTTGACTATCTTCCTTTATACACTGTTATATTTAAAGCCTTTATTATACATAGATTTGATCTGTATATAACCTATTGAATTGGACAGAAATTATTATTTTTTAAAGATAGAAGCCTGAAGTTCAGAGAGTAACTTACCAGTGGAGATGTTCAAGACTTGAACCCTTGACTTCTTACTGCTATTTCAGCATTTCTTATGCCACACTATACCGCTTTTTCTGTGTATCATTAGATTTTTGAAAATTGCATACATTACTTGCCATTTGGTCTCCATAGTTAAATAGATGTTTCTGTAATTGTAATAGCTGGTTAAGAGACCTCTCATGTGTTCTAGTCCTGTGGTCGTCCTGAGTAAATGAGGCTTGAAGTAACAGGGCTTGTCCATAATCACCTAGCTCCATAAATGGTGCCAGGGGCGTAGCAGGCCAGAATCCAGGTTTCCTCATTTCTAGCCCAGTAGATTTCTTCCCTTCCTGAGACTCCACCCCACCCAATTTTGGAAAAACTTGTGGGTAGAAAGAAATTGGCATATTCTAGGAACTGACCCAGGTCTGTATGTCTGGGCATGACGGAGAGGAAGTGCTATGAGTTGACGATGGGGACGTCCACAGGGTCCAGGTCCTGCAGGGCCTCAAGCAGGCATGAGGAAGAAGGCTGGTCTTTATTCTATATATATATGAAGCCATTATTGATTTTAAGCAGGGGAGTGACAGGATCAGATTTAGGTTTATAAGATAACTCTGGCTGCTCTGTGAGAAACGGATTGGAGGGAGCAAAAACAGAAGTAGGGAGACTGGTGTTGAGATTCTGATCTTAGAAGTGATATGATGGACCCAGGTAAATAGCAGTGGAATTTGGATCAAAATGAGAAGTGAGATAGATACTAGAGGTTGCCTTGGGAGGACCAGGTTTGAGGAGAAAAGTCAAGCATTCTATTTTAGGTGAGTTTGTTTTGGGATACTTGGGCCGTGTCAAGGCTGAAGGGATAAATCTAGGAACCACCAACAAAGAGGTTTATTTAAACCATGGAAGTTGGTCCTGTCACCTAGGGAGAAAATGCATAGAGGTTGATGTTCTTTGTATCCACGCCTTTACAAAGTGAAATTTTACAACTTTAACATGTAGCTCAGGTTTATTTGCTTTTGACTATCTTCCTTTATACACTGTTATATTTAAAGCCTTTATTATACATAGATTTGATCTGTATATAACCTATTGAATTGGACAGAAATTATTATTTTTTAAAGATAGAAGCCTGAAGTTCAGAGAGTAACTTACCAGTGGAGATGTTCAAGACTTGAACCCTTGACTTCTTACTGCTATTTCAGCATTTCTTATGCCACACTATACCGCTTTTTCTGTGTATCATTAGATTTTTGAAAATTGCATACATTACTTGCCATTTGGTCTCCATAGTTAAATAGATGTTTCTGTAATTGTAATAGCTGGTTAAGAGACCTCTCATGTGTTCTAGTCCTGTGGTCGTCCTGAGTAAATGAGGCTTGAAGTAACAGGGCTTGTCCATAATCACCTAGCTCCATAAATGGTGCCAGGGGCGTAGCAGGCCAGAATCCAGGTTTCCTCATTTCTAGCCCAGTAGATTTCTTCCCTTCCTGAAACTCCACCCCCACTCCTTTTTTTTTTCCTGTTGATACTCTTAACATAAGTGAAGTCTACATTTTATAGTGGTCTAAAGGATTAAATGAGGATTATTAAAATTTAAGGCATGGAATCACTAAAATTTATTTAGCACATTGTATTCCTGCTGTCAGTGTGTGCATATGTGCTGTTTTTCTTTTTTCAAGAATTCATTTCACCAAAATAGCTAAATTTTAAGTCAGGTTCAACATTATGCCTTGACTCACTTACTTAACATTTATAATGAGATACATGCACAATTCTCTTAATATTTTATACTTGTTTGGCTCTACCTTTCATTTGCTGGAGATCCACCTGACAAAGAGTAGCCTAGCTGAAATCAGCTGATTCAGAGAGAGAAAGGAATTACTAAAACATTGTTTTAGTTCTTTTCTGCTTTCAGCTTGCATGAGTCAGTACTAGTATATGTCATCCGAGGCTATGAGACTCTTAATGCAAGAACACAGTTCTGTTTCCATGCACTAACTACTGCCCTACAGTAACCTTTGGTTTCTGGCAGCATAGTCTGGATTTGAACCAATGACCTTGAGATAAAAGGCACCAGATAATGTCACGGTACCCTTACTTAAGCAATTAAAATCTAGAGCAAGGTGCTTAGTAACTTCACCTTCACATAGAGGGTGCAAATAAAGGACTTAACCTTTTTTTAATCTAGTCATAAGTTTTGAACCAAAGAATCTTTTTTTTTTTTTTAATTTTGACTTCTTTTATTAGTTGTTTTTTTTTTTTTTAATTTATTTTCATCCATCTTTATCCTTTGGCCTGTGTGGACCTTCCATTGCAGTGGCCTTTCTTGTTGCAGAGCACTGGCTCTGGGCACATGTGCTCCAGAGCGCTGGCTCCTAATTGGACACACTGGTCCAGCCATACCACAGTAGGTGGGATCTTCCCAGACCAGGGATCGAACCGGTGCCCCTTGCACTTCAAGATAGACTCGTTACCCTCTGGGCCACCAGGGAAGCCCCCCAAATAATCTTTTATAAGAACCATAATTTGTCTGTTTTTTAATGATTGGAAATAATCTTGCTCTTCCCTGAAATTACTTTCCATTCTGTACCTTTCTTACAAGTTATGACCATTTTCTACCTTGTGCCACCCTTTCACTATTGCAAAAAGTGTAACATAGTCATCTCCACAGATCCCACAATAGCTTGGATAGTTTTTCTGTGCTTTTTACGCTATTAATGAATGTTAATCATACGAATGAAATTTATTTATAATTAAAAGCACATAGCTACAGCTAATGCATTGAGAAAGGATAGAAACTTCTCACTAAAAACCAGAATAAAAAGAACTTGCTTTTCAGAAATGGTTTATTTACAGTTTCATGTTTGAATGCAGGGCAGAACCTAGACAGTATGCTCCATGGTACTGGAATGAAGTCAGACTCCGATCCAAAGAAGTCAGAAAATGGAGTAACCTTAGCACCAGAGGATACCTTGCCTTTTTTAAAGTGCTATTGCTCAGGACACTGCCCAGATGATGCTATTAATAACACATGCATGTAAGTATTTTATGCGATCCTTCTTAAAGTTACTTGAATTGAGTTGTATTTAGTGCTGTTTTAAGAATTGTTCACTTTATCTTTTTTCTCTAACTTCATATGCTGTCTCTCCAAAGAGCCAAAAGCTTCTTGATCTTTATACAGGAACATTTATTACTATTAAGTGATTGATGGTTATTTTCTTAGAGTAACATTGTAATAATAGCTTTTAAAAGAGGTAAGAGGAGTCTGTTATTTGTCTAACATTTTGGGTTTATTTAGTGATCTTTTTATCATAAAGTTATTGGTGCTCATTGTACAAAACAGAGATACCAAAAAGAAACCTTGAAAATTTACCTAAAACTTTGTAATTCAAAACTGATTAAAATATTTTACAGATCTACAAGAATGATATTGGTATATTTAATTAATTTTATTTTCTTATAAGCAAACCCCCAGTCCAAATCTGATTTAAATAACCACTTTAATTTTTCTGTTTAATCTTTTATTTATTTATTTATTTATTGTTGTACATGTATGTTCCCAGATCAATCAGATGCATATCCCTTGACCCTCCCCCCACCCAGGTCCCCCCCCATCCCTCCAGACCATTGCTCCAAGTGGTTGTAGGTACTCCTATTCCCCTAGCACAATGACAATAGCTATCTTTTCTACACATGACAGTATAGGTTCCCATGTTACTCCCTCCCACTGTTCGGTCTCCACAATGTCTTTATGTCTATTCTCTGTTTTTTCATGAGTTCACTGTGTGTGTTATCATGACCATCTTACTAGATCCCATATATATGAGTTAGTATACTATACTTGTCTTTCTCTTTTTGACTTACTTCACTTTTTATGATAGGTTCTAGAGCCAGCCACCTCATTAGGACTGAGTCTTCTGCATTTCTTTTAACAGCTGAGTAGTATTCCATTGTGTATATGTACCAGAGCTTCTGGATCCATTCATTTGTCGATGGACATCTAGGTTGCTTCCATGTTCTGGCTATTGTATAGAGAGCTGCAATGAACATTGGGGTACAGGTGCCTCTTTCAGTTTTGATTTCATCAGGATATAGGCCTAATAGTGGGATTGCTGGGTCATAGGGTGCTTCTATTTTTAGTTTTTTAAGGAATCTCCATAGTGTCTTCCATAGAGGTTGTATTAATTTACATTCCCACCAGCAATGCAAGAGGGTTCCCTTTTCTCCACACCCTCTCCAGCATTTGTTGTCTGTCGATTTGTTGATGATGGCCATTCTGACAGGTGTGAGGTGGTATCTCATTGTGGTTTTAATTTGCATTTCTCTGATAATAAATTTTGGGTTTATTTAGTGATCTTTTTATCATAAAGTTATTGGTGCTCATTGTACAAAACAGAGATACCAAAAAGAAACCTTGAAAATTTACCTAAAACTTTGTAATTCAAAACTGATTAAAATATTTTACAGATCTACAAGAATGATATTGGTATATTTAATTAATTTTATTTTCTTATAAGCAAACCCCCAGTCCAAATCTGATTTAAATAACCACTTTAATTTTTCTGTTTAATCTTTTATTTATTTATTTATTTATTGTTGTACATGTATGTTCCCAGATCAATCAGATGCATATCCCTTGACCCTCCCCACCCAGGTCCCCCCCCCCATCCCTCCAGACCATTGCTCCAAGTGGTTGTAGGTACTCCTATTCCCCTAGCACAATGACAATAGCTATCTTTTCTACACATGACAGTATAGGTTCCCATGTTACTCCCTCCCACTGTTCGGTCTCCACAATGTCTTTATGTCTATTCTCTGTTTTTCATGAGTTCACTGTGTGTGTTATCATGACCATCTTACTAGATCCCATATATATGAGTTAGTATACTATACTTGTCTTTCTCTTTTTGACTTACTTCACTTTTTATGATAGGTTCTAGAGCCAGCCACCTCATTAGGACTGAGTCTTCTGCATTTCTTTTAACAGCTGAGTAGTATTCCATTGTGTATATGTACCAGAGCTTCTGGATCCATTCATTTGTCGATGGACATCTAGGTTGCTTCCATGTTCTGGCTATTGTATAGAGAGCTGCAATGAACATTGGGGTACAGGTGCCTCTTTCAGTTTTGATTTCATCAGGATATAGGCCTAATAGTGGGATTGCTGGGTCATAGGGTGCTTCTATTTTTAGTTTTTTAAGGAATCTCCATATTGTCTTCCATAGAGGTTGTATTAATTTACATTCCCACCAGCAATGCAAGAGGGTTCCCTTTTCTCCACACCCTCTCCAGCATTTGTTGTCTGTCGATTTGTTGATGATGGCCATTCTGACAGGTGTGAGGTGGTATCTCATTGTGGTTTTAATTTGCATTTCTCTGATAATAAGCGAGGTTGAGCATCGTTTCATGTGCTTTTGGGCCATTTGTATGTCCTCTTTGGAGAGGCGTCTCTTTAGATCTTTTTCCCATTTTTTGATTGGGCTGCTCATTTTCCCTGTGCTGAGTTGTCTGAGTTGCTTGTAGATTTTGGAGATTAATTCTTTGTCTGTTGTTTCATTTGCTATGATTTTCTCCCACTCTGTGGGGTGTCTGTTGAACTTTTTTGTAATTTCTTTTGCTGTACAAAAGCTTTTAAGTTTCATAAGGTCCCATATGTTCATTTTTCTTTTCAGTTCTGCTATTTTAGTTGGTGGGTCAGAGAAGATCTTGCTTTGATTGATGTCCTTGAGGGTTTTGCCTATATTCTCCTCTAAGAGTTTGATGGTTTCTGGTCTTACATTGAGGTCTTTAATCCATTTTGAGTTGATCTTAGTGTATGGCGTCAGGGAATGTTCCAATTTCATTTTTTTGCATGTAGCTGTCCAATTCTCCCAGCACCACTTGTTAAAGAGGCTGTCTTTGTCCCATTTTATAGTTTCTCCTCCTTTATCAAAAATAAGGTACCCATAGGTGCGTGGGTTGATCTCTGGGTTCTCAATCATGTTCCATTGATCTATAGTTTTGTTTTTGTGCCAGTACCATACTGTCTTGATAACTGTTGCTTTGTAGTAGAGTCTGAAGTTAGGGAGGCTGATCCCTCCAACTCCATTTTTCTTCCTCAGGATTGCTTTGGCTATTCGAGGTCTTCTGTGTTTCCATATGAACTGTGTTATTATTTGGTCTAGTTCTGTGAAAAATGTCAGTGGTAGTTGAATAGGTATTGCATTGAATCTGTAGATGATATTTGGAAGTATGGTCATTTTCACAATATTGATTCTTCCAATCCAGGAACATGGAATATCTCTCCATCTGTTTAAGTCTTCTTTAATGTCTCTCATGAGTGTCTTGTAATTTTCTGTGTACAATTCTTTTGTTTCTTTGGGGAGGTTTATTCCTAGATATTTGATTCTTTTGGTTGCAATGGTGAAGGGGATTGCCTCTTTGTCTTCCATAGAGGTTGTATTAATTTACATTCCCACCAGCAATGCAAGAGGGTTCCTTTTCTCCACACCCTCCAGCATTTGTTGTCTGTCGATTTGTTGATGATGGCCATTCTGACAGGTGTGAGGTGGTATCTCATTGTGGTTTTAATTTGCATTTCTCTGATAATAAGCGAGGTTGAGCATCGTTTCATGTGCTTTTGGGCCATTTGTATGTCCTCTTTGGAGAGGCGTCTCTTTAGATCTTTTTCCCATTTTTTGATTGGGCTGCTCATTTTCCCTGTGCTGAGTTGTCTGAGTTGCTTGTAGATTTTGGAGATTAATTCTTTGTCTGTTGTTTCATTTGCTATGATTTTCTCCCACTCTGTGGGGTGTCTGTTGAACTTTTTTGTAATTTCTTTTGCTGTACAAAAGCTTTTAAGTTTCATAAGGTCCCATATGTTCATTTTTCTTTTCAGTTCTGCTATTTTAGTTGGTGGGTCAGAGAAGATCTTGCTTTGATTGATGTCCTTGAGGGTTTTGCCTATATTCTCCTCTAAGAGTTTGATGGTTTCTGGTCTTACATTGAGGTCTTTAATCCATTTTGAGTTGATCTTAGTGTATGGCGTCAGGGAATGTTCCAATTTCATTTTTTTGCATGTAGCTGTCCAATTCTCCCAGCACCACTTGTTAAAGAGGCTGTCTTTGTCCCATTTTATAGTTTCTCCTCCTTTATCAAAAATAAGGTACCCATAGGTGCGTGGGTTGATCTCTGGGTTCTCAATCATGTTCCATTGATCTATAGTTTTGTTTTTGTGCCAGTACCATACTGTCTTGATAACTGTTGCTTTGTAGTAGAGTCTGAAGTTAGGGAGGCTGATCCCTCCAACTCCATTTTTCTTCCTCAGGATTGCTTTGGCTATTCGAGGTCTTCTGTGTTTCCATATGAACTGTGTTATTATTTGGTCTAGTTCTGTGAAAAATGTCAGTGGTAGTTGAATAGGTATTGCATTGAATCTGTAGATGATATTTGGAAGTATGGTCATTTTCACAATATTGATTCTTCCAATCCAGGAACATGGAATATCTCTCCATCTGTTTAAGTCTTCTTTAATGTCTCTCATGAGTGTCTTGTAATTTTCTGTGTACAATTCTTTTGTTTCTTTGGGGAGGTTTATTCCTAGATATTTGATTCTTTTGGTTGCAATGGTGAAGGGGATTGCCTCTTTGATTTCATTTTCTGATTTTTCATTGTTTGTGTATAGGAATGCCAGTGACTTCTGTGTGTTGACTTTATATCCTGCAACTTTGCTGAATTCATTGATTAGTTCTAGTAGCTTTGTAACCGTGTCTTTGGGATTTTCTATGTATAATATCATGTCGTCTGCAAAAAGAGAGAGCTTGACTTCTTCCTTTCCAATCTGGATTCCTTTGATTTCTTTCTCTTGTCTTATTGCTGTTGCTAGGACTTCCAGGACTATGTTGAATAGCAGTGGTGAAAGTGGGCACCCCTGTCTTGTTCCTGATCTTAGAGGGAATGCTTTCAGTTTTTCACCATTAACAATAATGTTCGCTGTAGGTTTCTCATAGATGGCTTTTATTATGTTGAGATAGGTCCCTTCTATGCCCATTTTCTGAAGAGTTTTGATCATAAATGGATGTTGTACTTTGTCGAAGGCTTTTTCTGCATCTATTGAGATGATCATGTGATTTTTGTCTTTCAACTTGTTGATATGGTGTATCACGTTGATTGATTTGCGGATGTTGAAGAAGCCTTGCATGCCTGGGATGAACCCAACTTGATCGTGATGTATGAGTTTTTTGACATGTCGTTGAATTCTGTTTGCTAGGATTTTGTTGAGGATCTTGGCATCTAAGTTCATCAGTGAAATTGGCCTATAGTTTTCCTTTTTTGTGTTGTCTTTGCCTGGTTTGGGTATCAGGGTGATGGTGGCCTCGTAGAATGTGTTTGGGAGTTTTCCTTCCTGTGCAATTTTTTGGAAGAGTTTTAGAAGGACAGGCATTAGCTCTTCTTTAAATGTTTGGTAGAATTCGGCTGTGAAGCCATCTGGTCCTGGGCTTTTATTTTTGGGTAGATTTTTAATCACAAATTCGATTTCTGAGCTTGTGATTGGGTTGTTCAAAGTTTCTGTTTCTTCCTGGCTCAGTCTTGGGAGATTAATCTTTTCCAAGAAACTGTCCATTTCTTCCAGGTTGTCCAGTTTGTTGCCATAGAGTTGCTCATAATAGTCTCTTAGAATCCTTTGGATTTCTGCATTATCTGTTGTAATCTCTCCTTTTTCGTTTTTGATTTTGTTGATCTGGTTCTTCTCTCTCTTTTTCTTAATGAGTCTGGCCAGTGGCTTGTCAATTTTGTTTACCTTTTCAAAGAACCAGCTTTTTGTTTTATTTCTCTTTACTATTGTTTCTTTCGTTTCTTTCTCATTTATTTCTGCTCTGATCTTTATGATTTCTCTTCTTCTGCTGGGTCTGGGATGTTTTTGTTCTTCTTTCTCCAACTGTTTTAAGCGGAGGGTTAGGTCATCTGCTTCATATTTTCCTAGTGTCTTGAGGTGGGATTGTATTGCTATAAATTTCCCTCTTAGAACTGCTTTTGCTGTATCCCATAGGTTTTGCACTGTCGTGTGTTCATTGTCATTTTCTTCTAGGAATTGTTTAATTTCTCCTTTGATTTCCTCAACGATCAGTTGGTTTTTTAGGTATGTATTGTTTAATCTCCATGTGTTTCTGTTTTTAGGGTTTTTTTTCTGTAGGTTTCTCATAGATGGCTTTTATTATGTTGAGATAGGTCCCTTCTATGCCCATTTTCTGAAGAGTTTTGATCATAAATGGATGTTGTACTTTGTCGAAGGCTTTTTCTGCATCTATTGAGATGATCATGTGATTTTTGTCTTTCAACTTGTTGATATGGTGTATCACGTTGATTGATTTGCGGATGTTGAAGAAGCCTTGCATGCCTGGGATGAACCCAACTTGATCGTGATGTATGAGTTTTTTGACATGTCGTTGAATTCTGTTTGCTAGGATTTTGTTGAGGATCTTGGCATCTAAGTTCATCAGTGAAATTGGCCTATAGTTTTCCTTTTTTGTGTTGTCTTTGCCTGGTTTGGGTATCAGGGTGATGGTGGCCTCGTAGAATGTGTTTGGGAGTTTTCCTTCCTGTGCAATTTTTTGGAAGAGTTTTAGAAGGACAGGCATTAGCTCTTCTTTAAATGTTTGGTAGAATTCGGCTGTGAAGCCATCTGGTCCTGGGCTTTTATTTTTGGGTAGATTTTTAATCACAAATTCGATTTCTGAGCTTGTGATTGGGTTGTTCAAAGTTTCTGTTTCTTCCTGGCTCAGTCTTGGGAGATTAATCTTCTCCAAGAAACTGTCCATTTCTTCCAGGTTGTCCAGTTTGTTGCCATAGAGTTGCTCATAATAGTCTCTTAGAATCCTTTGGATTTCTGCATTATCTGTTGTAATCTCTCCTTTTTCGTTTTTGATTTTGTTGATCTGGTTCTTCTCTCTCTTTTTCTTAATGAGTCTGGCCAGTGGCTTGTCAATTTTGTTTACCTTTTCAAAGAACCAGCTTTTTGTTTTATTTCTCTTTACTATTGTTTCTTTCGTTTCTTTCTCATTTATTTCTGCTCTGATCTTTATGATTTCTCTTCTTCTGCTGGGTCTGGGATGTTTTTGTTCTTCTTTCTCCAACTGTTTTAAGCGGAGGGTTAGGTCATCTGCTTCATATTTTCCTAGTGTCTTGAGGTGGGATTGTATTGCTATAAATTTCCCTCTTAGAACTGCTTTTGCTGTATCCCATAGGTTTTGCACTGTCGTGTGTTCATTGTCATTTTCTTCTAGGAATTGTTTAATTTCTCCTTTGATTTCCTCAACGATCAGTTGGTTTTTTAGGTATGTATTGTTTAATCTCCATGTGTTTCTGTTTTTAGGGTTTTTTTTCTGGTAGTTGATCTCCAGTCTCATTGCATTGTGGTCCGAGAAGATGGTTGATAGAATTTCGGTTTTCTTGAACTGACTGAGGTTAGATTTGTGGCCCAAGATGTGGTCTATCCTGGAGAATGTTCCGTGAGCGCTTGAGAAGAAAGTGTATTCTTCTGCTTTTGGATGGAACGTCCTAAAGATATCGATGAGGTCCATCTTTTCCAGTGTGGCATTTAAGGCTTGTGTTTCTTTATTAATTTTCTGTTTTGTTGATCTGTCCATTGGTGTGAGAGGAGTGTTAAAGTCTCCTACTATTATTGTGTTATTGTTGATTTCTTCTTTTATGTCTGAAAGTACCTGTCTTATGTATTGAGGTGCCCCTGTGTTGGGTGCGTAGATATTCATGACTGTTATGTCTTCCTCTTGGATAGATCCCTTAATCATGATGTAGTGACCTGCCTTGTCTCTTAGAATCTTCTTTACTTGAAAGTCTATTTTGTCTGATATAAGGATTGCTACTCCAGCTTTCTTTTGATTTCCATTTGCATGAAATATCTTTTTCCAGCCTTTCACTTTCAGTCTATGAGTGTCTCTAGGTCTGAAGTGGGTCTCTTGTAAACAGCATATATATGGGTCTTGCTTCTGGATCCATTCAGCCAGCCTGTGTCGTTTGGTTGGAGCATTTAGTCCATTTACGTTCAAAGTAATTATTGATACGAATGTTCCTATTGTCATCTTCTTAGAAATTTGGGGTTTGATTTGTAAGGCTTCTCCTACTTTTGTATTTATTGGCTATATCAGGCCGTTTAACACTTGCTGTAGGGCTGGTTTTGTGGTACAGAATTCTTTTAGTTTTTGCTTGTCTGTGAAGCTTTTGACTTCACCATCGATTTTGAATGAGATTCTTGCTGGGTAGAGAATTCGTGGTTGCAGGTTATTCTCTTTTAGCCGTTTAAATGTGTCTTGCCATTCTCTTCTGGCCTGTAGGGTTTCTGTTGAGAGATCCGCAGTTAAACGTATGGGGTTTCCTTTATATGTTATTTGTTGTTTGCTCCTAGCCGCTTTTAGTAATCTGTCTTTATATTTAGTCTGCGTTAGTTTGATTAGTATGTGCCTTGGTGTGTTTCTTCTGGGGTTTCTCCTGTATGGAACTCTTTGTGCTTCCTGGACTTGGCTGACTATCTCCTTTCCCATGCTGGGGAAGTTTTCAACTATAACCTCTTCAAGAATTTTTTCATAGTCTTTCTTCTCTTCTTCTTCTTCTGGAACTCCTATAATTCTAATGTTGGTGCGTTTAATATTGTCCCATAGGTCTCTGAGGCTATCCTCAGTTCTTTTAATTCTTTGGGCTTTGTTCTGTTCTTCAGCACTTATTTCCACCATTCTGTCTTCCAGCTCACTTATCCGTTCTTCAGCCTCTGATACTCTACTGTTGAGACCTTCTATAGTATTTTTGAGTTCAGCAGTTGAGTTGGTGGTCTCTATTTGCTTATTTTTCATTTCCTGCATGTCTTTTCTCAAGGCACTAATTTCCTCTAATATTCTGTTTTCGGTGTTTTGCATCCTCATTAGTATAGCTCCCTTAATCATGATGTAGTGACCTGCCTTGTCTCTTAGAATCTTCTTTACTTGAAAGTCTATTTTGTCTGATATAAGGATTGCTACTCCAGCTTTCTTTTGATTTCCATTTGCATGAAATATCTTTTTCCAGCCTTTCACTTTCAGTCTATGAGTGTCTCTAGGTCTGAAGTGGGTCTCTTGTAAACAGCATATATATGGGTCTTGCTTCTGGATCCATTCAGCCAGCCTGTGTCGTTTGGTTGGAGCATTTAGTCCATTTACGTTCAAAGTAATTATTGATACGAATGTTCCTATTGTCATCTTCTTAGAAATTTGGGGTTTGATTTGTAAGGCTTCTCCTACTTTTGTATTTATTGGCTATATCAGGCCGTTTAACACTTGCTGTAGGGCTGGTTTTGTGGTACAGAATTCTTTTAGTTTTTGCTTGTCTGTGAAGCTTTTGACTTCACCATCGATTTTGAATGAGATTCTTGCTGGGTAGAGAATTCGTGGTTGCAGGTTATTCTCTTTTAGCCGTTTAAATGTATCTTGCCATTCTCTTCTGGCCTGTAGGGTTTCTGTTGAGAGATCCGCAGTTAAACGTATGGGGTTTCCTTTATATGTTATTTGTTGTTTGCTCCTAGCCGCTTTTAGTAATCTGTCTTTATATTTAGTCTGCGTTAGTTTGATTAGTATGTGCCTTGGTGTGTTTCTTCTGGGGTTTCTCCTGTATGGAACTCTTTGTGCTTCCTGGACTTGGCTGACTATCTCCTTTCCCATGCGGGGGAAGTTTTCAACTATAACCTCTTCAAGAATTTTTTCATAGTCTTTCTTCTCTTCTTCTTCTTCTGGAACTCCTATAATTCTAATGTTGGTGCGTTTAATATTGTCCCATAGGTCTCTGAGGCTATCCTCAGTTCTTTTAATTCTTTGGGCTTTGTTCTGTTCTTCAGCACTTATTTCCACCATTCTGTCTTCCAGCTCACTTATCCGTTCTTCAGCCTCTGATACTCTACTGTTGAGACCTTCTATAGTATTTTTGAGTTCAGCAGTTGAGTTGGTGGTCTCTATTTGCTTATTTTTCATTTCCTGCATGTCTTTTCTCAAGGCACTAATTTCCTCTAATATTCTGTTTTCGGTGTTTTGCATCCTCATTAGTATAGTTTTTCTGAATTCTCTTTCAGATAGCTTGTCTATCTCCTCCTCTGTCATTTGAAGTGGTGTTTCTCTAGCTTGGTCCTTCATTTGTACAGTGTTTCTCTGACGTTTCATTATTAGGTTAATTTTGGTTTCTTTGTGTGTGTCTGTGTGTGTGGAGAGTTCTTTTTCCCCCACCAGGCTTCTTGGTTGAATTCTCCCTTCCTTTGGGTTTCTGTCCTTGTAGAAGGGTTCAGTGGTTTGTGTCTTGGGTGGTGTTAGGTCTTGTTTACAGGTGAATAATCTCTAGTGTTGTATGTTCTTTGATAGTGTGGGGTCTTGGAATCCGGGCTTCCGCTTCGAGGATCCTTGGTTTGATGATTGGTCAGGGAGTGTAGGCTCTATGTCTGGTTTGCTATGGTGTTCTGTGATACTAGTTCACACACTAGCATCTGAGGAACAAGAGGTGCATCCCTGATGGGTGACAGTCATAAAAGCATGCAGATGTTTTCTAACATAATCATAAGATACACATACATATACAGCAATCCCCACAACTGACCAGTTTTACAGAGATAAGGCGCAGGAAATCTTTCTAGCAACTCATGCAATCACAGATGATACTTGCCCGTTAAGCTTTGAATTAATTAAAATAGTGCCTGAATAAGAGATCTAGCACAAGGTCCTGGCTTGGATAATTACAATGAGAGCAATTTTAAATTAGGACATGTGCTCAGGGTGACAAGGAGGAGAGTCTATAAGTAATAAAAAGGAAAAGATTTGTCTTGGAAGTATTTTATAGGATTAGGTAGCAAAGATTAGTGTGTGTACTGTTTAGTGCATTTGGAAGTGAATAGTGCAGACAGAAAGATAGGAAATAATTTGTCTAGAGGATATTGATAGCTAGGAAGATGTTTTACATTTAGAACATAGAGAAAGAAAGCAGTGGGAAAGAGGAAAGAGAAAAGAGAATTAGAGGTTTTCAAGAATTAAAATTAAAGTTAAAAAATATAATAAAAGTCAAAAGAAGGTTAAAAATTAAAAAGAGCAAAAAAAAAAGAAAAAAAATTAATGAGACCGAAAAACAAAGAAAAAACACATAGAATAAATCAAACAAATGAAAACTACAAAAAAAAAACAACAAACAAACATAAAAAAGCCCCAATAAACAAAGAAACTAATAAACCCCAAACCAATCAATTGAATAAGCAAAATAGTCCACCACAAACAAGCAGAAGAAAATGAAAAAAGAAAAAAAAAAAAAAGTTAAATACTGTCCTTGGTTTTATCTTCATATCTGCCTGTTGGAAACCAATCTGCTCTTGATGGTGGTGTCTTGATGGCGTGGTCTTTCCCTTACAGTGCCGGTTGCTGTGGTTTCTGTTTTTGTGTTCAGCAAAATGAGGGCTTTGCTGCCATACTGGGTGCTGGCCAGGGGGATCCGGGCTTCCGCTTGAGGATCCTTGGTTTGATGATTGGTCAGGAGTGTAGGCTCTATGTCTGGTTTGCTATGGTGTTCTGTGATACTAGTTCACACACTAGCATCTGAGGAACAAGAGGTGCATCCCTGATGGGTGACAGTCATAAAAGCATGCAGATGTTTTCTAACATAATCATAAGATACACATACATATACAGCAATCCCACAACTGACCAGTTTTACAGAGATAAGGCGAGGAAATCTTTCTAGCAACTCATGCAATCACAGATGATACTTGCCCGTTAAGCTTTGAATTAATTAAAATAGTGCCTGAATAAGAGATCTAGCACAAGGTCCTGGCTTGGATAATTACAATGAGAGCAATTTTAAATTAGGACATGTGCTCGGGTGACAAGGAGGAGAGTCTATAAGTAATAAAAAGGAAAAGATTTGTCTTGGAAGTATTTTATAGGATTAGGTAGCAAAGATTAGTGTGTGTACTGTTTAGTGCATTTGGAAGTGAATAGTGCAGACAGAAAGATAGGAAATAATTTGTCTAGAGGATATTGATAGCTAGGAAGATGTTTTACATTTAGAACATAGAGAAAGAAAGCAGTGGGAAAGAGGAAAGAGAAAAGAGAATTAGAGGTTTTCAAGAATTAAAATTAAAGTTAAAAAATATAATAAAAGTCAAAAGAAGGTTAAAAATTAAAAAGAGCAAAAAAAAAAGAAAAAAAATTAATGAGACCGAAAAACAAAGAAAAAACACATAGAATAAATCAAACAAATGAAAACTACAAAAAAAAAACAACAAACAAACATAAAAAAGCCCCAATAAACAAAGAAACTAATAAACCCCAAACCAATCAATTGAATAAGCAAAATAGTCCACCACAAACAAGCAGAAGAAAATGAAAAAAGAAAAAAAAAAAAAAGTTAAATACTGTCCTTGGTTTTTATCTTCATATCTGCCTGTTGGAAACCAATCTGCTCTTGATGGTGGTGTCTTGATGGCGTGGTCTTTCCCTTACAGTGCCGGTTGCTGTGGTTTCTGTTTTTGTGTTCAGCAAAATGAGGGCTTTGCTGCCATACTGGGTGCTGGCCGGGATGGTGGGCTGATCCCAGTCAGTCGGGCGGAGGCCGCGGCGCGCGCAGTCCCGTGTTGGAGGGGGGCGCCCCGGCTCGACCGCGCGCTCGCCTGTAGTCTCCAATTCCTGCTCTTTCCCCAGCTTCCTCCGCTGCTGCTGCAGCTCTAGGGGAGCGCGGGCTCCTCCACCACTGCCGGTTATGTGTCTAAGTACCAAAGGCGGACGCGAGCTTTCCCGTCCAACTCGTGCCCAGTCCCTGGTCAGCAACCCGTGGACGACTTCCTCTCTCCGTTCAGCAAGCCCTCCAGTTGGAGTGGCTGAACTTACCGCTCGGCGTCGCGCTCGCGCGGCGTCCGCGGCTCGCGCGCGGTTCCCGCTCGCGCGGGCGGGTTCCGCGGCTCGCGCGGGCGGGTTTGGTCCGCGGCTCGCGCGGGCGGGTTCCGGCGGCTCCTCGCGGCGGGCGGGTTCCGGCGGCTCCTCGCGGCGGGCGGGTTCCGGCGGCTCCTCGCGGCGGGCGGGTTCCGGCGGCTCCTCGCGGCGGGCGGGTTCCGGCGGCTCCTTTTTTTTATTTTTGTACATGTATGTTCCCAGATCATTCATATGCATATCCCTTGACCCTCCCCCCACCCAGGTCCCCCTCTCCCATCCCTCCAGACCATCGCTCCAAGTGATTGTAGGTACTTCTATTCCCCTAGCACAATGACAATAGCTATCTTTTCTACACATGACAGTATAGGTTTCCATGTTACTCCCTCCCACTGTTCGGTCTCCACAATGTCTTTATGTCTATTCTCTGTTTTTTCATGAGTTCACTGCGTGTGTTATCATGACCATCTTACTAGATCCCATATATATGAGTTAGTATACTATACTTGTCTTTCTCTTTTTGACTTACTTCACTTTTTATGATAGGTTCTAGAGCCAGCCACCTCATTAGGACTGAGTCTTCTGCATTTCTTTTAACAGCTGAGTAGTATTCCATTGTATATATGTACCAGGGCTTCTGGATCCATTCATTTGTCGATGGACATCTAGGTTGCTTCCATGTTCTGGCTATTGTATAGAGAGCTGCAATGAACATTGGGGTACAGGTGCCTCTTTCAGTTTTGATTTCATCAGGATATAGGCCTAATAGTGGGATTGCTGGGTCATAGGGTGCTTCTATTTTTAGTTTTTTAAAGAATCTCCATATTGTCTTCCATAGAGGTTGTATTAATTTACATTCCCACCAGCAATGCAAGAGGGTTCCCTTTTCTCCACACCCTCTCCAGCATTTGTTGTCTGTCGATTTGTTGATGATGGCCATTCTGACAGGTGTGAGGTGGTATCTCATTGTGGTTTTAATTTGCATTTCTCTAATAATAAGCGAGGTTGAGCATCGTTTCATGTGCTTTTGGGCCATTTGTATGTCCTCTTTGGAGAGGCGTCTCTTTAGATCTTTTTCCCATTTTTTGATTGGGTTGTTCGTTTTCCCTGTGCTGAGTTGTTGGAGTTGCTTGTAGATTTTGGAGATTAATTCTTTGTCTGTTGTTTCATTTGCTATGATTTTCTCCCACTCTGTGGGGTGTCTGTTGAACTTTTTTGTAATTTCTTTTGCTGTACAAAAGCTTTTAAGTTTCATAAGGTCCCATATGTTCATTTTTCTTTTCAGTTCTGCTATTTTAGTTGGTGGGTCAGAGAAGATCTTGCTTTGATTGATGTCCTTGAGGGTTTTGCCTATATTCTCCTCTAAGAGTTTGATGGTTTCTGGTCTTACATTGAGGTCTTTAATCCATTTTGAGTTGATCTTAGTGTATGGCGTCAGGGAATGTTCCAATTTCATTTTTTTGCATGTAGCTGTCCAATTCTCCCAGCACCACTTGTTAAAGAGGCTGTCTTTGTCCCATTTTATAGTTTCTCCTCCTTTATCAAAAATAAGGTACCCATAGGTGCGTGGGTTGATCTCTGGGTTCTCAATCTTGTTCCATTGATCTATAGTTCTGTTTTGTGCCAGTACCATACTGTCTTGATAACTGTTGCTTTGTAGTAGAGTCTGAAGTTAGGAGGCTGATCCTCCAACTCCATTTTTCTTCCTCAGGATTGCTTTGGCTATTCGAGGTCTTCTGTGTTTCCATATGAACTGTGTTATTATTTGGCTATTGTATAGAGAGCTGCAATGAACATTGGGGTACAGGTGCCTCTTTCAGTTTTGATTTCATCAGGATATAGGCCTAATAGTGGGATTGCTGGGTCATAGGGTGCTTCTATTTTTAGTTTTTTAAAGAATCTCCATATTGTCTTCCATAGAGGTTGTATTAATTTACATTCCCACCAGCAATGCAAGAGGGTTCCCTTTTCTCCACACCCTCTCCAGCATTTGTTGTCTGTCGATTTGTTGATGATGGCCATTCTGACAGGTGTGAGGTGGTATCTCATTGTGGTTTTAATTTGCATTTCTCTAATAATAAGCGAGGTTGAGCATCGTTTCATGTGCTTTTGGGCCATTTGTATGTCCTCTTTGGAGAGGCGTCTCTTTAGATCTTTTTCCCATTTTTTGATTGGGTTGTTCGTTTTCCCTGTGCTGAGTTGTTGGAGTTGCTTGTAGATTTTGGAGATTAATTCTTTGTCTGTTGTTTCATTTGCTATGATTTTCTCCCACTCTGTGGGGTGTCTGTTGAACTTTTTTGTAATTTCTTTTGCTGTACAAAAGCTTTTAAGTTTCATAAGGTCCCATATGTTCATTTTTCTTTTCAGTTCTGCTATTTTAGTTGGTGGGTCAGAGAAGATCTTGCTTTGATTGATGTCCTTGAGGGTTTTGCCTATATTCTCCTCTAAGAGTTTGATGGTTTCTGGTCTTACATTGAGGTCTTTAATCCATTTTGAGTTGATCTTAGTGTATGGCGTCAGGGAATGTTCCAATTTCATTTTTTTGCATGTAGCTGTCCAATTCTCCCAGCACCACTTGTTAAAGAGGCTGTCTTTGTCCCATTTTATAGTTTCTCCTCCTTTATCAAAAATAAGGTACCCATAGGTGCGTGGGTTGATCTCTGGGTTCTCAATCTTGTTCCATTGATCTATAGTTCTGTTTTGTGCCAGTACCATACTGTCTTGATAACTGTTGCTTTGTAGTAGAGTCTGAAGTTAGGAGGCTGATCCTCCAACTCCATTTTTCTTCCTCAGGATTGCTTTGGCTATTCGAGGTCTTCTGTGTTTCCATATGAACTGTGTTATTATTTGGTCTAGTTCTGTGAAAAATGTCAGTGGTAGTTGAATAGGTGTTGCATTGAATCTGTAGATGATATTTGGAAGTATGGTCATTTTCACAATATTGATTCTTCCAATCCAGGAACATGGAATATCTCTCCATCTGTTTAAGTCTTCTTTAATGTCTCTCATGAGTGTCTTGTAATTTTCTGTGTACAATTCTTTTGTTTCTTTGGGTAGGTTTATTCCTAGATATTTGATTCTTTTGGTTGCAATGATGAAGGGGATTGCCTCTTTGATTTCATTTTCTGATTTTTCATTGTTTGTGTATAGGAATGCCAGTGACTTCTGTGTGTTGACTTTATATCCTGCAACTTTGCTGAATTCATTGATTAGTTCTAGTAGCTTTGTAACCGTGTCTTTGGGATTTTCTATGTATAATATCATGTCGTCTGCAAAAAGAGAGAGCTTGACTTCTTCCTTTCCAATCTGGATTCCTTTGATTTCTTTCTCTTCTCTTATTGCTGTTGCTAGGACTTCCAGGACTATGTTGAATAGTAGTGGTGAAAGTGGGCACCCCTGTCTTGTTCCCGATCTTAGAATGCTTTCAGTTTTTTACCATTAACAATAATGCTCGCTGTAGGCTTCTCATAGATGGCTTTTATTATGTTGAGATAGGTCCCTTCTATGCCCATTTTCTGAAGAGTTTTGATCATAAATGGATGTTGTACTTTGTCGAAGGCTTTTCTGCATCTATTGAGATGATCATGTGATTTTGTCTTTCAACTTGTTGATATGGTGTATCACGTTGATTGACATAGGTCTGGATCTTGGTTCTCAATCTTGTTCCCAATTCTCCCAGCACCACTTGTTAAAGAGGCTGTCTTTGTCCCATTTATAGTTTCTCCTCCTTTATCAAAAATAAGTACCCATAGGTGCGTTGATCTCTGGGTTCTCAATCTTGTTCCATTGATCTATAGTTCTGTTTTGTGCCAGTACCATACTGTCTTGATAACTGTTGCTTTGTAGTAGAGTCTGAAGTTAGGGAGGCTGATCCCTCCAACTCCATTTTTCTTCCTCAGGATTGCTTTGGCTATTCGAGGTCTTCTGTGTTTCCATATGAACTGTGTTATTATTTGGTCTAGTTCTGTGAAAAATGTCAGTGGTAGTTGAATAGGTGTTGCATTGAATCTGTAGATGATATTTGGAAGTATGGTCATTTTCACAATATTGATTCTTCCAATCCAGGAACATGGAATATCTCTCCATCTGTTTAAGTCTTCTTTAATGTCTCTCATGAGTGTCTTGTAATTTTCTGTGTACAATTCTTTTGTTTCTTTGGGTAGGTTTATTCCTAGATATTTGATTCTTTTGGTTGCAATGATGAAGGGGATTGCCTCTTTGATTTCATTTTCTGATTTTTCATTGTTTGTGTATAGGAATGCCAGTGACTTCTGTGTGTTGACTTTATATCCTGCAACTTTGCTGAATTCATTGATTAGTTCTAGTAGCTTTGTAACCGTGTCTTTGGGATTTTCTATGTATAATATCATGTCGTCTGCAAAAAGAGAGAGAGCTTGACTTCTTCCTTTCCAATCTGGATTCCTTTGATTTCTTTCTCTTCTCTTATTGCTGTTGCTAGGACTTCCAGGACTATGTTGAATAGTAGTGGTGAAAGTGGGCACCCCTGTCTTGTTCCCGATCTTAGAATGCTTTCAGTTTTTCACCATTAACAATAATGCTCGCTGTAGGCTTCTCATAGATGGCTTTTATTATGTTGAGATAGGTCCCTTCTATGCCCATTTTCTGAAGAGTTTTGATCATAAATGGATGTTGTACTTTGTCGAAGGCTTTTTCTGCATCTATTGAGATGATCATGTGATTTTTGTCTTTCAACTTGTTGATATGGTGTATCACGTTGATTGATTTGCGGATGTTGAAGAAGCCTTGCATGCCTGGGATGAACCCAACTTGATCGTGATGTATGAGTTTTTTGACATGTCGTTGAATTCTGTTTGCTAGGATTTTGTTGAGGATCTTGGCATCTAAGTTCATCAGTGAAATTGGCCTATAGTTTTCCTTTTTTGTGTTGTCTTTGCCTGGTTTGGGTATCAGGGTGATGGTGGCCTCGTAGAATGTGTTTGGGAGTTTTCCTTCCTGTGCAATTTTTTGGAAGAGTTTTAGAAGGACAGGCATTAGCTCTTCTTTAAATGTTTGGTAGAATTCGCTGTGAAGCCATCTGGTCCTGGGCTTTTATTTTTGGGTAGATTTTTAATCACAAATTCGATTTCTGAGCTTGTGATTGGGTTGTTCAAAGTTTCTGTTTCTTCCTGGCTCAGTCTTGGGAGATTAATCTTCTCCAAGAAACTGTCCATTTCTTCCAGGTTGTCCAGTTTGTTGCCATAGAGTTGCTCATAATAGTCTCTTAGAATCCTTTGGATTTCTGCATTATCTGTTGTAATCTCTCCTTTTTCGTTTTTGATTTTGTTGATCTGGTTCTTCTCTCTCTTTTTCTTAATGAGTCTGGCCAGTGGCTTGTCAATTTTGTTTACCTTTTCAAAGAACCAGCTTTTTGTTTTATTTATCTTTACTATAGTTTCTTTCGTTTCTTTCTCATTTATTTCTGCTCTGATCTTTATGATTTCTCTTCTTCTGCTGGGTCTGGGATGTTTTTGTTCTTCTTTCTCCAACTGTTTTAAGCGGAGGGTTAGGTCATCTGTTTCATATTTTCCTAGTGTCTTGAGGTGGGATTGTATTGCTATAAATTTCCCTCTTAGAACTGCTTTTGCAGTATCCCATAGGTTTTGCACGGTCGTGTGTTCATTGTCATTTTCTTCTAGGAATTGTTTAATTTCTCCTTTGATTTCCTCAATGATCAGTTGGTTTTTTAGGTATGTATTGTTTAATCTCCATGTGTTTCTGTTTTTAGGGTTTTTTTTCTGGTAGTTGATCTCCAGTCTCATTGCATTGTGGTCCGAGAAGATGGTTGATAGAATTTCGGTTTTCTTGAACTGACTGAGGTTAGATTTGTGGCCCAAGATGTGGTCTATCCTGGAGAATGTTCCGTGAGCGCTTGAGAAGAAAGTGTATTCTTCTGCTTTTGGATGGAACGTCCTAAAGATATCGATGAGGTCCATCTTTTCCAGTGTGGCATTTAAGGCTTGTGTTTCTTTATTAATTTTCTGTTTTGTTGATCTGTCCATTGGTGTGAGAGGAGTGTTAAAGTCTCCTACTATTATTGTGTTATTGTTGATTTCTTCTTTTATGTCTGAAAGTACCTGTCTTATGTATTGAGGTGCCCCTGTGTTGGGTGCGTAGATATTCATGACTGTTATGTCTTCCTCTTGGATAGATCCCTTAATCATGATGTAGTGACCTGCCTTGTCTCTTAGAATCTTCTTTACTTGAAAGTCTATTTTGTCTGATATAAGGATTGCTACTCCAGCTTTCTTTTGATTTCCATTTGCATGAAATATCTTTTTCCAGCCTTTCACTTTCAGTCTATGAGTGTCTCTAGGTCTGAAGTGGGTCTCTTGTAAACAGCATATATATGGGTCTTGCTTCTGGATCCATTCAGCCAGCCTGTGTCGTTTGGTTGGAGCATTTAGTCCATTTACGTTCAAAGTAATTATTGATACGAATGTTCCTATTGTCATCTTCTTAGAAATTTGGGGTTTGATTTGTAAGGCTTCTCCTACTTTTGTATTTATTGGCTATATCAGGCCGTTTAACACTTGCTGTAGGGCTGGTTTTGTGGTACAGAATTCTTTTAGTTTTTGCTTGTCTGTGAAGCTTTTGACTTCACCATCGATTTTGAATGAGATTCTTGCTGGGTAGAGAATTCGTGGTTGCAGGTTATTCTCTTTTAGCCGTTTAAATGTGTCTTGCCATTCTCTTCTGGCCTGTAGGGTTTCTGTTGAGAGATCCGCAGTTAGACGTATGGGGTTTCCTTTATATGTTATTTGTTGTTTGCTCCTAGCCGCTTTTAGTAATCTGTCTTTATATTTAGTCTGCGTTAGTTTGATTAGTATGTGCCTTGGTGTGTTTCTTCTGGGGTTTCTCCTGTATGGAACTCTTTGTGCTTCCTGGACTTGGCTGACTATCTCCTTTCCCATGCTGGGGAAGTTTTCAACTATAACCTCTTCAAGAATTTTTTCATAGTCTTTCTTCTCTTCTTCTTCTTCTGGAACTCCTATAATTCTAATGTTGGTGCGTTTAATATTGTCCCATAGGTCTCTGAGGCTATCCTCAGTTCTTTTAATTCTTTGGGCTTTGTTCTGTTCTTCAGCACTTATTTCCACCATTCTGTCTTCCAGCTCACTTATCCGTTCTTCAGCCTCTGATACTCTACTGTTGAGACCTTCTATAGTATTTTTGAGTTCAGCAGTTGAGTTGGTGGTCTCTATTTGCTTATTTTTCATTTCCTGCATGTCTTTTCTCAAGGCACTAATTTCCTCTAATATTCTGTTTTCGGTGTTTTGCATCCTCATTAGTATAGTTTTTCTGAATTCTCTTTCAGATAGCTTGTCTATCTCCTCCTCTGTCATTTGAAGTGGTGTTTCTCTAGCTTGGTCCTTCATTTGTACAGTGTTTCTCTGACGTTTCATTATTAGGTTAATTTTGGTTTCTTTGTGTGTGTCTGTGTGTGTGGAGTTCTTTTTCCCACCAGGCTTCTTGGTTGAATTCTCCCTTCCTTTGGGTTTCTGTCCTTGTAGAAGGGTTCATTTTTTGGTCATGCCAGCCTGTGTCGTTTGGTTGGAGAAATTTGGAATGACGAATGTTCCTATTGTCATCTTCTTAGAAATTTGGGGTTTGATTTGTAAGGCTTCTCCTACTTTTGTATTTATTGGCTATATCAGGCCGTTTAACACTTGCTGTAGGGCTGGTTTTGTGGTACAGAATTCTTTTAGTTTTTGCTTGTCTGTGAAGCTTTTGACTTCACCATCGATTTTGAATGAGATTCTTGCTGGGTAGAGAATTCGTGGTTGCAGGTTATTCTCTTTTAGCCGTTTAAATGTGTCTTGCCATTCTCTTCTGGCCTGTAGGGTTTCTGTTGAGAGATCCGCAGTTAAACGTATGGGGTTTCCTTTATATGTTATTTGTTGTTTGCTCCTAGCCGCTTTTAGTAATCTGTCTTTATATTTAGTCTGCGTTAGTTTGATTAGTATGTGCCTTGGTGTGTTTCTTCTGGGGTTTCTCCTGTATGGAACTCTTTGTGCTTCCTGGACTTGGCTGACTATCTCCTTTCCCATGCTGGGGAAGTTTTCAACTATAACCTCTTCAAGAATTTTTTCATAGTCTTTCTTCTCTTCTTCTTCTTCTGGAACTCCTATAATTCTAATGTTGGTGCGTTTAATATTGTCCCATAGGTCTCTGAGGCTATCCTCAGTTCTTTTAATTCTTTGGGCTTTGTTCTGTTCTTCAGCACTTATTTCCACCATTCTGTCTTCCAGCTCACTTATCCGTTCTTCAGCCTCTGATACTCTACTGTTGAGACCTTCTATAGTATTTTTGAGTTCAGCAGTTGAGTTGGTGGTCTCTATTTGCTTATTTTTCATTTCCTGCATGTCTTTTCTCAAGGCACTAATTTCCTCTAATATTCTGTTTTCGGTGTTTTGCATCCTCATTAGTATAGTTTTTCTGAATTCTCTTTCAGATAGCTTGTCTATCTCCTCCTCTGTCATTTGAAGTGGTGTTTCTCTAGCTTGGTCCTTCATTTGTACAGTGTTTCTCTGACGTTTCATTATTAGGTTAATTTTGGTTTCTTTGTGTGTGTCTGTGTGTGTGGAGAGTTCTTTTTCCCCCACCAGGCTTCTTGGTTGAATTCTCCCTTCCTTTGGGTTTCTGTCCTTGTAGAAGGGTTCAGTGGTTTGTGTCTTGGGTGGTGTTAGGTCTTGTTTACAGGTGAATAATCTCTAGTGTTGTATGTTCTTTGATAATCAGTGTGGAGTCTTGGAATCCGGGCTTCCGCTTCGAGGATCCTTGGTTTGATGATTGGTCAGGGGGTGTAGGCTCTATGTCTGGTTTGCTATGGTGTTCTGTGATACTAGTTCACACACTAGCATCTGAGGAACAAGAGGTGCATCCCTGATGGGTGACAGTCATAAAAGCATGCAGATGTTTTCTAACATAATCGTAAGATATATATACATATACAGAAATCCCCACAACTGACCAGTTTTACAGAGATAAGGCGCAGGAAATCTTTCTAGCAACTCATGCAATCACAGATGATACTTACCCGTTAAGCTTTGAATTAATTAAAATAGTGCCTGAATAAGAGATCTAGCACAAGGTCCTGGCTTGGATAATTACAATGAGAGCAATTTTAAATTAGGACATGTGCTCGGGGTGACAAGGAGGAGAGTCTATAAGTAATAAAAAGGAAAAGATTTGTCTTGGAAGTATTTTATAGGATTAGGTAGCAAAGATTAGTGTGTGTACTGTTTAGTGTATTTGGAAGTGAATAGTGGAGACAGAAAGATAGGAAATAATTTATTTAGAGGATATTAGTAGCTAGGAAGATGTTTTACATTTAGAACATAGAGAAAGAAAGCAGTGGGAAAGAGGAAAGAGAAAAGAGAATTAGAGGTTTTCAAGAATTAAAATTAAAGTTAAAAAAATATAATAAAAGTCAAAAGAAAGTTAAAAATTAAAAAGAGCAGAAAAAATTAATAAGAGACCGAAAAACAAAGAAAAAACACATAGAATAAATCAAACAAATGAAAACTACAAAAAAAAAAACAACAAACAAACATAAAAAACCCCAATAAACAAAGAAACTAATAAACCCCAAACCAATCAATTGAATAAGCAAAATAGTCCACCACAAACAAGCAGAAGAAAAGGGAAAAAAAAGAAAAAAAAAGTTAAATACTGTCCTTGGTTTTTATCTTCTCATCTGCCCGTTGGAAACCAATCTGCTCTTGATGGTGGTGTCTTGATGGCGTAGTCTTTCCCTTATAGCGCCGGTTGCTGTGGTTTCTGTTTTTGTGTTCAGCAAAATGAGGGCTTTGCTGCCATACTGGGTGCTGGCCGGGACGGTGGGCTGATCCCAGTCAGTCGGGCAGAGGCCGCGGCGTGCGCAGTCCCGTGTTGGAGGGGGGCACCCCAGCTCTACTGCGCACTCGCCTGTAGTCTCCAATCCCTGCTCTTTCCCCGGCTTCCTCCGCTGCTGCAGCAGCTCTAGGGGAGCGCGGGCTCCTCCGCCACTTGCACACGCGCACTGCCGGTTATGTGTCTGAGTACCAAAGGCGGACGCGAGCTTTCCCGTCCAACTCGTGCCTGGTCCCTGGTCAGCAACCCGTGGATGACTTCCTCTCTCGTTCAGCAAGCCCTCCAGTGGGAGTGGCTGAACGCCCCCGCCCCTCGGCCGCTCGCGGCGTCCGCGGCTGCTCGCGGCGTCCGCGGCTGCTCGCGGCGTCCGCGGCTGCTCGCGGCGTCCGCGGCTGCTCGCGGCGTCCGCGGCTCTCGCGCGTCGCGGCTCCTCGCGCGGGCGGTTCCGCGGCTCTCTGTTTAATCTTATGTTAACTATTTGATATTTATATGTGATCATGTAATTCTGTCCCATATTCTTGGAGGACAATAAAGAATTCTTACTAGTCAAAAAAAATTGAGGAATCAGTCTCATCATTCAGTTATCTCTCTGTTATTAAGGTATAATAATCAATAGTTTTTTTTGTACTTTCCTAATAATTTTATGTTCTTTGTGAATAGATATAAAGCCAAAAATGTATATACACAAAACATTGAAATTGTATGATAGTTCAGCCTGTCTTAGATTTGTCATTTGTTCTAATACTGATTGACTTTATTGTGACAGATTGGTTGACCTGTGTTAGGATAGTGTTCCCTTCTGTGTTACCAAGTGACTTCTTGCCAGACTTCTTATCTGTGGTTCATGTTCAAAAAGTTAAATACTGTCCTTGGTTTTTATCTTCTCATCTGCCCGTTGGAAACCAATCTGCTCTTGATGGTGGTGTCTTGATGGCGTAGTCTTTCCCTTATAGCGCCGGTTGCTGTGGTTTCTGTTTTTGTGTTCAGCAAAATGAGGGCTTTGCTGCCATACTGGGTGCTGGCCGGGACGGTGGGCTGATCCCAGTCAGTCGGGCAGAGGCCGCGGCGTGCGCAGTCCCGTGTTGGAGGGGGGCACCCCAGCTCTACTGCGCACTCGCCTGTAGTCTCCAATCCCTGCTCTTTCCCCGGCTTCCTCCGCTGCTGCAGCAGCTCTAGGGGAGCGCGGGCTCCTCCGCCACTTGCACACGCGCACTGCCGGTTATGTGTCTGAGTACCAAAGGCGGACGCGAGCTTTCCCGTCCAACTCGTGCCTGGTCCCTGGTCAGCAACCCGTGGATGACTTCCTCTCTCCGTTCAGCAAGCCCTCCAGTTGGAGTGGCTGAACTTACCCGCCTCGCGGCTCCTCGCGGCGTCCGCGGCTCCTCGCGGCGTCCGCGGCTCCTCGCGGCGTCCGCGGCTCCTCGCGGCGTCCGCGGCTCCTCGCGGCGTCCGCGGCTCCTCGCGGCGGGCGGGTTCCGGCGGCTCTCTGTTTAATCTTATGTTAACTATTTGATATTTATATGTGATCATGTAATTCTGTCCCATATTCTTGGAGGACAATAAAGAATTCTTACTAGTCAAAAAAAATTGAGGAATCAGTCTCATCATTCAGTTATCTCTCTGTTATTAAGGTATAATAATCAATAGTTTTTTTTGTACTTTCCTAATAATTTTATGTTCTTTGTGAATAGATATAAAGCCAAAAATGTATATACACAAAACATTGAAATTGTATGATAGTTCAGCCTGTCTTAGATTTGTCATTTGTTCTAATACTGATTGACTTTATTGTGACAGATTGGTTGACCTGTGTTAGGATAGTGTTCCCTTCTGTGTTACCAAGTGACTTCTTGCCAGACTTCTTATCTGTGGTTCATGTTCAATCTATAAGGAGCAATTTGTTAGAGGCTTGGGTAACTCAGAGTAAAACTGAATCTTCAGTTTTAACAGAATTTCATCCAGTCACACTTAACATTTTCTCATTTCAGCAAGTGAATAATTCTACAATATTCTTTTAACTCTAAGCAATAATACTTACCAATACTGATGTAAATAGTAAGGATACCAAAAAAATCTTCCAGATATTTCTTCCTCCCCATTAAAGCCTAAATGAATATGTTAGGGAACAGTTCTGGCATACTGTAACTAAAATGACAACACTTTATTTAATGCAAATGCATTTATTAAATTTCTTGAAAATTCAGCTATTCAAAAATTCTGCTCTTTTTACTGTCACCTTAAATATAAAGTGCCTCTCAGGATCTTTGTTAGATAGATCTTCCCAAATATACTTTTCTTTATCAGTGAATCTATCTTTATGTTTCAGGGAAAAGTTTGTTTTTATTTATATCATTGAATGTAGTGTGGGAATACAGAAAATCTTTTGGACGAAAACATTTTAAACATTAAGATTATCTACTTTATAAAGTAAAATCATTTTTCTGTGATCATATGACTATGATTAGCAAAGTTACATAGTATTTCATATTTGGGCGGACTTGTTTAATAGAAATCCTTTTCTGCCTGACATAGGATTTTTATTAAACCTTTAGATTTTAGTTGTCAGATATGACAACTTGTATTTGCCTTAAAATGCATATGGACTTACCAGTAAATCACATTGAATGTAATTCTCATTCAGAACTAAAAGCCACCAGTAAGTGGTCACATTCAAACTGAGATTTAATTAGTACTTTCCGATTTGAAATTGTTTTTTTGTCTTTTGGCTCTTTTCCTTTTAGAACTAATGGGCATTGCTTTGCCATCATAGAAGAAGATGACCAGGGAGAAACCACATTAGCTTCAGGATGTATGAAATATGAAGGATCTGATTTTCAGTGCAAGGTAAGAGCTAATTTGAAGCCTATGAAATTAAGAAGGCAAGGACCACAGGAAAGCCATTGACTCCCCAAAGAGAAGTGTGCCTGGTCTGCATGTTGCATGTTGCATGAAAACAGCTGTAACAGCTTAGCTCTTATTTGAGGTTATACGATTGTGTCAGTGGAAATTAAAGATTATCTTACTTTTTAAAAAGTTTTAAATCATCTTGTTTTTAAATTGTCAAGCTTGTAAAAAGTAATACTATCACACATATTTGTACGTTATAAAATTGACTAGAAAACTTTAAGGGGACTGGTAATAGCCTTTATAAACTTAGAAATGTTAAGTCCTTGTAAGGAGATCTCAGTGGAATTACTTTAACAGCACAGCCAAGGATTCAGAGGATTAGTGATAGTTTATGAACATATTGATGGCTTTCAGTTGTAAACCTAATCTCTTCAAAATCCTGTATAATAATTTTGCCCCGGGGGATCCTTCCACTGTTTTTGAAAACTGCTCCAGAGAGAACTGTTTGTCAACAAATTTAAGCCTTGGCTGTTTTAGAAAATTATTCAGATTAATGCGAAATTCTCAGGATTGATAGAAAGCTTACACATACATGAATGCACACATGAAAAAATTTTTATGCCGAAATTCATCGGATGTGCATTAAGATTATCTACTTTATAAAGTAAAATCATTTTTCTGTGATCATATGACTATGATTAGCAAAGTTACATAGTATTTCATATTTGGGCGGACTTGTTTAATAGAAATCCTTTTCTGCCTGACATAGGATTTTTATTAAACCTTTAGATTTTAGTTGTCAGATATGACAACTTGTATTTGCCTTAAAATGCATATGGACTTACCAGTAAATCACATTGAATGTAATTCTCATTCAGAACTAAAAGCCACCAGTAAGTGGTCACATTCAAACTGAGATTTAATTAGTACTTTCCGATTTGAAATTGTTTTTTTGTCTTTTGGCTCTTTTCCTTTTAGAACTAATGGGCATTGCTTTGCCATCATAGAAGAAGATGACCAGGGAGAAACCACATTAGCTTCAGGATGTATGAAATATGAAGGATCTGATTTTCAGTGCAAGGTAAGAGCTAATTTGAAGCCTATGAAATTAAGAAGGCAAGGACCACAGGAAAGCCATTGACTCCCCAAAGAGAAGTGTGCCTGGTCTGCATGTTGCATGTTGCATGAAAACAGCTGTAACAGCTTAGCTCTTATTTGAGGTTATACGATTGTGTCAGTGGAAATTAAAGATTATCTTACTTTTTAAAAAGTTTTAAATCATCTTGTTTTTAAATTGTCAAGCTTGTAAAAAGTAATACTATCACACATATTTGTACGTTATAAAATTGACTAGAAAACTTTAAGGGGACTGGTAATAGCCTTTATAAACTTAGAAATGTTAAGTCCTTGTAAGGAGATCTCAGTGGAATTACTTTAACAGCACAGCCAAGGATTCAGAGGATTAGTGATAGTTTATGAACATATTGATGGCTTTCAGTTGTAAACCTAATCTCTTCAAAATCCTGTATAATAATTTTGCCCCGGGGGATCCTTCCACTGTTTTTGAAAACTGCTCCAGAGAGAACTGTTTGTCAACAAATTTAAGCCTTGGCTGTTTTAGAAAATTATTCAGATTAATGCGAAATTCTCAGGATTGATAGAAAGCTTACACACATACATGAATGCACACATGCACACACACTCACACACATCGAATTCTCTTTTCTGTTTGCTACACATCTAGAAACAAGGGGCTCATTACCTTGTAAGCCCATCTGTCTCATCTGTAGTAATGACCTGACCTTATCCTTAAAAAGCTGTTCCGCAGGCTTCCATGGTGGTCCAGTGGGCAAAGAGTCTGCCTTGCCCTGCAGGGGTGCTGGTTTAATCCCTGACCTGGGAAGATCCCACATGCCGCAGGGTGGCTGGACCGCTGTGTCCAATTAAGAGCCAGTGCTCTGGAGTGCATGCACCCGGAGCCAGTGCTCTGCCATGAGAGAGGCCACTGCAGTGGGAGGCCCACACAGGCCAAAGAACGGGGATAGATGAAAGTAAATGATAGGCCAGTAAAGGTGGTCAAAAAAAAAGAAAAAGAGAAAAAGCTCTTCCTCTAAATGACTGCAGATCTCTTCCTTTGTACTTCTTTGGAACATAGAGAACAAATTGAATCCCTTTTTAATATGGTAGCCCTTTACTGTGTGAAGAAATTTTTTTGTATTGCTTCACTCCCCATCCATACCCAACAGTCTTTGCCCCATGAAAGTAATAGTTCAAAATAACTTCAGCTGCTCCTTATATGTGAATCAGCCTGTAATGCAGGAGACCTGGGTTCGATCCCTAGATTGGGAAGATCCCTGGAGAAGGAAATGGCAATCCACTCCAGTATTCTTGTTGGAAAATTCATGGACAGAGAGCCTGATGGGCTGTAGATCATAGAGTCACAAAGAGTCGGACGCAGCTGAGTGACTAACACTTCTTGTATGGTCAGCTTTATAAACTTAGAAATGTTAAGTCCTTGTAAGGAGATCTCAGTGGAATTACTTTAACAGCACAGCCAAGGATTCAGAGGATTAGTGATAGTTTATGAACATATTGATGGCTTTCAGTTGTAAACCTAATCTCTTCAAAATCCTGTATAATAATTTTGCCCCGGGGGATCCTTCCACTGTTTTTGAAAACTGCTCCAGAGAGAACTGTTTGTCAACAAATTTAAGCCTTGGCTGTTTTAGAAAATTATTCAGATTAATGCGAAATTCTCAGGATTGATAGAAAGCTTACACACATACATGAATGCACACATGCACACACACTCACACACATCGAATTCTCTTTTCTGTTTGCTACACATCTAGAAACAAGGGGCTCATTACCTTGTAAGCCCATCTGTCTCATCTGTAGTAATGACCTGACCTTATCCTTAAAAAGCTGTTCCGAGGCTTCCATGGTGGTCCAGTGGGCAAAGAGTCTGCCTTGCCCTGCAGGGGTGCTGGTTTAATCCCTGACCTGGGAAGATCCCACATGCCGCAGGGTGGCTGGACCGCTGTGTCCAATTAAGAGCCAGTGCTCTGGAGTGCATGCACCCGGAGCCAGTGCTCTGCCATGAGAGAGGCCACTGCAGTGGGAGGCCCACACAGGCCAAAGAACGGGGATAGATGAAAGTAAATGATAGGCCAGTAAAGGTGGTCAAAAAAAAAGAGAAAAGCTCTTCCTCTAAATGACTGCAGATCTCTTCCTTTGTACTTCTTTGGAACATAGAGAACAAATTGAATCCCTTTTTAATATGGTAGCCCTTTACTGTGTGAAGAAATTTTTTTGTATTGCTTCACTCCCCATCCATACCCAACAGTCTTTGCCCCATGAAAGTAATAGTTCAAAATAACTTCAGCTGCTCCTTATATGTGAATCAGCCTGTAATGCAGGAGACCTGGGTTCGATCCCTAGATTGGGAAGATCCCTGGAGAAGGAAATGGCAATCCACTCCAGTATTCTTGTTGGAAAATTCATGGACAGAGAGCCTGATGGGCTGTAGATCATAGAGTCACAAAGAGTCGGACGCAGCTGAGTGACTAACACTTCTTGTATGGTCAGCTTTAGAGTTACTGTTCAGTTTCTCAGTGTAATATGCAGAATTGACTGTGGTCTGGCCAAAAAAAAAAAAAAAATGATCAAAGACTTAGTGCCTCCTTTTCCTGAATGCAGCCAAGTCTCATGTTAGAGGCTTCTCTTACCATATTCTAAAAGATACTGAGTTTTCTGTCGGTGAAATCCCCATATCCTCTCAATGCTCAGCCGTCTCCCTTCCATTCTTTATCAGTGCTGTTGGTTTCTTGACACAAATAAGTAGATGAGAATGGAATGAGTTTTGTTACACAGTTGTCACATAGTTATCAAGTTAAATTTCATCATATTAAAATTAATCCTTTGCTTTAATTTGTCAGGATTCAGGAAATGCTATTTTGTTTGTCTCTTCCAGTTTTATTTATCAACCACACTGCAGTACACTTTTACATCACTTAAAAATATTGAAGAAGGACATCTCTGTGGTTAGACCACTGAGCTGAGCAGTAATAACCAGTACCTCACAGACCGACTCAGCTAGGCATGTCCTAAACATATTTATCTGTGTATTTTAGTTGTTAACTTGACGATCTGTGTTCAGATGGACATGCTGCCTCTTACTAGCTGTGAACTTTGAGCAAGGAGCTTTACTCTCTTAAGGTGTTTTCTTATTAACAGAAGAGTTCTTGTAAAGGGTCAAATGAGATACAGCATGTATGCAAAGAGTTTAGCACACTGGCACATAGAAAGGACTTAGTAAATGTTAGCTTTTACCATATTGATGATGTAGCTAAGCAGGCTTCAGCTGGGTTACACATATCCCTGGATTCACAAAGACTGCATTACAGGAAGATCAATTAGGAATATGGGTAGTTTTAAGGGTATCAGTTTACAGATCCTGAACTTCTGTAGATCCTATTGCTTAATACTGATCAGCCTGACCAGAGCTTCTCAAGCAGTTTCTCTCTTTTCACAATCAGCCTTCTCACAGTTTCCAGATTACTGGCCTGAAATGTAAATCCTCAAGTTTCCAAACATTGTTAGAAATCAAAATCTAAAAACCACTGTGGGGAGCACAGGGATAGCAAATATATTTGCTTATCTGGTTGTTTTCCATTTTTTGCTTTCAGGCAGATTGCTAGATCATTTAAAATAATTCTTCATAATGGGATTGTTATAGAAACTTTAGGATATGATTAGAAGGTCTTCAAAGAATTATGGGAAATTGCGTGAGAGATCTTTCCACTACCATCTTTTTTGTTTATGTGAACAAAGAATCTTAGTATTTACCCAAGAAGAGGACAAGAGAAACAGGATGTTATCAGAAAGCTTTAGGATATGCAGAGTTAGTCATATTACACAAATAAGTAGATGAGAATGGAATGAGTTTTGTTACACAGTTGTCACATAGTTATCAAGTTAAATTTCATCATATTAAAATTAATCCTTTGCTTTAATTTGTCAGGATTCAGGAAATGCTATTTTGTTTGTCTCTTCCAGTTTTATTTATCAACCACACTGCAGTACACTTTTACATCACTTAAAAATATTGAAGAAGGACATCTCTGTGGTTAGACCACTGAGCTGAGCAGTAATAACCAGTACCTCACAGACCGACTCAGCTAGGCATGTCCTAAACATATTTATCTGTGTATTTTAGTTGTTAACTTGACGATCTGTGTTCAGATGGACATGCTGCCTCTTACTAGCTGTGAACTTTGAGCAAGGAGCTTTACTCTCTTAAGGTGTTTTCTTATTAACAGAAGAGTTCTTGTAAAGGGTCAAATGAGATACAGCATGTATGCAAAGAGTTTAGCACACTGGCACATAGAAAGGACTTAGTAAATGTTAGCTTTTACCATATTGATGATGTAGCTAAGCAGGCTTCAGCTGGGTTACACATATCCCTGGATTCACAAAGACTGCATTACAGGAAGATCAATTAGGAATATGGGTAGTTTTAAGGGTATCAGTTTACAGATCCTGAACTTCTGTAGATCCTATTGCTTAATACTGATCAGCCTGACCAGAGCTTCTCAAGCAGTTTCTCTCTTTTCACAATCAGCCTTCTCACAGTTTCCAGATTACTGGCCTGAAATGTAAATCCTCAAGTTTCCAAACATTGTTAGAAATCAAAATCTAAAAACCACTGTGGGGAGCACAGGGATAGCAAATATATTTGCTTATCTGGTTGTTTTCCATTTTTTGCTTTCAGGCAGATTGCTAGATCATTTAAAATAATTCTTCATAATGGGATTGTTATAGAAACTTTAGGATATGATTAGAAGGTCTTCAAAGAATTATGGGAAATTGCGTGAGAGATCTTTCCACTACCATCTTTTTTGTTTATGTGAACAAAGAATCTTAGTATTTACCCAAGAAGAGGACAAGAGAAAAACAGGAATAAAGTTAAATGCCAGACTTTCTCATTCTAGCTATAAGCAGTTATCTGTGAATTTATGAACTAATTTAAGTCCTATCCATCTTATACCTCTCCAATATAATTTTCTTACATTATTATTTAATATGAAGGTTATAGTACACATATAATTTTGATTAATTTTATGCTAATAATAATTATGACAGGTCAAACCAGAATAATTTTTTAAGGCTTAAACACATACTATCACAAGAAATAAAATTGGTTAATTTATACTTATATATGTTTATTTTTGATATGGACAATTATTAGGGCATAATTATTCTGGAAAATGTGTAAAGAAAATGGGAGCTCAAGGAGAAAAAGGAATAGTAAAATTTTCCAATTTGTCCGTTTATTTTTTAAAATAATGATAATGGTCATTGAATTCCTATATTATTTAGTTTCTACTGAATAGATTTGAGAGTTGTTTTAATTTTATTTTAAAATACCATGTGCAGGGGCTTCCCTGGTGGTCCAGTGGGTAAGGACACCGCCTTGCAGTGCAAGGGGCGCTAGTTTGATCCCTGGCCTGGGAAGATCCCACATGCCATGGAGTGACTGGACCAATGTGTCCGACTACCAAGCCGGAGCTCTGGAGCACATGTGCCCAGAACCGGTGCTCTGTAGAGACAGAGGCCACTGCGATGGGAGGCCCACACAGGCCAAAGAACAAAGGTGGATGAAAATGAATAAATGAAAGACCAATAGAAGTGGCCAAAAAAAAAAAAATCATGCGCAGTAAGCAAGGACTTATCAATACATTCTTTGTAGCTTTTTTTTTTTAAAGATTTATTTATTTATTTATTTTGAGCAGGGGTCGGGTTGGGGAGGGAGGGGAGCGGGCGGGCCACTTCTATTGGTCTTTTCATTTCTCCATTTTCATCCGTCTTTGTTCTTTGGCTCCTGTAGGCCTCCCATCGCGGTGGCTTCTGTCGTTGCAGAGCGCTGGCTCTGGGCGCATGCGCACCAGAGCTCTGGCTTGGTAATTGGACACATGGGTCCAGCTGCTCCGCGGCACGTGGGATCTTCCCAGGCCAGGGATCGAACCGGTGCCCCTTGCACTGCAAGGCGGTGTCCTTACCCACTGGACCACCAGGGGAAGCTCATTTGTAGCTATTTATGATGAAAAATTTTAGGTGTCAGCCTAAAACTATATTAGGGAATACATTGGTTTTCAGAATTCATTTAAGGGTTGTTGTTGTTGATTAGTTGCTGAGTCATGTCCAACTCTTTGCAACCCCAAGGACTGCACCATGCCAGTCCCTCACTGTGGCCCGCAGTTTTCCCAGGTTCATGTCCACGTAGTAGGTGATGTAGGGATTACATAGACCACAGAGGCTGACCACCGCTCATGTCACTTTTTGTCTCACTGGTCATTGACTGGCCCCTGACCTGGACAGAACAGCTCTTCTGCTCCTAAGCCCTTCCTCCCAGGGCTTTCACAACACTGTCAGGTTTGGACCAAAACAGGTTCAAGTGGTCATCACCTCTTTTTTCTCAGGCCTTGATTTTTCCTCGCACCATCCAGTGTCTGAAGATAAATCTAGCTTATTCTGGCTCTTCCTGTAGGATGACTTTTTTTCATGAATAGCCATGTGCAGGGCTTCCCTGGTGGTCCAGTGGGTAAGGACACCGCCTTGCAGTGCAAGGGGCGCTAGTTTGATCCCTGGCCTGGGAAGATCCCACATGCCATGGAGTGACTGGACCAATGTGTCCGACTACCAAGCCGGAGCTCTGGAGCACATGTGCCCAGAACCGGTGCTCTGTAGAGACAGAGGCCACTGCGATGGGAGGCCCACACAGGCCAAAGAACAAAGGTGGATGAAAATGAATAAATGAAAGACCAATAGAAGTGGCCAAAAAAAAAAAAATCATGCGCAGTAAGCAAGGACTTATCAATACATTCTTTGTAGCTTTTTTTTTTTAAAGATTTATTTATTTATTTATTTTGAGCAGGGGTCGGGTTGGGGAGGGAGGGGAGCGGGCGGGCCACTTCTATTGGTCTTTTCATTTCTCCATTTTCATCCGTCTTTGTTCTTTGGCTCCTGTAGGCCTCCCATCGCGGTGGCTTCTGTCGTTGCAGAGCGCTGGCTCTGGGCGCATGCGCACCAGAGCTCTGGCTTGGTAATTGGACACATGGGTCCAGCTGCTCCGCGGCACGTGGGATCTTCCCAGGCCAGGGATCGAACCGGTGCCCCTTGCACTGCAAGGCGGTGTCCTTACCCACTGGACCACCAGGGGAAGCTCATTTGTAGCTATTTATGATGAAAAATTTTAGGTGTCAGCCTAAAACTATATTAGGGAATACATTGGTTTTCAGAATTCATTTAAGGGTTGTTGTTGTTGATTAGTTGCTGAGTCATGTCCAACTCTTTGCAACCCCAAGGACTGCACCATGCCAGTCCCTCACTGTGGCCCGCAGTTTTCCCAGGTTCATGTCCACGTAGTAGGTGATGTAGGGATTACATAGACCACAGAGGCTGACCACCGCTCATGTCACTTTTTGTCTCACTGGTCATTGACTGGCCCCTGACCTGGACAGAACAGCTCTTCTGCTCCTAAGCCCTTCCTCCCAGGGCTTTCACAACACTGTCAGGTTTGGACCAAAACAGGTTCAAGTGGTCATCACCTCTTTTTTCTCAGGCCTTGATTTTTCCCTCGCACCATCCAGTGTCTGAAGATAAATCTAGCTTATTCTGGCTCTTCCTGTAGGATGACTTATTTCTTACAAACCACATTGTTGCTTCTTGTAATTTGGTTTCAGTTTCTTCCTCATGTACCACTCCTCCTAATCTACCCACCCCCATTCAATTCACTAAATAAGTTAAAATCTCATATGTCATGAGTGCCAAGTGAGTTTTTTCCCCACAAAGATTTTTATTGCCCACATACATCCAGAGATACAAAAGGACTTGTGTGGGGCACTGGGGAGTGCAAGAACCAGAAAGGTTATGGTCACCTAACTTAATCTAGACACACCTAACTTTTGCCTACCCAGAAATACAGTTAACCTATGTAGGAAAGATGTGAGTCTCACGTTCCTTATTCTTAGTGAAACCACATTGAGTCTTCCCAGAGATGACAGGCATTTTTTACTTGATTGGGATCCATGTCACGTTCACTAGAGGAAGAAGAATTAATGTACATTTACTGTTTACATTTAATATGTTAAGCGCTTGGTACAGTTTATCTCATTTTCTGCCAGTTAACCTGTATGGTAGGTATTTTTTATCCTCCATCATACAGCAGAGGAAACTAAAGCCCAGGGAGAAGTAAGTTCATTGCTTGGGGTCAGACTTAGTAAGTGGCAAAGCTAGGATTTAAACTATTTGATTCTGAAATCCTTACTGTTTCCATAGTACTATGGTGCCCTCAATCTGTTGTTAGTAAGGTCTTTCTTTCCCTTTTAAAAGTAATGTAGCATTTAACTATCTACAACACTCCTCATTTCTAAAATCTTTAAATTATACCTCTTACAGCCTTTCCCAAGTGCTCTTATCTTCCTGTGATATAATTCACCTAGCTTTGTGTTGTGTTGTTCAGTCACTAAGTTGTGTCCAACTCTTTGTAACTCCAGAGACTGTAGCACGCCAGGCTCCTCTGTCCTCCAGTATCTCCCAGAGTTTGTTCAAATTCATGTCCATTGAGTCAGTGATGCTGTTTCACCATCTTATCCTCTGCCGCCCTCTTCTCCTTTTGCCTTTAGTCTCTCCTAGAATCAGGGTCTTTTCCAATGAGTCAGTTCTTTGCATCGGGTGACCAGAGTATTAGAGCTTAGAAGATAGGAATTCATACAGAGTACAGAAACATTGTAGGGTCTCTGCATACTTCTGGGATACCAGCCCCACGTACTGGTGTCTGGTCTGCCTCCTTCATACCTGGAGTCATCTCTGCTAGAGAACACCAAAACAAAACAAGAGTTAAGGAACTGTTTATTTTCTTTGTCCTCCATTACCTACTATTTTGTCAACAATACTACATCGATTGCTTGGTGGTCTTCTAGTTCTGCTAAAAACTGTTTGCTGATTTTTCTTTACATTTTCTATCCTGCAGTTTTGAACTTTAGCTGTACTGGGACTATTCTTGGATGCTTCCCACCTCTTTTTGTTCATTTTTAGTTATATACTCTTCAATTAAGTTTTCTCTAGATTTGAGGGGGGGTTCAGGGTCACCTGTATAACTTCTGACATGTCTTTTCTCTTTTTATGATCATTTAAAAGTAGTAATTTGTTAGAAAGTTCAAAATTCATTTAAAATGTAAAACTTGTGCTTTTGCACGTTTCTAAAATACTCTTGACCCATCTTCTCTTATGAGGAATCCCTTAGAGAATGTCTGTGGATTCCTTTTTTTTTATTATTTATTTTGGGAGGGGGTCGGGTTAGGGAGGGAGGGGGATGGGCGGGCCACTTCTGTTGGTCTTTCATTTCTCTGTTTTCATCCGTCTTTGTTCGTTGGCTCCTGTGGGCCTCCCATCGCGTTGGCGTCTGTCATTGCAGAGTGCTGGCTCTAGGCGCATGCGCTCCAGAGCTCCGGCTAGGTAAATTGGACATATCGGTCCAGCTGCTCCGCGGCACGTGGGATCTTCCCAGGCCAGGGATCAAACCGGCGCCCCTTGCACTGCAAGGCAGTGTCCTTACCCACTGGACCACCAGGGGAAGCCCCTGTGGATTCCTTTATGGAATCTCATATTCACCTTTTTGAAAGGAATACCTGATTATACCAAGGTTTCTCCTCTCTGACCCTCTAATATTCAAAAATATCACTGTAGATTTCTGCTTATAGTCTTGTTCCTTGTCTAATGACAGACAGTTCCTTTCTGTTACTGTTTTGGTCTAGAATGTCACTTCTTCCAGGCAGTTCTGAAATGTCAGCTTTCAAGTTAAGAGCTTTTTAAATACTATACATTTAATCAAATAAAACTTCACATATACTTGTTGATACGTGTTCTCATTACTACAGTCTTTGTCTGTGCTCATTTTCTGATCTGTCAGGGATACATATCTGTTTAGTGGTCTCTAAAAAACTATCAGAAATATTGTTCCTATATTTTGTCCTTATCCTCACCACTTACACCTTGACTTCTGTATCAGGGTCATTAGCTTCAACGTAGTTGTTATATGCAAAATCTGACATTTCTTCTGCCTACTTGGCCGTTTAGAATGTGCTTTTATTTGGCCTGGACCATGCTCCATGTTTTAGTCAGATCTTTAGTCTCATCCATCCAAGTCCCAGTATTTCCCCTACCTAGTTTATCGTGGTAATGAAATGTATTACCCATCTTTTTTAAGAAAAGATCTCATGACTTTTAATTACTTTTTTAGTAAAAGCAAATAGTAGTATCTTAAGATTTGCTAAATTTGGGATGAAAAATATTTATACGCATATACTTATTTGTGATTGTTATAGTCTAGTGTTTAACACGCCACATACAAACATTCTCCTTCAGAAAAAAGCATTTTAAGGTTTCCCTGGTGGTCCAGTGGGTAAGGACACTGCCTTGCAGTGCAAGAGACACTGGTTTGATCCCTGGCCTGGGAGAATCCCACGTGCCACGGAGCGGCTGGACTGATGTGTCCAACTACCGAGCCGGAGCTCTGGAGCACATGCACCCAGAGCCGGTGCTCTGTAGAGACAGAGGCCACTGCGATGGGAGGCCCACATAGGCCAAAGAACAAAGATGGAAATGAAAGACCAATAGAAGTGGCCAAAAAAAAAGGCATTTTAGAGTTTTTAAAACACTATTTCACCACAGATTCAAAGTTTTCACCACTGATTCAAAGATCAGTAATCTTTCTTCACACACAAACTTTGCAGGTCCTTGTCACTCACTGAATTAAAAATTGTATTTTATGAATATTTTAAAAATTAACTACCAATTTCATATATCAGATTATTTCTAATATTCCTCCTCTAGGATTCACCAAAAGCCCAGCTACGCCGGACAATAGAATGTTGTCGGACCAACTTATGTAACCAGTACTTACAACCTACACTGCCCCCTGTTGTCATAGGTAAGTTAGCAGAGAAAAAGTGCAGTTGTGAATCGGTAAATTATTTTCTCTGGTTTTCACAATAAGAAAGCTTTCTAGTGTTAACACTGCAAGTTATTCTTTTCTTTGAAGATGTGATAGAAAGATAAGATGTCTTTTTCATTGTTTATTTCCATTGTCAGGTCCATTTTTCGATGGAAGCATTCGATGGCTGGCTTTGCTTGTATCTATGGCTGTCTGCATAATTGCTATGATTATCTTCTCCAGCTGCTTTTGTTACAAGTAAGATAGTTATTTTGTTACAGAATATTTTGTTGAATATTAAATATAAACAGTTGTTCTTAAAATCAGTAGGCGGAAACAGCTGGCATTGAATGTATTTCAGAAACCATTAACATCTTTCTCTGGCTATGTCTCCTTTAATTATTATAGTTGACTTAAGGGAACAGAGGACCTTACTACTGATCTGTTAATTGGACACAACACTATACTTCTTATTATGTTCATGAGTAGTTAAGAATTTCTTATTTATAGAATATTGAACTTCTTAAAATTTGAACATTTGAAACCTATCCCAGGAAGTCAATAATATGTATTGCCATTCTTTAGTTATTTGGTGGTTCAGAATTATTTGCATTTAGTCATGATTTCAGAAGAGAGTTGCCAGAAGAAAAAGGCAGTAAGAAGAGGGTATAAGCTTCAGTGATAAAACATTATCTTACTGGCATATGAATAAACGGAAAAATTAGTGGAATTGTTACAAGACCTATAAGTAGACCCAAGTATATAAGGAAGAAAGTTAGTATATGATAAAGATAACTTTTCAGGTCACTGAGGAGATGTTGGCTTATTCAGTAAATGGATTTGGGAGTAGATAGCTATATGGAAAAATAATGACATTGACTCAGTTCTGTACACAGAAGTAAATTTCAGCCAGATTTAGCTACACACACACACACACACACACACACACACATATATAGAAATGATTAAAATACTAGAACAAGCCTTGAAATAATTTTTAAAAATCTAAGCCTGACATAAAACTTACAAGGAAAAAAAACCTTAAAATTAAAAAGAAAGATTGATGATGTCAACTACATAAAAATGAAAGTTTATTATGTAGTAGAAACCACTATAATGGTCAAAAGACAGACTAACAGTAAAAACTATCAGCAGCTTATATTACAAAGAGCTGTTTTCTCCAATATAAAAAGCTTCTATAAATCAAAAATTACGCCCCCCAAAATGAACATATGGTTTGTCTAAATAGAAGTACATATGGCTAAAAGAAAAAGATGACTCAAAAATACTCATAATATATAAAAAAAAAAAACTCATAATATGAAAACTATAAATTAAAATCACACTGAGGTATTTTATCTGCTATACTGGCAAAGATTCAAATGTTTGATAATGGGTCTTTTAGATAAAGAGACAGATTGAGCAAACTTTTTTTACTTTTGTTGCTCTCACTAAAACAGCAACAAAGTTTTGAAGCATTTTATTCATTCAGAATAGGGAGACAAGATAAAAGCAAAAGATGTGGAGTGTGTAAAACTTATGGATGAGTCGTGACTTTTTGCAAGAATAAGGAGAAAAAAAAAAAAATGCATTGAATTTTTTTCTTAAAATTTGAACATTTGAAACCTATCCCAGGAAGTCAATAATATGTATTGCCATTCTTTAGTTATTTGGTGGTTCAGAATTATTTGCATTTAGTCATGATTTCAGAAGAGAGTTGCCAGAAGAAAAAGGCAGTAAGAAGAGGGTATAAGCTTCAGTGATAAAACATTATCTTCCTGGCATATGAATAAACGGAAAAATTAGTGGAATTGTTACAAGACCTATAAGTAGACCCAAGTATATAAGGAAGAAAGTTAGTATATGATAAAGATAACTTTTCAGGTCACTGAGGAGATGTTGGCTTATTCAGTAAATGGATTTGGGAGTAGATAGCTATATGGAAAAATAATGACATTGACTCAGTTCTGTACACAGAAGTAAATTTCAGCCAGATTTAGCTACACACACACACACACACACACACACACACATATATAGAAATGATTAAAATACTAGAACAAGCCTTGAAATAATTTTTAAAAATCTAAGCCTGACATAAAACTTACAAGGAAAAAAAACCTTAAAATTAAAAAAAGAAAGATTGATGATGTCAACTACATAAAAATGAAAGTTTATTATGTAGTAGAAACCACTATAATGGTCAAAAGACAGACTAACAGTAAAAACTATCAGCAGCTTATATTACAAAGAGCTGTTTTCTCCAATATAAAAAGCTTCTATAAATCAAAAATTACGCCCCCCAAAATGAACATATGGTTTGTCTAAATAGAAGTACATATGGCTAAAAGAAAAAGATGACTCAAAAATACTCATAATATATAAAAAAAAAAAACTCATAATATGAAAACTATAAATTAAAATCACACTGAGGTATTTTATCTGCTATACTGGCAAAGATTCAAATGTTTGATAATGGGTCTTTTAGATAAAGAGACAGATTGAGCAAACTTTTTTTACTTTTGTTGCTCTCACTAAAACAGCAACAAAGTTTTGAAGCATTTTATTCATTCAGAATAGGGAGACAAGATAAAAGCAAAAAGATGTGGAGTGTGTAAAACTTATGGATGAGTCGTGACTTTGTAGACCTAGACAATATGAATCCCAGGCTAGAAATTGAGAATGACACACAACAACCAATTTATATTATAAAATTCCCCAAGAAGTTCAAGAATTGGCATTACTGGTTATCTCTGGACCTTGAGGGTGGCAGTAAAACTGAGAGGATCACTTGAAAGTCTGTTTTTAGAAAGTCAGCTGCTGTATTGGTTGTGCAATGCTACATTAAGAAATTACTCCCAAACTTAGTGACTTGACACAGCAATTTCTCTCTCACCATTCCTATGGGTCAGGACTCCAGGAGTGAGTTGATTGGGTGGCTCAGGAGCTTCGTGACATTCAGTCAGGTGTCAGCAGATGCTGCACTCACCCAGTGGCTTGACCGCAGCTATTAGATCCCCTTGCAACAGAGCTCACTTCTGAGGGTCACCAGCTGGCAAGAGACCTTAGTTCCTCTGATATGAACCTCTCTAGACAGAGCTGCCTCATGAGCTTCCTCACAGCATGAAGCCTGGCTTCTTTCAAGAATGAGTGATCCAGAGACCTAGGTGGAGACTGCAGTGCTGCATATGATCTAGACTCAGGAGTCACGCCGTCTCTTCTGCCACACGCATTCTGTTGGTCACACAGGTTGGCCTAGTGCTTTGCAGAAGGGAATTAAACAAGGACAGGTGTGCAGGAGGTGAGAAATTCTATAGGCCGTTTTGGTTGCCAAATGCCACTGATGTTGAGATCCCAGCTCTTACTCTGAGTGATCATGTGGCTTTCCACCATCTAACAGAAGACTGGAAGTGGATAAAACAAAAATATTCTCATCTGTGGTGTCCCATTATTGAGGGTGAGGTAAATGTTATAGTGAAAATAAGGAGGTAAAGTGAATATTTACATACTCATTTGAGGCTTCTCAATTCGTCCTCTAGGTATACTGGCAAAGATTCAAATGTTTGATAATGGGTCTTTTAGATAAAGAGACAGATTGAGCAAACTTTTTTTACTTTTGTTGCTCTCACTAAAACAGCAACAAAGTTTTGAAGCATTTTATTCATTCAGAATAGGGAGACAAGATAAAAGCAAAAGATGTGGAGTGTGTAAAACTTATGGATGAGTCGTGACTTTGTAGACCTAGACAATATGAATCCCAGGCTAGAAATTGAGAATGACACACAACAACCAATTTATATTATAAAATTCCCCAAGAAGTTCAAGAATTGGCATTACTGGTTATCTCTGGACCTTGAGGGTGGCAGTAAAACTGAGAGGATCACTTGAAAGTCTGTTTTTAGAAAGTCAGCTGCTGTATTGGTTGTGCAATGCTACATTAAGAAATTACTCCCAAACTTAGTGACTTGACACAGCAATTTCTCTCTCACCATTCCTATGGGTCAGGACTCCAGGAGTGAGTTGATTGGGTGGCTCAGGAGCTTTCGTGACATTCAGTCAGGTGTCAGCAGATGCTGCACTCACCCAGTGGCTTGACCGCAGCTATTAGATCCCCTTGCAACAGAGCTCACTTCTGAGGGTCACCAGCTGGCAAGAGACCTTAGTTCCTCTGATATGAACCTCTCTAGACAGAGCTGCCTCATGAGCTTCCTCACAGCATGAAGCCTGGCTTCTTTCAAGAATGAGTGATCCAGAGACCTAGGTGGAGACTGCAGTGCTGCATATGATCTAGACTCAGGAGTCACGCCGTCTCTTCTGCCACACGCATTCTGTTGGTCACACAGGTTGGCCTAGTGCTTTGCAGAAGGGAATTAAACAAGGACAGGTGTGCAGGAGGTGAGAAATTCTATAGGCCGTTTTGGTTGCCAAATGCCACTGATGTTGAGATCCCAGCTCTTACTCTGAGTGATCATGTGGCTTTCCACCATCTAACAGAAGACTGGAAGTGGATAAAACAAAAATATTCTCATCTGTGGTGTCCCATTATTGAGGGTGAGGTAAATGTTATAGTGAAAATAAGGAGGTAAAGTGAATATTTACATACTCATTTGAGGCCTTCTCAGTCCTCCAGAACTCTGCTGCCAAGCTTGTTTCCTCTAGGTAACATTTAAGAAGATTTTTCTTGGGGAAAATCCATCTGGCCCAACAAAAAAAGACCTAAGTATTCTGTCTTTGGTAAGCCCAGTGAAGTGGCACAAGCAGATTACCTTACAGTGAAACCTGTAATCAGTAAGCCCCAATCACATACTAACAGCTGCCAATTAGGCTGTGAAGGACACTGATCCCTGAGAAACAGGAAACAAATGAGGTGAGTCTTGTGATTGCCTGACTTACTCCCTGAAAAGTTACTGATTGCGGGACATAGGAAGAACTCATGTAGCCCAGCAAATACTCTGAATCGAGGATATATAACAGAATTTGGGGAGAGAGCAGCAGCTATAGTTCATAGGTACAGAGTGCTGGAAAGGAGAGAGGTGTCATAGAGAAAGAACTGCGGACTTCAGAATAGTCCCTCAGAATATTCAGCTCATCTCGATCAGTGAGTTCATGTGAAGAAACCAACTAAGGCACCTGAAAAGATTGAAGAAAATGATACTCAGTGCTCACACAAGACTGAGAATAGTGTCTCTTACCACCAACTATGTGACTTGAATATGAATAAACCAAAAAATCAATGGAATTGGTCATAATTCATGGGGCTTTGGTTATAGCACTCAGACGAGTCTTGCCTCAGTATTGGAGAATAATTAGCCAGCTGTCTGACTTGGCACAAATGATGAGCCTCTGGCCCATGGTTTCCTCTTCTGTAAAATGAAAATACTAGTACATACCTCTGAGGAGTTTGTAATAAAGATGAAGTAAGTCATAGAACAGTGCCTGACATACTCACCATCAATAAAAATGAGCTGGTTTTTTTTTAACATGTGTTAACATGGATAAATACCTAAGGAGGTTTTTTACACAAGATGTGAAGTATTAACACAACATATGCCGTTTACATAAATTAGTATCTATAGAAGAATGTTGTAACAGAAGACTGGAAGTGGATAAAACAAAAATATTCTCATCTGTGGTGTCCCATTATTGAGGGTGAGGTAAATGTTATAGTGAAAATAAGGAGGTAAAGTGAATATTTACATACTCATTTGAGGCCTTCTCAGTCCTCCAGAACTCTGCTGCCAAGCTTGTTTCCTCTAGGTAACATTTAAGAAGATTTTTCTTGGGGAAAATCCATCTGGCCCAACAAAAAAAGACCTAAGTATTCTGTCTTTGGTAAGCCCAGTGAAGTGGCACAAGCAGATTACCTTACAGTGAAACCTGTAATCAGTAAGCCCCAATCACATACTAACAGCTGCCAATTAGGCTGTGAAGGACACTGATCCCTGAGAAACAGGAAACAAATGAGGTGAGTCTTGTGATTGCCTGACTTACTCCCTGAAAAGTTACTGATTGCGGGACATAGGAAGAACTCATGTAGCCCAGCAAATACTCTGAATCGAGGATATATAACAGAATTTGGGGAGAGAGCAGCAGCTATAGTTCATAGGTACAGAGTGCTGGAAAGGAGAGAGGTGTCATAGAGAAAGAACTGCGGACTTCAGAATAGTCCCTCAGAATATTCAGCTCATCTCGATCAGTGAGTTCATGTGAAGAAACCAACTAAGGCACCTGAAAAGATTGAAGAAAATGATACTCAGTGCTCACACAAGACTGAGAATAGTGTCTCTTACCACCAACTATGTGACTTGAATATGAATAAACCAAAAAATCAATGGAATTGGTCATAATTCATGGGGCTTTGGTTATAGCACTCAGACGAGTCTTGCCTCAGTATTGGAGAATAATTAGCCAGCTGTCTGACTTGGCACAAATGATGAGCCTCTGGCCCATGGTTTCCTCTTCTGTAAAATGAAAATACTAGTACATACCTCTGAGGAGTTTGTAATAAAGATGAAGTAAGTCATAGAACAGTGCCTGACATACTCACCATCAATAAAAATGAGCTGGTTTTTTTTTAACATGTGTTAACATGGATAAATACCTAAGGAGGTTTTTTACACAAGATGTGAAGTATTAACACAACATATGCCGTTTACATAAATTAGTATCTATAGAAGAATGTTGTGTGTGAGTATGTTCCTTTATGGAAAGGATATAAATACATAGACAGGAAGGACATAGCTACCTTAAGACAGTGTCTCTTAGGAGTAAAAGAGGGAACTGAAATTATCAGGGAAATGGTTGAAGCTGCAAATATTTTGTTTATTTATTTAAAATATATGTAAAATAACCATAGACTAATATTAATATTTATTAAATTTAAGTGGTTTACACATGGTTGCCAGTTAAATTAATCTGTTCCTTAAATGTTTGAACTATTTCATAATTTGAATTTTTTTAAACCTTTAAAAATATCAGGATGAACTTGTTACTTTTCATAAACTCCTTTTCCTTTTTTAAAACGGTAGTATATTTGTTGCTCATTCTGGTATAAAACTACATGCTTCTTTATAAATTCAAATGGAAATATGTAAAGCAGAAGATTAATATTCCTATACCTCCAGAAATAATTATTATATACAACTTGCTATATATCCTTTTCAATCTTTTTTGACAAGTATAGATAACATATAATTTTTAAATGTTTATACCTAAGATCACATTTTACATGTTTTATTTTTTAAAATCTGTTTCTTTTTCACTTGCCGACTTACCATGGATGTCTTTCCATTTTAAGATAGTAGAGGGCTTCTGTGGTGGTCCAGTGGGTCAGGAGTCCACCTTGCAGTGCAGTGGGCACCGGTTCAATCCCTGGCCCAGGAAGATCCCATGTGCCGTGGAGTAGGCTTTTTCCCATCCAGTGTTCTGGAGTGCATATCACATCATAGCACTCAGACGAGTCTTGCCTCAGTATTGGAGAATAATTAGCCAGCTGTCTGACTTGGCACAAATGATGAGCCTCTGGCCCATGGTTTCCTCTTCTGTAAAATGAAAATACTAGTACATACCTCTGAGGAGTTTGTAATAAAGATGAAGTAAGTCATAGAACAGTGCCTGACATACTCACCATCAATAAAAATGAGCTGGTTTTTTTTTAACATGTGTTAACATGGATAAATACCTAAGGAGGTTTTTTACACAAGATGTGAAGTATTAACACAACATATGCCGTTTACATAAATTAGTATCTATAGAAGAATGTTGTGTGTGAGTATGTTCCTTTATGGAAAGGATATAAATACATAGACAGGAAGGACATAGCTACCTTAAGACAGTGTCTCTTAGGAGTAAAAGAGGGAACTGAAATTATCAGGGAAATGGTTGAAGCTGCAAATATTTTGTTTATTTATTTAAAATATATGTAAAATAACCATAGACTAATATTAATATTTATTAAATTTAAGTGGTTTACACATGGTTGCCAGTTAAATTAATCTGTTCCTTAAATGTTTGAACTATTTCATAATTTGAATTTTTTTAAACCTTTAAAAATATCAGGATGAACTTGTTACTTTTCATAAACTCCTTTTCCTTTTTTAAAACGGTAGTATATTTGTTGCTCATTCTGGTATAAAACTACATGCTTCTTTATAAATTCAAATGGAAATATGTAAAGCAGAAGATTAATATTCCTATACCTCCAGAAATAATTATTATATACAACTTGCTATATATCCTTTTCAATCTTTTTTGACAAGTATAGATAACATATAATTTTTAAATGTTTATACCTAAGATCACATTTTACATGTTTTATTTTTTAAAATCTGTTTCTTTTTCACTTGCCGACTTACCATGGATGTCTTTCCATTTTAAGATAGTAGAGGGCTTCTGTGGTGGTCCAGTGGGTCAGGAGTCCACCTTGCAGTGCAGTGGGCACCGGTTCAATCCCTGGCCCAGGAAGATCCCATGTGCCGTGGAGTAGCTGGACTGGTGTGTCCAATTACGATCCAGTGTTCTGGAGTGCATGCTCCCAGAGCTGGAGCTCAGCAATGAGAGAGGCCACTGCAATGGGAGGCCCACACAGGCCAAAGAATAAAGATGGATGAAAATAAGTAAATAAAAAAAAAATAATAAAAGAGGCCAAAATTTAAATTAAAAAAAAAGATAGTGGATAGCACTGTATCTCATAAACTCCATTTCTGGACATTATTTTAACAGAGGATATATTACTCTGTAATGCCATCCCTAGTGGCTCAGATAGTAAAGAATCTGCCTGCAATGCAGGAGACCTAGGTTCGACTCCTTGGTTGGAAAGATACCCTGGAGAAGGGAAAACTCCAGTTTTCTTGCCTGGAGAACTCCATGGACAGAGCATCCTGGCAAACTACATACCATGGGGTTGCAAAGAGCTGGACACAGCTGAGCTCACATAACTCATATTACTCTGTGATAAGACTAATTTGGTCATGAACCCATGTGATAAAGGAAGGATGATAATGCCAATAACCTTAAGATTTTCCTTACCTTAAAATTTTACAGATTTAGAATTTTAATGTAGTTATTTTCTGCTTTTTTGCAATAAAAGACATTATTGCAAGAGCATCTCAAGCAGACGCCGCTACAATCGTGATTTGGAACAAGATGAAGCATTTATTCCAGTTGGAGAATCATTAAAAGACCTTATTGACCAGTCACAAAGTTCTGGTAGTGGATCTGGACTACCGTTATTGGTAAGCTGAAATGTCATAAATGCATTTTCATGTGGTGGTGGACAGAATAATAATTCAGTTTAGAGAACTGTACTGGACACAGTATTTTTTTCCTTTTCGTTTGGAAAGAGGTAATGTTAGAAGATGAAATTAGTTAAAATAAGAAATATGAAAGAAGAAAAATAGAATAGGCAGGTAAGATAGAGCAACAGGCAAGGTTAAGAGAAAGTGTGGTCTTGAAGCACTGTATTAAGTGTTAGCATTAGCCCACACATTTTAACAGTCAACTTGAGGAATCAGGTAAAATTTCTTGCAAAAAACTAAAAAGGGCAAGGTTAAAGTGTCTGCTGGTGGTCCAATTAGATCCAGTTGAGTGCATGCCCGGTCAACCTGGCCCAGAAGACCCATTGCCTGGAGGCTGGACTGGTGTGTCCAATTACGATCCAGTGTTCTGGAGTGCATGCTCCCAGAGCTGGAGCTCAGCAATGAGAGAGGCCACTGCAATGGGAGGCCCACACAGGCCAAAGAATAAAGATGGATGAAAATAAGTAAATAAAAAAAAAATAATAAAAGAGGCCAAAATTTAAATTAAAAAAAAAGATAGTGGATAGCACTGTATCTCATAAACTCCATTTCTGGACATTATTTTAACAGAGGATATATTACTCTGTAATGCCATCCCTAGTGGCTCAGATAGTAAAGAATCTGCCTGCAATGCAGGAGACCTAGGTTCGACTCCTTGGTTGGAAAGATACCCTGGAGAAGGGAAAACTCCAGTTTTCTTGCCTGGAGAACTCCATGGACAGAGCATCCTGGCAAACTACATACCATGGGGTTGCAAAGAGCTGGACACAGCTGAGCTCACATAACTCATATTACTCTGTGATAAGACTAATTTGGTCATGAACCCATGTGATAAAGGAAGGATGATAATGCCAATAACCTTAAGATTTTCCTTACCTTAAAATTTTACAGATTTAGAATTTTAATGTAGTTATTTTCTGCTTTTTTGCAATAAAAGACATTATTGCAAGAGCATCTCAAGCAGACGCCGCTACAATCGTGATTTGGAACAAGATGAAGCATTTATTCCAGTTGGAGAATCTTTAAAAAGACCTTATTGACCAGTCACAAAGTTCTGGTAGTGGATCTGGACTACCGTTATTGGTAAGCTGAAATGTCATAAATGCATTTTCATGTGGTGGTGGACAGAATAATAATTCAGTTTAGAGAACTGTACTGGACACAGTATTTTTTTCCTTTTCGTTTGGAAAGAGGTAATGTTAGAAGATGAAATTAGTTAAAATAAGAAATATGAAAGAAGAAAAATAGAATAGGCAGGTAAGATAGAGCAACAGGCAAGGTTAAGAGAGAAAGTGTGGTCTTGAAGCACTGTATTAAGTGTTAGCATTAGCCCACACATTTTTAACAGTCAACTTGAGGAATCAGGTATAAAATTCCTTGCATCTGTAAGGTTAAATTGACTGGGAGAAGTATTACTATGTCAGATTCTCAGGTCAAATGAAAGATACTTCCAGAGATCATCTTAATAAAAAGGATGCTTTGCTCAATACAAAACTATATTACAAAAATACAGTTGGCAAAAATAATGTTAAAGAGAGTTATAACTAATTCTAAGAGAGTTATAGGTATAGAAATATTTAGACTTAGGTATCAGGGACACCCTTTTAATAAACACTTTGGTACCCAGATTTTAAATTCTTCGTTTAGTTGGATGTGTTTAAAGTGAATCATTGATCTCTAGTTTTTTTAATTTTATTTAAAAATTCATTGAATCAGTAATTAACTCTGAATTATGTAATTTAACTGGAAATGTCAAAGTAAAACTATCTTTATGTGCAGACAACATGATTGTCTACAAAGAACATCTCAAGAATGATAGCATAAAGTGACAACAACCAATAAGTGAGTTTATCGGGGTTGTATAATCAGGTCTTTGTACAAAATTCATTGACTTTATATATGCTGGCTACAAACAATTAGAGATTAACATTTTAAAAGCAGTATCATTTAAAATAGCATCAAAAACAGGAAATATTTTGGAATAAGCTTAATAACATTTATGTGAGACCTGTACACTTAAAATTGGAAAGCATTAAATAAAAAAAAAAATTGGAAAACATTGCCAAAGAAATTTAAAAAACCCTTAAGAAGATGTGTGTGTGTATATATATATATATATATATATATCCTGTTTTTGAATCAGAAGACTCAGTATTAAGATTTCAGTCTGAAAATCAATTTATAGTTTTAATTCAATCCAAATCAAAATCAGAACCAACTTTTCCAGAAATTGATGAGCTTATTCTGATGATTATTTGGAAATGCAAAGGACCTAGAAAAGCCACAACACTTGATAAAAAAGAATAAAGAGGACTTACTACCTGATTTCCAGGTTTGTTGTAAAACTACAGTAGTCAACACTGTATGATCCTGGCATAAGGCCAAATATATATGTCAGTGGAACAGAAAAGAGTATAGAAATGGACACACATAGGATCAGTTGATGTGGGTGCCGCAGTAATGCAGTGGGAAAGAATCTGTTCAACAAATGGTGCAGGAAAAATTGGGTATCCATTTGCCAAAAGGTGTATCTTGACCCTCATGAGCCTCACTTCATATACAATACAAAATTACCTTGAAATGGATCATAGACTTAAATGTAAAAATTATAGTATAAAACCTTTATAAGAAAATGTTATAGAAAATTATTTTAACCTTGAACAAAGATATCTTAGGGCACAAAAGACAAGAATCATTTTAAAAATGATAAATTAGAAAAAAAAATGATAAATTGGTCTTTCTTAAAATTTAAAGCCTTTCCTGTTCAGAATACAATGTCAATATGAAAAAACATGTCACAAACTGGTAGAGGAGTGTAAATGAAGAATTTGTGTTGCAGAATATATGAAGAATTTTACAACTCATTAATGAGACAGACAACCGGTCTTTTAAATAGACAAAAAATTTAGACAGACACTTCCCCAAAGAAAATGCAAAAATGGCAAATATGAATGACACGTGAAAAGATGTTCAGCATCATAAGGGAAATGCAAATTAAATACAATGAGATACTACACATTTACTAGCATGAAGAAAACTGAGAATATTAAGTGTGGAAAAGAAGACTGATCAATTGGAAATCTCATACATTGCTGATTGAAATGCAAAATATGGCTAATTTGGGAGACAGGTTGATAGTTAAGCGTATACTTTTTATACAATGCAGCAGTCCCTCTGCTAAGTGTTTACAGAAGAGATTGCAGACATATCCATACAAAGACTGATTATGACTGTTCATAGCAGCTTTATTTATAATAAATTGTAAATAACCTGGGAACTTCCCTGGCGATACTGTGGTAAAAAGTTCCGTGCTTCCACTGGCAAGAGTGGCGGGGGAGGATGTGGATTTGATCCCTGGTCAGAGAACTAAAGTCCCACATGCCATGTGGCCTAAATAAGCAAACAAATAAATGGTTTTGAATTTTTAAAAAAAATTGTAAGCAACCCAAAAGTCCCATCTGTTGGTACATGGTTAAATTGTGGTCCTTTCATAGACTTGAATACTGCTTGTAACTAAAAAGGAACAAACTACTAATACATACAACAGCAACACAAGTAAATTTCAAAGCATTTTATGCTGAAAAAAAGGACCTAAACACAGAGGCTACCCATTGTATGTTTCCATTTATGTCATGTTCAGAACTGTAGAGACAGAAAAGATAGCAGTGATATCAAGGACAGAAGCTAGGTGGAGAAGGGATCGACTTTAAAGAGATAAAGGAAACTTTTTTGGGTTATAGAGTACTCTGGATCTTAGTTGTGATGTTGGTTGGTTACATGATTGTATTCATTTGTCAAAACATAGTTCTCAAAAAGAGGAAATTTTATTATATGTAAATTAAGCCTCAAGTCAGACATTCTTAAAAAAAAATCACAAAAGGATCTTACAATAAGTGATACATAAAGTAAATCAGGTCAGATGCTCATAAAATCTAGCCCATTTTAACTGTGTTTCCAGCTTGGACCTTAGTGTCGTTTTATTAATTTAGATTGGCTGAGAATGCTTCTGAAAATGAAAGGTAGCAGTTTATGTGCATCTTTCATCCAACAAATATTAATGAAAGCAGTATTGTACTTTGAGTATTGTCCTAAATAAGTATCTGTGTTCTGTGAATCGTGGACAGTGGAATTCAAACAACTATATATACAAATAACTGTGGTAAGTGTAGCAACCAAGAAATACGTATGTGGTATGAAGGTGTTTAAGAGAGAAGCAGCACTCCTCAGTAAGGAAAGTGCACATACACAAAGACTGAGCCAGGAATGAGCTTGATTGAATTCTAAAACTTGAAGCAAAGAAAATAAGAGGGGAGTGAGCGTGGGGATTAGAGTGAGAGATCAAGCGAAAGAGTTAGGCAAGGGCTTCCCCTGGTGGTCCAGTGGGTAAGGACACCGCCTTGCAGTGCAAGGGGCGCCGGTTCAGTCCCTGGCCTGGGAAGATCTCACGTGCCACGGAGCGGCTGGACCGATGTGTCCAATTATCGAGCTGGAGCTCTGGCGCGCGTGCGCCCAGAGCCAGTGCTCTGCGACGACAGTGGCCACGGCGATGGGAGGCCCACAGGAGCCAAAGAACAAAGACGGATGAAAATAGAGAAATGAAAGACCAATAGAAGTGGCCCGCCCATCCCCCTCCCTCCCCAACCCACCCCCCTAAAAAAAAAAAGATAAATAAAATTATAAACAATAAGCCTGCTCACCTCAATTAGAGAATAACTCCTACTCCTTGCAACTAGAGAAGAGCCTGTGGTAGTACTGAAAATCCAGAATAGCCAAAAATAAATAAACTTTAAAAAAAAAAAAAGAGTTAGGCAAGGGCCAGATCATATAGGATTTTACAGGCTTGAACTGAGGTGGGGTTTTTTGCCTCTTTTATTGATTTTTTTGTTTATTTATTTTCATCCATCTTTATTCTTCAGCCTCGTGGGCCTCCCATTGCAGTGGCCACTCTCATTGCAGAGCACTGGCTCTAGGCACATGCGCTCCAGAGCACTGGCTCATAATTGGACACACTGGTCCAGCTGCTCTGCGGCGCAGAGGATCTTACTGGGCCAGGGATCGAACCAGTGCCCTTGCACTGTCAGGTGGACTCTTTACCCACTGGACCACCAGGGAAGCCTCCAAGTTGAATATTTTTAACTGTCATTTAGATTTTGCAGCATGATAAACAGCCCAAACACTAGTGGTTTGAAACAACAAACATGTATAATTTTTCATGATTCCGTGAGTCTTCTGGGCAGTTCTTTCTCTGAATTTGCTCAGCTAGAGCCAAGTGATACAGTTTATGAACATGACCAACGATTGATATGGGCCCCGTCTCTGAATTTGCCTCAGTAAGGAAAGTGCACATACACAAAGACTGAGCCAGGAATGAGCTTGATTGAATTCTAAAACTTGAAGCAAAGAAAATAAGAGGGGAGTGAGCGTGGGGATTAGAGTGAGAGATCAAGCGAAAGAGTTAGGCAAGGGCTTCCCCTGGTGGTCCAGTGGGTAAGGACACCGCCTTGCAGTGCAAGGGGCGCCGGTTCAGTCCCTGGCCTGGGAAGATCTCACGTGCCACGGAGCGGCTGGACCGATGTGTCCAATTATCGAGCTGGAGCTCTGGCGCGCGTGCGCCCAGAGCCAGTGCTCTGCGACGACAGTGGCCACGGCGATGGGAGGCCCACAGGAGCCAAAGAACAAAGACGGATGAAAATAGAGAAATGAAAGACCAATAGAAGTGGCCCGCCCATCCCCCTCCCTCCCCAACCCACCCCCCTAAAAAAAAAAAGATAAATAAAATTATAAACAATAAGCCTGCTCACCTCAATTAGAGAATAACTCCTACTCCTTGCAACTAGAGAAGAGCCTGTGGTAGTACTGAAAATCCAGAATAGCCAAAAATAAATAAACTTTAAAAAAAAAAAAAGAGTTAGGCAAGGGCCAGATCATATAGGATTTTACAGGCTTGAACTGAGGTGGGGTTTTTTGCCTCTTTTATTGATTTTTTTGTTTATTTATTTTCATCCATCTTTATTCTTCAGCCTACGTGGGCCTCCCATTGCAGTGGCCACTCTCATTGCAGAGCACTGGCTCTAGGCACATGCGCTCCAGAGCACTGGCTCATAATTGGACACACTGGTCCAGCTGCTCTGCGGCGCAGAGGATCTTACTGGGCCAGGGATCGAACCAGTGCCCCTTGCACTGTCAGGTGGACTCTTTACCCACTGGACCACCAGGGAAGCCTCCAAGTTGAATATTTTTAACTGTCATTTAGATTTTGCAGCATGATAAACAGCCCAAACACTAGTGGTTTGAAACAACAAACATGTATAATTTTTCATGATTCCGTGAGTCTTCTGGGCAGTTCTTTCTCTGAATTTGCTCAGCTAGAGCCAAGTGATACAGTTTATGAACATGACCAACGATTGATATGGTTTTGCTCATTTTGACTACAGGGTACCCTAGAATGGCAGGAAAGGGCAAACTCTAATGCACAAGACTTATCACTTGTTTTCTTAATACATCTGCTCTTCTTTTACCCAAAGCAAGTCATGTAGCCAGGCCCAGAGTCTGGTGCAGCAACTACCCAAGTGTGTATATACTGGGAGGGGAATTATATTGACCATTTTTCCATTTTTGCAGTCTACCACATTGACTAACCTGTTATTTCGTGATTTTAGAATATATTGTACATTGTTTCATCTCCTTCTGAATACAGTGCAGTCCTCCCATGGGATCCACCTCAGGGGTTTGCTCTAGGAACCCCTGCAGATAGATATAAAAATGAATAGGTGCTCAAGTCCCTTAGCTGGCCCTCCATACCCAAGGATACAGACAGATCGGAGGCCAATTGTATAAATATTAATATTGGAGTTGGTTGTATACACCATCCTTTTTGATGGGATGGCCTGTTAAACCACTTTCTCAATTTTAACATGTTCTTCTCATTTTGTTTTTTTCTATGCAGGTTCAACGAACTATTGCCAAACAGATTCAGATGGTTCGGCAAGTTGGTAAAGGCCGATATGGAGAAGTGTGGATGGGTAAATGGCGTGGTGAGAAGGTGGCAGTCAAAGTGTTTTTTACCACTGAAGAAGCTAGCTGGTTTCGAGAGACAGAAATCTATCAAACTGTGCTAATGCGCCATGAAAACATACTTGGTGGGTACTCATGATTGCAGTCAGTTCCATATTCTACAAGGCTAGTAGGATGCTGCTGGATGCCTGGCACATGTGCTTGAAAACATACGAGTTCAGCTGCATGCATTTGTCTAATACATGCTCTGTAGCCCAGTCCTGAATGGCAGATCGAACCAGTGCCCTTGCACTGTCAGGTGGACTCTTTACCCACTGGACCACCAGGAAGCCTCCAAGTTGAATATTTTTAACTGTCATTTAGATTTTGCAGCATGATAAACAGCCCAAACACTAGTGGTTTGAAACAACAAACATGTATAATTTTTCATGATTCCGTGAGTCTTCTGGGCAGTTCTTTCTCTGAATTTGCTCAGCTAGAGCCAAGTGATACAGTTTATGAACATGACCAACGATTGATATGGTTTTGCTCATTTTGACTACAGGGTACCCTAGAATGGCAGGAAAGGGCAAACTCTAATGCACAAGACTTATCACTTGTTTTCTTAATACATCTGCTCTTCTTTTACCCAAAGCAAGTCATGTAGCCAGGCCCAGAGTCTGGTGCAGCAACTACCCAAGTGTGTATATACTGGGAGGGGAATTATATTGACCATTTTTCCATTTTTGCAGTCTACCACATTGACTAACCTGTTATTTCGTGATTTTAGAATATATTGTACATTGTTTCATCTCCTTCTGAATACAGTGCAGTCCTCCCATGGGATCCACCTCAGGGGTTTGCTCTAGGAACCCCTGCAGATAGATATAAAAATGAATAGGTGCTCAAGTCCCTTAGCTGGCCCTCCATACCCAAGGATACAGACAGATCGGAGGCCAATTGTATAAATATTAATATTGGAGTTGGTTGTATACACCATCCTTTTTGATGGGATGGCCTGTTAAACCACTTTCTCAATTTTAACATGTTCTTCTCATTTTGTTTTTTTCTATGCAGGTTCAACGAACTATTGCCAAACAGATTCAGATGGTTCGGCAAGTTGGTAAAGGCCGATATGGAGAAGTGTGGATGGGTAAATGGCGTGGTGAGAAGGTGGCAGTCAAAGTGTTTTTTACCACTGAAGAAGCTAGCTGGTTTCGAGAGACAGAAATCTATCAAACTGTGCTAATGCGCCATGAAAACATACTTGGTGGGTACTCATGATTGCAGTCAGTTCCATATTCTACAAGGCTAGTAGGATGCTGCTGGATGCCTGGCACATGTGCTTGAAAACATACGAGTTCAGCTGCATGCATTTGTCTAATACATGCTCTGTAGCCCAGTCCTGAATGGCAGTCAACTGTGTGGTATCCATCTATACTTCAGAGATATTTTGGGATTGGGTTCCAAACCATTGCAGTAAAGCAGCTATCACAGTAAAGCAAATCACACCTATATTTTGGTTTCCAAGTGCATATAAAAGTTATGTTTATACTCTACTGTGGTCTGTTAAGTGTGCAATAACATATTCTAAGAAACAGTGTACATGCCTTAGTTTAAAAATACTTCATTGCTAAAAAATGCCAAAACAATTACATAGTAACATCAAAGGCCACTGATCACAGATCACCAAAACAAGTGTGATAATAATGAAAAGGTTAGAAGTTTTGTGTTGAATTATTAAAACACAGCACATGAAGTAGACAAGTGCTATTTGAAAAGCAGCTTCTGTAGACATATGGCAGGAATTACCCCAGACCTTAGATTTGTTCAAAAAAGAAAAGTGTCTGTGAAGCTCAGTTAAACAAGGTATGTCCAAATTTAGTACCCAGCTGAGGAGAAACAGCAGTCAGTTTTGAATTGGAAATAATGTACTTTACTGGCCTTATTCATACAGTAAGGTAACTTAAGCAGTTTTCTAAGGTAACCTGAACTTTGTACTTTTGTCTCTTCTAAATGAAATCACTCCCTACCTCTATAAGAGGTAGCGTCATTTATGTTCTCTGCTAGTAGGTCTCTCCTCTCGCCCACATTTGCCCAAGATGGGATGGCCTGTTAAACCACTTTCTCAATTTTAACATGTTCTTCTCATTTTGTTTTTTTCTATGCAGGTTCAACGAACTATTGCCAAACAGATTCAGATGGTTCGGCAAGTTGGTAAAGGCCGATATGGAGAAGTGTGGATGGGTAAATGGCGTGGTGAGAAGGTGGCAGTCAAAGTGTTTTTTACCACTGAAGAAGCTAGCTGGTTTCGAGAGACAGAAATCTATCAAACTGTGCTAATGCGCCATGAAAACATACTTGGTGGGTACTCATGATTGCAGTCAGTTCCATATTCTACAAGGCTAGTAGGATGCTGCTGGATGCCTGGCACATGTGCTTGAAAACATACGAGTTCAGCTGCATGCATTTGTCTAATACATGCTCTGTAGCCCAGTCCTGAATGGCAGTCAACTGTGTGGTATCCATCTATACTTCAGAGATATTTTGGGATTGGGTTCCAAACCATTGCAGTAAAGCAGCTATCACAGTAAAGCAAATCACACCTATATTTTGGTTTCCAAGTGCATATAAAAGTTATGTTTATACTCTACTGTGGTCTGTTAAGTGTGCAATAACATATTCTAAGAAACAGTGTACATGCCTTAGTTTAAAAATACTTCATTGCTAAAAAATGCCAAAACAATTACATAGTAACATCAAAGGCCACTGATCACAGATCACCAAAACAAGTGTGATAATAATGAAAAGGTTAGAAGTTTTGTGTTGAATTATTAAAACACAGCACATGAAGTAGACAAGTGCTATTTGAAAAGCAGCTTCTGTAGACATATGGCAGGAATTACCCCAGACCTTAGATTTGTTCAAAAAAGAAAAGTGTCTGTGAAGCTCAGTTAAACAAGGTATGTCCAAATTTAGTACCCAGCTGAGGAGAAACAGCAGTCAGTTTTGAATTGGAAATAATGTACTTTACTGGCCTTATTCATACAGTAAGGTAACTTAAGCAGTTTTCTAAGGTAACCTGAACTTTGTACTTTTGTCTCTTCTAAATGAAATCACTCCTACCTCTATAAGAGGTAGCGTCATTTATGTTCTCTGCTAGTAGGTCTCTCCTCTCGCCCACATTTGCACAAGATCAATACGGTGCGTAAACTCATCTACCTTCCCTGGCTTTCTTTTCAGCTTTTCTTTCCTTCCCCTTTACTTTAGGGAGTGTGCATAGCATGTTGCTGATAGTTTCCCATATTAATTGTATTGGTTTCCTAGACCTGTTTGTAGCAGATTACCACAAACTGCATGGCTTAAAACAATAGAAACTTAATTCTTTCCAGAGTTATGGAGGCCAGAAGTTTAAAATCAAGGTGTTGGGCTTTCCTGGTGGCCCAGTGGGTAAGGACACTGTCTTGCAGTGCGAGGGGCACCGGTTCGATCCCTGGCCTGAGAAGATCCCATGTGCCGTGGAGCGGATGGACTGATGTGTCCAATGACCGAGCCAGAGCTCTGGAGCGCATGCACCCAGAGCCGGCGCTCTGCAACAACAGAGGCCAACTGTGATGGGAGGCCCACACAGGCCAAAGAACAAAAATGGATGAAAACAGATAAATGAAAGACCAATAGAAGTGGCCTGCCCGCCCCCTCCCTCCCAGCCCGATCCCTTACCCTCCCCCCACCTGCAAAAATAAAAATAAAAATAAAATCAAGGTGTTGGCAGGTCCCTGTTCTCTGAGGACTCTGGGGAAGGACCCTTCCTGCCTTTTCCACATTGTGATGATTGTCAGCTCACCGTCTTCAGCATTTCACACCCCAGTCTCTGTATTTGTTGGCATATGGCCTTTTTTCCTTTGTGCCTCTTCTTATAAGGACACCAGTTATTGAGTTACTGCCCATGTAATCTGGTATCATCACGTTAAATTTTGTGTTGAATTATTAAAACACAGCACATGAAGTAGACAAGTGCTATTTGAAAAGCAGCTTCTGTAGACATATGGCAGGAATTACCCCAGACCTTAGATTTGTTCAAAAAAGAAAAGTGTCTGTGAAGCTCAGTTAAACAAGGTATGTCCAAATTTAGTACCCAGCTGAGGAGAAACAGCAGTCAGTTTTGAATTGGAAATAATGTACTTTACTGGCCTTATTCATACAGTAAGGTAACTTAAGCAGTTTTCTAAGGTAACCTGAACTTTGTACTTTTGTCTCTTCTAAATGAAATCACTCCCTACCTCTATAAGAGGTAGCGTCATTTATGTTCTCTGCTAGTAGGTCTCTCCTCTCGCCCACATTTGCACAAGATCAATACGGTGCGTAAACTCATCTACCTTCCCTGGCTTTCTTTTCAGCTTTTCTTTCCTTCCCCTTTACTTTAGGGAGTGTGCATAGCATGTTGCTGATAGTTTCCCATATTAATTGTATTGGTTTCCTAGACCTGTTTGTAGCAGATTACCACAAACTGCATGGCTTAAAACAATAGAAACTTAATTCTTTCCAGAGTTATGGAGGCCAGAAGTTTAAAATCAAGGTGTTGGGCTTTCCTGGTGGCCCAGTGGGTAAGGACACTGTCTTGCAGTGCGAGGGGCACCGGTTCGATCCCTGGCCTGAGAAGATCCCATGTGCCGTGGAGCGGATGGACTGATGTGTCCAATGACCGAGCCAGAGCTCTGGAGCGCATGCACCCAGAGCCGGCGCTCTGCAACAACAGAGGCCAACTGTGATGGGAGGCCCACACAGGCCAAAGAACAAAAATGGATGAAAACAGATAAATGAAAGACCAATAGAAGTGGCCTGCCCGCCCCCTCCCTCCCAGCCCGATCCCTTACCCTCCCCCCACCTGCAAAAATAAAAATAAAAATAAAATCAAGGTGTTGGCAGGTCCCTGTTCTCTGAGGACTCTGGGGAAGGACCCTTCCTGCCTTTTCCACATTGTGATGATTGTCAGCTCACCGTCTTCAGCATTTCACACCCCAGTCTCTGTATTTGTTGGCATATGGCCTTTTTTCCTTTGTGCCTCTTCTTATAAGGACACCAGTTATTGAGTTAGTGCCCATGTAATCTGGTATCACCTCATCTGAATTTGATTATATCTACAAAGACCTGTTTGCAAATAAGATCACACGCTGCGGGGCAGGAGTGCTGGACATTACTCAGATCACCACATTCTGACCTGCAGAGAGGGAGGAGAAGAGAAAAGAGAAGGAAAGGAACCCAGGATTGTGAGCTTGCTTATCAGTGAACCAGGCTGAAAAAGCAGATATAAGGAGGCATTGATGCACAAGTGGGAGTTAGCTTAGTTAGGATTGAACTCTTAGTTGAACATATTTAATTTGTTAATGTGTCCACTTTTCAGTTTGAAATGAAGAGCCTTTTCCACATTTCCTTCTTCATAGTTCTTTTTTTTTTTAACTTTTATTTTACTTTTATTTTTTACAGAGTTTTGTTGTTTACAGATATGTATGTTCCCAGGTTAGTCATATGTATATCTGCCCCCTCCCGACCATCACAGCACCCCTGAAGGATCTCCTTTTCTCACAGAGCAATGACTATAGCTATTTTCTTCATTTATGATAGTACAGGCCTTCATGCTACTTCCGTTACGCCTCCCACCTTCTGTTCCTTCCCCACAACGTCCTTATGTCCATTGTCCATGTCTGTCTTTCCGTTGCTTCACTGCATGTGCCATCATCACCGTCCTACTAGATTCCGTATATATGTGTTAATATATTGTATTTGTCCTTCTCTTTCTGACTGACTTCACTTTTGATGATACGTTCTAGATCCAGCCACCTCATTAGGACTGATTCTTCTGCATTTCTCTTTACAGCTGTGTAGTATTCCATTGTATATATGTACCAGAGGTTTTGGATCCATTCGTTCATCGATGGGCATCTAGGTTCCTTCCATGTTCTAGCTATTGTATAGAGAGCTGCAATGAACATTGGGGTACAGGTGCTTCTTTCAGATTTGATTTCATCAGGGTATAAGCCTAAGAGTGGGATTGCTGGGTCATATGGTGCTTCCATTTTTAGTTTTTTTAAGAAACCTCCATACTGTTTTCCATAGAGGTTGTATCAATTTACATTCCCACCAGCAATGCGAGAGTGTTCCTTTTCTCCGCACCCTCTCCAGCATTTATTGTCTGTCAGTTTGTGGATGATGGCCATTCTGATGGGTGTGAGATGATATCTCATTGTAGTTTTGATTTGCATTTCTGTAATTATAAGTGAAGCTGAGCATCGTTTCATGTGCTTTTGAGCCATCTGTATGTCATCGTTGGAGAGGTGTCTGTTTAGGTCCTTTTCCCATTTTTTGATTGGGCTGTTCATTTTTCCGGTTCAGAGTTGTCTGAGTTGCTTGTAGATTTTGGAGATGAATTCTTTTTCTGTTGTTTCATTTGCTATGATTTTCTCCCACTCTGTGGGGTGTCTGTTGAGCTTTTTTGTAATTTCTTTAGCTGTACAAAAGCTTTTAAGTTTCATGAGGTCCCACGTGTTCATTTTTCTTTTTAGTTCCTCTATTCTAGTAGGTGGGTCAGAGAAGATCTTGCTTTGATTGATGTCCTTGAGGGTTTTGCCTATATTCTCCTCTAAGAGTTTGATGGTTTCTGGTCTTACATTTAGGTCTTTAATCCATTTTGAGTTGATCTTTGTGTATGGTGTCAGGGAATGTTCCAGCTTTTCTTCATAGTTCTTGAAGCTTAGAGAATCATATAGAATCATTCCCTCAGGTTATTATAGATGTCACCTTTTTCTTAGTTACATTACTATCATTTTTATGATTATCATTATTTTAATTACAAAAGTGTAAACTTATGTGTAAATGACAAATAAAAATTTGGATAATACATTCAAGAGATTTTGTCAAGCAAGTTAAATTTATTTTATCTGAACATGATAACCGAAGTTTTTCTCGATATCCTGAATGAGCATCCATTATTCTTCCTAGCCACCTCTGAAAACTAACCTCTTAAACTCATTTATTGAACAGGTTTTATAGCAGCAGACATTAAAGGTACAGGTTCCTGGACTCAGCTCTATTTGATTACTGATTACCATGAAAACGGATCTCTCTATGATTTCCTGAAATGTGCTACACTAGACACCAGAGCCCTGCTTAAATTGGCTTATTCGGCTGCCTGTGGTCTGTGCCATCTCCACACAGAAATTTATGGCACTCAAGGAAAGCCTGCGATTGCTCATCGAGACCTAAAGAGCAAAAATATCCTTATCAAAAAAAATGGAAGTTGCTGTATTGCTGACCTGGGCCTTGCTGTTAAATTCAACAGGTGAGTGGTTCTTTGTCTACTGTTTCAAAATTAATCTCGTAAAGATACTTACCTGTTTGTATTCAGGACAGTAGAACTCCAAACATGTGAAAAAATAGTGAAGTGAAAGTCTTAGACACTCAGTCGTGTCCAGCTCTTTGCGATTCCCATGGACTGTAGCCCTGCGGACTCCTCTGTCCTTGGAATTCTCCAGGCAAGAGTACTGGAGTGGGTGGCCATTCCCCACAGTTTATCTCTATTATTTGAGAAAGTACTTCAGTGAATATTGTATTTTATCCACATATAATATCCCTGAGTACTTGTTCAAGTATTTCCTCATGTTGGATTACTAGAAAAGGGGCTAGACAGAGAGTATCTATATATGAAATTATATTGATAGGTTATCCCTTTAGGAAGTGTACATCAATTTATACTCCCAAAACAAAATTTAAATGTCATTTCTTCATTACTACTTGATAATGTGAATATTTTTAAACAATGAGAATATCACATTTTTAGTATACCATTGAAATTGTTTCCTGTTATAACTCTGAAATACAGTAGCCATTACATATTTCAAAAGTGTAAACTTATGTGTAAATGACAAATAAAAATTTGGATAATACATTCAAGAGATTTTGTCAAGCAAGTTAAATTTATTTTATCTGAACATGATAACCGAAGTTTTTCTCGATATCCTGAATGAGCATCCATTATTCTTCCTAGCCACCTCTGAAAACTAACCTCTTAAACTCATTTATTGAACAGGTTTTATAGCAGCAGACATTAAAGGTACAGGTTCCTGGACTCAGCTCTATTTGATTACTGATTACCATGAAAACGGATCTCTCTATGATTTCCTGAAATGTGCTACACTAGACACCAGAGCCCTGCTTAAATTGGCTTATTCGGCTGCCTGTGGTCTGTGCCATCTCCACACAGAAATTTATGGCACTCAAGGAAAGCCTGCGATTGCTCATCGAGACCTAAAGAGCAAAAATATCCTTATCAAAAAAAATGGAAGTTGCTGTATTGCTGACCTGGGCCTTGCTGTTAAATTCAACAGGTGAGTGGTTCTTTGTCTACTGTTTCAAAATTAATCTCGTAAAGATACTTACCTGTTTGTATTCAGGACAGTAGAACTCCAAACATGTGAAAAAATAGTGAAGTGAAAGTCTTAGACACTCAGTCGTGTCCAGCTCTTTGCGATTCCCATGGACTGTAGCCCTGCGGACTCCTCTGTCCTTGGAATTCTCCAGGCAAGAGTACTGGAGTGGGTGGCCATTCCCCACAGTTTATCTCTATTATTTGAGAAAGTACTTCAGTGAATATTGTATTTTATCCACATATAATATCCCTGAGTACTTGTTCAAGTATTTCCTCATGTTGGATTACTAGAAAAGGGGCTAGACAGAGAGTATCTATATATGAAATTATATTGATAGGTTATCCCTTTAGGAAGTGTACATCAATTTATACTCCCAAAACAAAATTTAAATGTCATTTCTTCATTACTACTTGATAATGTGAATATTTTTAAACAATGAGAATATCACATTTTTAGGAAACCATTGAAATTGTTTCCTGTTATAACTCTGAAATACAGTAGCCATTTCATATTTCAAAATAATTCACTTCAGACCATAAACTAAAAATACTAATTCATAATAAAGGAAACATCAAAAATTTTTAATCTTATATCATTATTACAGTGTTCTAACCCTATAATAGTGAAGTGTTTATTGGCTCACATATTCATCAGATGCTAATTTAAGAAAATAAAAAATACATAATATTGATATCCATTTTAAAATAGTTTCCAGAACCTAACAGATCTGGGGACATAAGAAACAAATCATTCATGTCTTAAAACTCTCAAGTATACTCCCAGAATAAAAAAAGACACATATCATTTCAATATAATTATGTAAATATTCCTCACAATAGAACTAAGTTGATTGTACCCATAAATGAAAAATGTAATCCTAAATCACAAAGGATCACATGAGCATGATAAAAGCCATTGATGCCTCTCAATTTTCACATTCACTTGTCCTAGGACATAGCTATCTACCATTTTTTTTATATTTACTATTGTTTTCTTTCTTAGACACAAAACTTGTTTGGTGACAAAGCTTGAACTGATGTGAGGTATTTTCTTTATTTACCCAGTTTAGTATGAATATTCATACTTAGTTGCTCACTGTGGACTTAATAATGATTTTGATTGTGTACTGCTCCAGACCCTGCTGAAGATGTTATGTAATATATAACATATATTTAAAGAGTATAGTACTTTTTTAAAATCTGAAAGATGTTAAATTTCAGGATACATATGACAAAGATTTACTGATAAGGGAATAGACTTATTAGATACATAGATACATTTTTATTTTATTTAGTTGTATATTACACACATACACGCACACACATACATACACAAACTCTGACTTTATGACAAAAATAGAGGAGAAACAATTTTCTTCTTGCCCTCAACCTGAACGTTGTCTGTCTTCTGTTTCAGTGATACAAATGAAGTTGATGTACCTTTGAATACCAGGGTAGGTACCAAACGCTACATGGCTCCAGAAGTACTAGATGAAAGCCTGAATAAGAACCATTTCCAGCCCTACATAATGGCTGACATCTATAGCTTTGGCTTGATCATTTGGGAAATGGCTCGTCGTTGTATCACAGGAGGTAAGAATTTAGGTAGCATGTTTCTCGTTATGTTCATATACTCTTAATTCAAAAGATAACAGCTCCAGTTGTACAATTTAGATCTGTTTGTCAGGGATCCACAAGACCACTCCCTAATTCTGTAACTTCAAATAGTAAAAAAATCTTCAGAACCTTTAATCTTATATCATTATTACAGTGTTCTAACCCTATAATAGTGAAGTGTTTATTGGCTCACATATTCATCAGATGCTAATTTAAGAAAATAAAAAATACATAATATTGATATCCATTTTAAAATAGTTTCCAGAACCTAACAGATCTGGGGACATAAGAAACAAATCATTCATGTCTTAAAACTCTCAAGTATACTCCCAGAATAAAAAAAGACACATATCATTTCAATATAATTATGTAAATATTCCTCACAATAGAACTAAGTTGATTGTACCCATAAATGAAAAATGTAATCCTAAATCACAAAGGATCACATGAGCATGATAAAAGCCATTGATGCCTCTCAATTTTCACATTCACTTGTCCTAGGACATAGCTATCTACCATTTTTTTTATATTTACTATTGTTTTCTTTCTTAGACACAAAACTTGTTTGGTGACAAAGCTTGAACTGATGTGAGGTATTTTCTTTATTTACCCAGTTTAGTATGAATATTCATACTTAGTTGCTCACTGTGGACTTAATAATGATTTTGATTGTGTACTGCTCCAGACCCTGCTGAAGATGTTATGTAATATATAACATATATTTAAAGAGTATAGTACTTTTTTAAAATCTGAAAGATGTTAAATTTCAGGATACATATGACAAAGATTTACTGATAAGGGAATAGACTTATTAGATACATAGATACATTTTTATTTTATTTAGTTGTATATTACACACATACACGCACACACATACATACACAAACTCTGACTTTATGACAAAAATAGAGGAGAAACAATTTTCTTCTTGCCCTCAACCTGAACGTTGTCTGTCTTCTGTTTCAGTGATACAAATGAAGTTGATGTACCTTTGAATACCAGGGTAGGTACCAAACGCTACATGGCTCCAGAAGTACTAGATGAAAGCCTGAATAAGAACCATTTCCAGCCCTACATAATGGCTGACATCTATAGCTTTGGCTTGATCATTTGGGAAATGGCTCGTCGTTGTATCACAGGAGGTAAGAATTTAGGTAGCATGTTTCTCGTTATGTTCATATACTCTTAATTCAAAAGATAACAGCTCCAGTTGTACAATTTAGATCTGTTTGTCAGGGATCCACAAGACCACTCCCTAATTCTGTAATTTTCTTAGGACTCTCAGGATTCAGTGTATACTTATCTTCATGGTAAAGACTTGTTAACACTGAAAGGATACACATCAGAATTGGCAAAGGGAAAAGGCATGTGGGGCAAAAAGTTCAGAGGAAATTGAGTACAGGCTTCCAGAAGTCTTTTCTCAGTACAGTTGCTCAGGATGTCCTTAAGTTCCTCCAGGAGTGAATTGTGAAAATGTGAAATAATTGTTGTCTAGGCAAGTTCATTAGAGATTTAGTACCCAGAGATTATTTTGGAGCCTAGTCACATGGGCATCCTCTGCCAGCATGTATCAAAATTCTAAACTCCTAGAAACAAAACAGGTAGGCAGCATAAACTATCCTGTTTGCACAAACAGTCTAGGCACAGAGGCTGCCCTTTTCATTTGTATGAGTGCAGAGAGCAGTTTACCAGACCTGTTCCCAGACACCAGCCCAGTGCCAATTCTGCAAGCAGACCTTTTAAAAGGTAGCAGTTTTGGATCTGCTGTATTAACTCATTTCTATGTATATGTTGTCTTATTACTGCAGAAAAAAGACCCCAAAACCCCACCTCATTTATTAGTAGAAACAATTGTGTACAGAAAAAATTAGACTAAAAAAAAATTAGACTAAATATTTAAATTGAGTGGTTCATCTTTCTTATTTTAAGGGATATTGATATGTTCAATATGGACAGCTATGGTGGGGATATAGAAAATAGTAAGACGTTTAAAAAATAGAGTAGGACATACATTTGCTCTTTAAAGTGAATCATACACTAAGTAATCTTTATGGAGAAATCAGGTTTAGCTCATAGTTCGGGAAGAGGTGTTGCATAGATTGAGGTATTTTGTCCAGACCAGTCTTTTGCGCACTATGTTTTCTCGCTCACTCCAGGAATAGTAGAAGAGTATCAGTTGCCATACTATAACATGGTACCCAATGATCCATCGTATGAAGATATGCGTGAGGTTGTGTGTGTCAAACGCTTGCGGCCAATTGTGTCTAATCGATGGAACAGTGATGAAGTAAGTGGGATTCGGTCCTCTCGGGAAGTAATTGCCAAATGTTGGCAAAGACATTTACCCACTCACTGCATTCTCTTTACTTTGCAGTGTCTACGAGCAGTTTTGAAGCTAATGTCAGAATGCTGGGCCCACAATCCAGCCTCCAGACTTACAGCCCTGAGAATCAAGAAGACACTCGCCAAGATGGTTGAGTCCCAAGATGTAAAGATTTGACAGATGAACAATCATGAGGAGAAATTCTAGACTGCAAGAACTGCTTCCATCCGAGCACCGGGTGGATTTAGAATAGAATAGGATGTTAACTTGGTTCTCAGACTCTTTCCTCACTACACCTTCACAGGCTGCTAATACTAACCCTTCCGGTGCTCTGTAGAATACAGGCTGGGAGCTTCTAAACACTTCATTCCTTATATATGGACAGATTTATTTTAAATGTAGTTTTGATGCCTTTTTTTATTGGATTTTTATGAACTGCATCAAGACTTCAGTCCTGATAAGTAAGTCTCCAGTGAAACTCTGGGTACTGAATTACCTGTTCATAACATGGTGCTTTCTGTGAAAGCCTCGAGAGGATAAATGAATTCAGCAGAGATGGAGAAATACATACTTTTGCCTTCTACCTGAAAAAAAAATAATCTATTTGTAGTCTACCTTTGTAAACAGCCTATGGATTATGATTTGTTTGGGATACAGTACTGCTTAGTTTATGATAGTTTGTCTTGCCTTGATGATGGTGTATGTGTGTCTGTACGTACATGCATACCAGAATTCTTCTGCTGCCATTTAAGTTCGAGGAAAGTAATTTGTGAATGCACAGGAAGTTATTGGTGGCTGTTGGTTTTGTGCTTTAAAAATGCATTATCTTACCAAGATTCGCCAATCACATAAAAGCCATTTACCTTGCAAGTGAACTAGCTTCTCCAGCAACTTTAATTTTTAACATTAAAGTTGATATAAAGGCCAAAAGGAGTTTAAGTATGTGTAAATTTGGACTGTTTTCCTCCCACCACAAACTCTTAATTTTGGGGGTAATTATTATTATTGTCACGAAAAGCATCCTATCCAAAGTTGGAACCGCCAATGCCATGAACCTTCTAAACACTTCTTATTGAAGTGAATACTAATTCCTGCATTTGATAGCAATGTAAGTGCCTATAACCATGTTCTGTATTCTTTATTCTCAGTAACTTTTAAAAGGGAAGTTATTTATAGTTTGTGTGTAATATGCTTTATTTGCAAAACACCTTGCTCCTTTACAACCATATTTTATACATGTACATACATTCATACTATAGAAACCAGCTCATGTGTACCTCACATCCCATCCTTAAGGGACAAAAAAAATTAAAAGATCATTAGAAAAAAATATAAAAGTAGAACTACATGTAAATCTTCAAAATTAATTCAAAACAGTATATCCACTCTAGGGCTTTGTTTAACTTCAGATATAGACTTACTAAGATGCCACCATCTCAGTTCTGTTTATAAAAGGATCCTCCAGTTAGAAATTTTTCTCTCAGAGTTAACATACGTTTTTCAACAACTATTTTAGACACTTAAAAATCATTTAAAATTTTTGGTTTTATGATTTGAGTTTCATAAGTTTGTGAAGACAGTGAAAAGTCAGGCAGAATGTTCTATGTCTAGTCAGTACCTGTATCTGTACCATATAGTTATTAATCAGTAACATTTGAATATAATACATATTTTATGGATTCCTTGTTTCCAAAAGCCAGTAAAAGTTCTGACCAGCTTATTTTTAGTTCTGAGGAAAGTACAGTACTGCTTAGTTTATGATAGTTTGTCTTGCCTTGATGATGGTGTATGTGTGTCTGTACGTACATGCATACCAGAATTCTTCTGCTGCCATTTAAGTTCGAGGAAAGTAATTTGTGAATGCACAGGAAGTTATTGGTGGCTGTTGGTTTTGTGCTTTAAAAATGCATTATCTTACCAAGATTCGCCAATCACATAAAAGCCATTTACCTTGCAAGTGAACTAGCTTCTCCAGCAACTTTAATTTTTAACATTAAAGTTGATATAAAGGCCAAAAGGAGTTTAAGTATGTGTAAATTTGGACTGTTTTCCTCCCACCACAAACTCTTAATTTTGGGGGTAATTATTATTATTGTCACGAAAAGCATCCTATCCAAAGTTGGAACCGCCAATGCCATGAACCTTCTAAACACTTCTTATTGAAGTGAATACTAATTCCTGCATTTGATAGCAATGTAAGTGCCTATAACCATGTTCTGTATTCTTTATTCTCAGTAACTTTTAAAAGGGAAGTTATTTATAGTTTGTGTGTAATATGCTTTATTTGCAAAACACCTTGCTCCTTTACAACCATATTTTATACATGTACATACATTCATACTATAGAAACCAGCTCATGTGTACCTCACATCCCATCCTTAAGGGACAAAAAAAATTAAAAGATCATTAGAAAAAAATATAAAAGTAGAACTACATGTAAATCTTCAAAATTAATTCAAAACAGTATATCCACTCTAGGGCTTTGTTTAACTTCAGATATAGACTTACTAAGATGCCACCATCTCAGTTCTGTTTATAAAAGGATCCTCCAGTTAGAAATTTTTCTCTCAGAGTTAACATACGTTTTTCAACAACTATTTTAGACACTTAAAAATCATTTAAAATTTTTGGTTTTATGATTTGAGTTTCATAAGTTTGTGAAGACAGTGAAAAGTCAGGCAGAATGTTCTATGTCTAGTCAGTACCTGTATCTGTACCATATAGTTATTAATCAGTAACATTTGAATATAATACATATTTTATGGATTCCTTGTTTTCCCAAGGAGTAATTCTGATCTACTTAAATTTATTATATTTCTGTAATGCCTTTTAAACATTAGTGTCTTCTTCTGAACAACCAATTCATGGATGCATAAAGTGAGACAATTTTCTTGAATACAGCATAAAAAATGATTATTATCACAACATAGTAAAAAAAAGAAACTTTAAAGTGGAGGAGTCAGAGCCTGAATCTGTCCATTACCAAAAATGTGACTGACATTTAAGGATGAAACTCTTATATATATTTGTCTATACATCAAATTTCACGAATTTGGAATTTGCTTTTACAATTTTGACCAAATTTAATAATTTTCCTTTAACATAACTAAAGTTTGAAGTGTTCCTCAAGATAAATAAATTTATATGTTGATAGTACCCAGTAACTTGCTCTTTGAGAATGTTTTCCGCATCTCTGTACTGAGACATACAGATGTCTAAATTGCCATGTAACTTAAGAATACTTACGAGCTCTGATCTAGTTAGTCTGAAGTTAACCTTGACTTATTTTTTATTTGGCAACTATAAATCTTAAAAATAATTTATCACCCTAATAAAGAAAAATGTAAGGAAAGGCAAACTCTGCTCTTGGAAATGTTAAAATAGTATATGAAAGCAAAAATTACAGGCAATATATGACCATTATAGTGATTTTCAAATTAAATTTATCTATTAAAAGTGATACAAAGGACTAACTATAGAAACTTGTTCAATAAAAATATTTTCTAACAAAAGTTTTCTAATAGTACATGTTCTTTAAAGAGCAAATGATGTCATTTTTTAAATTTTAAAGTCTAAAAAAACTGCATGAAACCTTTTTTTTTCCTCTCCTCCTTTTACTCTTACTCTTAAATTTCTAACATCATATTTAAATATTTAAAGAGTAAAAAGGAAAGATTACCTAGAACCATAGATAATAACTTGTAAAACCCTACAAGTCACTGTTTGGTCCTGCTTACAACTTAACATCTTAAAAATGTGCGGCTTCTGTCTGTCATTCCCTTAAATAAAACAAACAGAAAACGAAACCTACCTGAAGACAGGAAGACTTAATCCTCCCTCAAAGAAAATTCTCCTTATGAATTCTCTTTCTACTGATAAATATCTCTAGAATCAAAGGCACGCTAGGATTGATTTCAGCAGGTCTATTCTAAGCTTTCCCTCTGTTTCTTATTGGACAAGTTTCTGAAGCATAAAGCTTGAATCTGGTTTCTCTGGAAATGTTTTCACAAAAGATATTGCAAGCACCATTTTATGTTGCCTTTCCAATTTCAGGAGTGTTTTTAAGCCTTGAAAGTGACTTACAGTTTTTGAAAATTATTTTTTCCTAGAATGTGCCAGATTTTTTTAAGTTATTCACTCTGTAAAAAATATTCAGTACCTTTTTTACCCATCAGATGCTTTGCTTCTGTTCAGGACAAAAATACAATACAGTGGTTAAAGAATCATGCATCTCTGAGTTGGCCCAAGATCAAATTTCATATTGATGCATTTATTCCAGGCAAGATTTTATAAGTTAAATAACCTGTGTCTCTTGTTTTGAAATGTCTCTAGGTATCTGAAATAATTTTCAATAGCAGAAATATGAATTGATTTTTAAAGATTGTTGCGGCTCTTGTATGTTTAAAAGTGGTAATATTTATTGTTTGCTTGGATCAGATGTTAAAATAGTAATGTAGTAGTTCAGCTTCTTGCCTCAGTGCTCTTATGAGAGTCACAGTGAAAACTGCGTAGAGAGCTGACACATCATAGAAGAGACTGAATTCAGGGCAGCGTCACAGGAAGCTCCGTGTAATGATCATCCCAGAAGGAAACTGTGTGAATACTGCTTTTGCAAAGGATTAAATATATTGTAATTTTAGCTTGTGCTCTGTACTATGCTTTGAATGGAATTATTTAAGCCCATTTAGTGACTGTTGTCCTTGCCCATTTAAAAACTAAAATGTAGTATATATTGTATAAAATGAAAAGTATCCTTAGCTTAATTAGGAAAGTTGTACATAAACACTGAAAGAAGGGTTAAAAATAGGCAGTTGTGTTATGCCATTGTAAAACACCAAAAATATAGATTCATCTTTGATATGTAACACACTAAATGTATTTTGTACAGCATCTGGTTTAAAAGGTGCCTTAAGTTTACCATTAATTGCTTTGTTCTATATATAGATTACATCCAATGTATCATTTTTAAGTAAATAACCTTATTTTAGTATACTTTAGTGATGTGTTTTGTGATACTCTACTTTGACTGTATTGTGTATCAGAAGTCATATATCAGTGAAACTTTATAACAAATAAGTTAGTGTACACACAAATGTCCCTGAAATGTGTATTTCATCAACCAGAGACCCAGTATGGGACACAGGCAGGTAAGTGTCCATACACTCTTTCCTTTATATAGATAAAGTATAAGCCTTGAAAGTGACTTACAGTTTTGAAAATTATTTTTCCTAGAATGTGCCAGATTTTTAAGTTATTCACTCTGTAAAAATATTCAGTACCTTTTTACCCATCAGATGCTTTGCTTCTGTTCAGGACAAAAATACAATACAGTGGTTAAAGAATCATGCATCTCTGAGTTGGCCCAAGATCAAATTTCATATTGATGCATTTATTCCAGGCAAGATTTTATAAGTTAAATAACCTGTGTCTCTTGTTTTGAAATGTCTCTAGGTATCTGAAATAATTTTCAATAGCAGAAATATGAATTGATTTTTAAAGATTGTTGCGGCTCTTGTATGTTTAAAAGTGGTAATATTTATTGTTTGCTTGGATCAGATGTTAAAATAGTAATGTAGTAGTTCAGCTTCTTGCCTCAGTGCTCTTATGAGAGTCACAGTGAAAACTGCGTAGAGAGCTGACACATCATAGAAGAGACTGAATTCAGGGCAGCGTCACAGGAAGCTCCGTGTAATGATCATCCCAGAAGGAAACTGTGTGAATACTGCTTTTGCAAAGGATTAAATATATTGTAATTTTAGCTTGTGCTCTGTACTATGCTTTGAATGGAATTATTTAAGCCCATTTAGTGACTGTTGTCCTTGCCCATTTAAAAACTAAAATGTAGTATATATTGTATAAAATGAAAAGTATCCTTAGCTTAATTAGGAAAGTTGTACATAAACACTGAAAGAAGGGTTAAAAATAGGCAGTTGTGTTATGCCATTGTAAAACACCAAAAATATAGATTCATCTTTGATATGTAACACACTAAATGTATTTTGTACAGCATCTGGTTTAAAAGGTGCCTTAAGTTTACCATTAATTGCTTTGTTCTATATATAGATTACATCCAATGTATCATTTTTAAGTAAATAACCTTATTTTAGTATACTTTAGTGATGTGTTTTGTGATACTCTACTTTGACTGTATTGTGTATCAGAAGTCATATATCAGTGAAACTTTATAACAAATAAGTTAGTGTACACACAAATGTCCCTGAAATGTGTATTTCATCAACCAGAGACCCAGTATGGGACACAGGCAGGTAAGTGTCCATACACTCTTTCCTTTATATAGATAAAGTATAAGCCAAGCCTATTATAGCTGAGGGTTATTTTTCTTAAAAAAATTTTTTTTTCTAATTCTAAAAACATACACACACCACAGAGATTTTGGAAAACCTAAGGAAAGAATGAGGAAGCACATGAAATCATTCAAAATTCTATTGCCAGATAGTACCACTATTTACATTTGAGTATTTCTTTTTGATCTTTTTTGCTGCTGCATGTTTTTTTACAGTGTTAAGATCACAGTATGTCACTATATATCAGTTGAAAACATTTAAAAAATTGACTGCATAGCATTCTCCTAAGTAGATGGAACAATTTGTTTTTATAATACCCTGTTGAGTATTTGGGTTATTTTCATTGAGAAAATGTATTCATTGTGTTGAACATCCTTGTACATAAATCTTCATATATTTATTTTTCTTATATTATACTCTTAAAAGTGGAACCAGGGGATGTGCACTTTTAAAAGATTCTCTAAGATGAAAAAAAAAAACAAAAAACAAAAAACTGAGGTTCTTGATAAATACTATGATCTTGCTGCCCAGAAGGGTTTCTCATTTACACTGCTAAGAGCAGTGTAAGAGCACTCATCTCATTCTCTGGCGGGTGATTATTTCAAGATTTTTTCTCTTTCTGCTAACCCGGTGCCTGATTTCTTGCAACTAGCTTCTTTTAAAAGTCGTGGAATCCACTTACCTGGCCTTACGGTGCTCCTGCTGCAGCAGATGCTTTTTTAAAAGCTTAAACCTCAGGGGCGTAAAGGTAGCTTGCTTTCTCTTCTGTAGCAGCCTTGTCTTCCCTCCTGCCCCTTGGTCTCTCCACCTGTCAGAACTGTTTTCGGTTGTGTGTAAATTCAGTCGGTGTGCCTCATGATGCCTTTTTTTTTAGGCATTTGAACACGTTAAACCCTTGTGAGAGGTTTGGGACTAGTTGATGCCCCACCCCACCCCCTCAAAAAAAAAAAAAATATATATATATGTTGGGAGATGGCCTGTTATACTATTATAGAGTCCTTATTCTCATTTAGTGTTAAGACAGTTTTTTGAAATAATTGCATTTCATGCAGCTTGGTGAAGAAGAATCAAGGATTTCTTGGGCATATCAAGTACTCCCTAGCTTTTGTTCCATCATAAAAAGCTGACTCAGACTTCCCTGTTGGTACAGTGGCTAAGACTGCACTCCCAATGCAGAGGGGCGCAGGTTTGATCCCTGGTCAGGGAACTAGAACCCACATGTTACAACTAAGAACTCATATGCTTCAGCTTAGATCCAGCTCGGCCAAATTTAAAAAAAAAAGCTAAATCAAAAAGTGGAAAAATATATTCATTTTTCTTTCCCAGCATAATGTTACTCTCAACTGGTTACTTGGAAGAGTGACTGTTTCCAAGGTTTCGTTAACGTTATTAGTAGCATTAATAGAGTAGACATTAAGAAATAAGACACTGTTCTTGGGCTTCCCTGGTGGTCCAGTGGGTAAGGACACCACCTTGCAGTGCAAGGGGCACCGGTTCGATCCCTGGCCTGGGAAGATCCCACCTGCCGCGGAGCGGCTGGACCCATGTGTCCAGTTACCGAGCCGGAGCTGTGGAGCGCATGTGCCCAGAGCTGGTGCTCTGCGACAACAGAGGCCATCGCGATGGGAGGCCCACACGGGCCAAAGGACAAAGATGGATGAAAATGGATAAATGAAAGACCAATAGAAGTGGCCCGCCTGCTCCCCTCCCTCCCCACCCCACCCCCTCAAATAAATAGATAAATCTTTAAAAAAAAAAAAAAAGAAATGAGACACAGTTCTTCCAGAAGAGTATAATTCTTGTAGGTAATTTTAAGCAGACACAAAGTCAGTCATTAAGTGTTTATTCTCTCTGAGAAATACTTACCTGCCTGTGGCTAGTGCATGGCCCATTTCTGGTACTTCATACTTCAGCTGGATGCATATCCCTAAAAAAGCCTGGCTTCAGCCCTTGGAAAAGTACAGCCTAAGTAGACAATGTCCACTGCAGATGACTGGCTGGAAAATAGGTACAGGCCATCTCACAGCAGTGGTGCTGTTCTAGACATGAGGAGTTAAAACACTGAGCTCAGGGTAAGAACAGATGGGCAAGTCACCCAGAAACTGGAAGTTAGGAAGCAGAAATTTAGTTCAAGTACAAAGGTACATGAAACAATTATTTCAGATAGAAGGAGAGACTAGGGCTGAAAGGTTAATTCATAATTACCTTTTGAATTGCTACTGAATTGTCATTGTCTTTTTTAGATGTTGTATGTGTGGCCTCCCTGTTACTCCTCTGAACTTTATCTTCCTGGTCATTGTCCAGTTACTTGATCAGAATGAGATCCAGAGTGATTCTGGATGCTCCCTACACCCACCTCACTCCTCATGACCTAGATTTTCATACAGGGAACCTGAAGTGTTACCATTGTTTAAAAATGTATATGAAATTCTTACACTCGAAGTATCTTTCAGCAAGAGGAAGGAAGAACTTGGACCTTTTTTTCTTTCTTTTTTTTTTAGGTGGGGAAGCCGTTTTTGAAAGCACCTTTAGAATCAGGTTGAAACACTGCTGTTGCTGTATTCTTTGTTGCTCTCCTATGTGACTGAGCTCCAAGTAAGTGTTGAAAACCACCAAAAGAAGCAAAAAAGGACCAACACTTTGGGGGCAAGTATTTCCACTGAGCCCTTTAAAAGAGTTTTTATTATTAATAGTTGACTCTGTCTTCACTTGACTAGCCATTTGGTTGAAGAGAGAATATGACTCTGAAGATTCTGCTCCATGATCTTGCTGTAGCCAGTAGGAAGTCTGGTATGTGTCTAAGTCAGTCCTTTTTGTTTAACTTAACTTTTTTATTCAGGGAACACAGTGTGTTTGTTTTTGGTGTTTGGAAGTATAGACTTGCCCTGTCTGTACAGACATTCATTCTGTTACTGAGAACTAATTGTGTCCTTTCAGTCTTTTCCTTAGACCTGGGAACTTTTCTTCCATCCCTTCTCTACTCTCTTCCCTTTTACTTTCCTCTTTCTAGAACTGCTGTTAGACAAGTATTAGGTCCTGTGGATGTTGCTTCCATGGTTCTTGATCTGTCTTTCGTATGTTTCATCCTGCCCTCTGCTTTTCCTCCCACCTACTGTTTTTATTTCAAGAACCAAACTTTATTTTGTATTTATATTTTGAAAAAAGTTCAAACTTCTAGAAAAGGTACAGAAACAGCAGAAAGAATGCCATTTACGTTTCATCTAGATTTATAAACTTCCATTTTGTCACAACTGCTTTGTCATTCTGGGTGTATAAAAGAATTGCAAAGGCTCATCTTGGAATGTCTGTACAAATATACATACACACATAGCTCTTTCTGATCTACTTATAGTAAATTAACTGGAGCCCTGAATCCTTCAGGGATACTCTGTCACATAGCCAATTTTGTACAGTCTTCAGGATCAGGAAAGTTAACATTTATCCCATAACAATTATCAGCAATACCATAGACTGCAGACCCTTTTTCAAGTTTTTCTAGCTGTTCCAGTGAAGTCCTTGGGTACACTTTCCTGGTCCAGAGGCTGCCTAAGATCATGCATTGCATCCAGGGGTCCTGTCTCTCTAGTTTCCTTTAATCAGAAACAGCTGTCTGGCTTTTGTCTCTTGTGACAATGACGTGTTCTAGAGTAAAGGCCAGCAATTTCGTGGACATTGTGTTTGTGTCCCCAGGGCATCCCACCAGGAGACCATGGCATCTGTGTCCCTTTGCTGATGGTGTTGCTGTCTATCCTCACTACCACCTAGCTTCCCTACTCTGAAGTTCCCATTCTTCCCTTTGTAATTAGTTTGTTGTAAGAGATACTTTGAGACTACATTTGAGCATCCACTGATAACTTCTTTGTGAATCAGTGGTTACAAAGTGGTGATCTTCTGATTCCATTTTTCCATTTACACTTACTAACTGGCATTCTGCTATAAGGAATAAGTCTTCTGTTCTTGTTTATCTTGTATTATCAGTATGGACTCTGATTCAGTAAGTTATGGCCTCTTAGGGGGGTTCTTTGGCCTCTTTTATTTGTTTTCTATTCATTTATTCTCATCCATCTTTATCGTTTGACCTGTGTGGGCCTCCCACCTCAGTGGCCTCTCTCCTGCAGGGCATCGGCTCTGGGCACACGCACTCCAAAGCGCTGGCTCATAACTGGACACATCGGTCCAGCCGCTCCATGGCACGTGGGATCTTCCCGGGCTAGGGATCAAACCAGTGCCCCTTGCACTGCAAGGTGGACTCTTTACCCACTACACCACCAGGGAAGACCAATTATTTTTTGTTTTGATGTTCAGACTGATCTAGATATGGCTACTACTACAGTATTCTTGCCTGGAAAATTTCATGGACAGGGGAGCCTGGCAGGCTACAGTCCACAGGGTTGCAAAGAGCCTGAGGCAACTGAACACACACACCCATTTAAACAAAATTTATTCTTAAACTTGATATTAAAAGTTTGTGAAATTTGCATGGAAAACACCCTATCTGAAAGAACCACTGTCCCCAGTTCTTATCCCAGAAACTTCTGGAGTGACTTACCCATGCTTCTGGCAGAGTTTGCCAGTTAGCATTTTCATTTACAGCCTCCCTGCTGACAGCACCACCCATATGAGGGTTGGAGGACATGTGCCCCTTATAGAGGAGATCCGTTCACCCTGCTCATTATGTGCCATAAATTTCAAAGACTTAAGTAATAAGACTGTATTATCTAAAGGTTTGCACTTTATCAGCAGCACAGCCTGCCCAGTAATAGCAGGATGAAGCAGAAAGAAGACATACAGCATGGCCTTTCTAGCAGCAAGGGTGACCTGGTACTGACTTTCCAGTCTTTTGGGTCAGAAGTGGCCCAGATACACCACACCTGGGGTCAGGATTACTTTTGGCTGAGCTGCCAAAGGCCCTGGCCAGAGGGGCAGGGCAGGTCGGCAGGAGTGGCACTTGTGCTTAAGATAATAAAACACCAGAAATACTTAGAGCTGTTAGACTGTTAGACTAGCCACCTCATCCTACAGACGAAAAAGTTCACGAGTGGTGGTGATTTATCCCAAGGTCAAACTGTCAGTGGCAGTGTAGCCTGGCATATTGTTCCTTTTAACACGGATATTGTAGCACATTGAGCACACCAAGCTTAGTGGTAAATGCATTCTGAGAGACATATTATTTGAATAGGAACAATTAGAAGGGTTGGGAACCTTATAAACCCTCACAGCCAACTCAGTTCTTTTCATCACCCAGACCAATCTGATTTTCTTACAGAAAATTATTAAACAAATACGGAATACCTACTAAGAAAAAATAAAAACCATCTCCTGACAAGTAGATGACTACTTTCTCAAGCCTGCTTTCTTCACCTACACCACAAAAGGGAAGACCAATTATTTTTTGTTTTGAGGTTCAGACTGATCTAGATATGGCTACTACTACAGTATTCTTGCCTGGAAAATTTCATGGACAGGGGAGCCTGGCAGGCTACAGTCCACAGGGTTGCAAAGAGCCTGAGGCAACTGAACACACACACCCATTTAAACAAAATTTATTCTTAAACTTGATATTAAAAGTTTGTGAAATTTGCATGGAAAACACCCTATCTGAAAGAACCACTGTCCCCAGTTCTTATCCCAGAAACTTCTGGAGTGACTTACCCATGCTTCTGGCAGAGTTTGCCAGTTAGCATTTTCATTTACAGCCTCCCTGCTGACAGCACCACCCATATGAGGGTTGGAGGACATGTGCCCCTTATAGAGGAGATCCGTTCACCCTGCTCATTATGTGCCATAAATTTCAAAGACTTAAGTAATAAGACTGTATTATCTAAAGGTTTGCACTTTATCAGCAGCACAGCCTGCCCAGTAATAGCAGGATGAAGCAGAAAGAAGACATACAGCATGGCCTTTCTAGCAGCAAGGGTGACCTGGTACTGACTTTCCAGTCTTTTGGGTCAGAAGTGGCCCAGATACACCACACCTGGGGTCAGGATTACTTTGCGGCTGAGCTGCCAAAGGCCCTGGCCAGAGGGGCAGGGCAGGTCGGCAGGAGTGGCACTTGTGCTTAAGATAATAAAACACCAGAAATACTTAGAGCTGTTAGACTGTTAGACTAGCCACCTCATCCTACAGACGAAAAAGTTCACGAGTGGTGGTGATTTATCCCAAGGTCAAACTGTCAGTGGCAGTGTAGCCTGGCATATTGTTCCTTTTAACACGGATATTGTAGCACATTGAGCACACCAAGCTTAGTGGTAAATGCATTCTGAGAGACATATTATTTGAATAGGAACAATTAGAAGGGTTGGGAACCTTATAAACCCTCACAGCCAACTCAGTTCTTTTTCATCACCCAGACCAATCTGATTTTCTTACAGAAAATTATTAAACAAATACGGAATACCTACTAAGAAAAAATAAAAACCATCTCCTGACAAGTAGATGACTACTTTCTCAAGCCTGCTTTCTTCAGGATCTGTAAGTTTCTGAAAACCATCTATTGATACTGTAGGAATAACTATAACTCTAAGTAATATTGTCTAATCTAATGTTCTGGGGATACTGTGGAGGCCTTCTGAGTCTTTTATGTAGAATTAACTGAAATTGTGAAGTCATGTCCCAAATACTTTTATTTTCCCCCATATTTCTCCCTACTTTATGAAATCTTTTTGTCTTCCAGTTTGGTTTGCTCTGCAAACCAGCCAGATCTGAAGAGCGTCACTTTATTCCAAGATTGATAATCACTGAGGGAGATTTTTACCATCTTCTTTCTCTTTCCTCAGTTCCCTTCCTGTTGAGAAGATAGTAATAAGAATTAGGGTAGTCATAAGCTGTTGAAGAAGGTGAAAAAGGTAAAGGCTACTATACATGCTGGTTCATGTTTAACATGGCTCAGTCTCTACCCTGTGTGAGGCAAGGAGAAGAAGGAGTAAAGTTGAAGTTACAAGGTAAATTCAAGGAAGGACTGAAACTAAGGAAAAGATACTAATTTTGTTCACTTGGTTAACTCAACCGGATCTTTGTCTCCACTTTTGACTGGTAGGCACCAAACAGGGGGTTTTCCCCTCCTGCCCTGCAGTAGGTGGAGGGTGGCTTCCAGTATTGTCCCAAATGTCATTTCCATTTAAACGTATCCTCTAGCATATGATAAAGAAGAGGAAGCAGGAGAGAGACTTAAAGTGTTGTATGGAAGTTTCCAACCACAGGAGGAACAAAGCACCAAAGAAGCTCTAGCCAACTGTTAGACTGTTAGACTAGCCACCTCATCCTACAGACGAAAAAGTTCACGAGTGGTGGTGATTTATCCCAAGGTCAAACTGTCAGTGGCAGTGTAGCCTGGCATATTGTTCCTTTTAACACGGATATTGTAGCACATTGAGCACACCAAGCTTAGTGGTAAATGCATTCTGAGAGACATATTATTTGAATAGGAACAATTAGAAGGGTTGGGAACCTTATAAACCCTCACAGCCAACTCAGTTCTTTTTCATCACCCAGACCAATCTGATTTTCTTACAGAAAATTATTAAACAAATACGGAATACCTACTAAGAAAAAATAAAAACCATCTCCTGACAAGTAGATGACTACTTTCTCAAGCCTGCTTTCTTCAGGATCTGTAAGTTTCTGAAAACCATCTATTGATACTGTAGGAATAACTATAACTCTAAGTAATATTGTCTAATCTAATGTTCTGGGGATACTGTGGAGGCCTTCTGAGTCTTTTATGTAGAATTAACTGAAATTGTGAAGTCATGTCCCAAATACTTTTATTTTCCCCCATATTTCTCCCTACTTTATGAAATCTTTTTGTCTTCCAGTTTGGTTTGCTCTGCAAACCAGCCAGATCTGAAGAGCGTCACTTTATTCCAAGATTGATAATCACTGAGGGAGATTTTTACCATCTTCTTTCTCTTTCCTCAGTTCCCTTCCTGTTGAGAAGATAGTAATAAGAATTAGGGTAGTCATAAGCTGTTGAAGAAGGTGAAAAAGGTAAAGGCTACTATACATGCTGGTTCATGTTTAACATGGCTCAGTCTCTACCCTGTGTGAGGCAAGGAGAAGAAGGAGTAAAGTTGAAGTTACAAGGTAAATTCAAGGAAGGACTGAAACTAAGGAAAAGATACTAATTTTGTTCACTTGGTTAACTCAACCGGATCTTTGTCTCCACTTTTGACTGGTAGGCACCAAACAGGGGGTTTTCCCCTCCTGCCCTGCAGTAGGTGGAGGGTGGCTTCCAGTATTGTCCCAAATGTCATTTCCATTTAAACGTATCCTCTAGCATATGATAAAGAAGAGGAAGCAGGAGAGAGACTTAAAGTGTTGTATGGAAGTTTCCAACCACAGGAGGAACAAAGCACCAAAGAAGCTGCACAACGCAGGGTATGGCCAAGAGCTGCAGTTGAAGCCGTGCTGCCTCGGAAGGCAGACCAAGCCAAGGTTCACACACCCAGGACCAGGTCCTGCCCAGAGAGAAGCAGTCCAGTCTTTCTCATCATTAAAAACAGCCAGGCCCAGTGCACCTACAGGGAGGCCACAACTACCACGTCTTTGCAGAAGGTTTCCAGGGAAGAGCTAGATCAACTGGATGGTGTCCAGATCAACCTTGGCCTTAGCCCCAGGCCAGGGAGAGCTGGATGAGTCCACGACGCCCCGTCAGGGCTGTGCCTGGTGCTCAGGTCTTGAACATCAGGAAGCCCCCAAATGCAGTGCCTGGCGGACTTCTCTTCATTACTGATCCCTGGGTTAGCTCAAACCACACCCTCTCGCCCTTCTGCAGCTCGGCCATTGCGAAGGTTGTTGCCAGGCTCCCACCCTTCCGCTCCTCAGTGGTATAGACAGGGGTCCGATGGTGACCTCCAAACACCAGCTGCCCAGTACCTGGCCCTGAGCCAAATTCAATGCTCACTGCAAACAGATAGACCCCACGCTCAGGGGCTCGGAAGTAGCCATGTTCAGGGAAGTAGCTGCTGCCAATGTTGATGTAAGTTGTGTTGAACTTCACTGTCTGAAGAGCTGTTGTCCCTTCTGAAAAGCTGGCATAGAAGGCTACCGGGGAGCCTGGAACACAGGAGCAAAGTATCAGTGACTGAGTCCCTTGCTCCCTCAGGTGGGAAATTATACCGAGACCTTCCTTCCTCACCTTCTTAACATGAGAAATAGGGCATTGCTCCTAGATAACCTAGACGTTCCCAATAGCAATGTATCCTAGGAGTTAACTGACCAGTGCTCAGTATTTCACTAATTGTCAGGAAAATACAAGTCTGTTGTTTGTTGGTGTACATTTTAACAAAGCTCTTTCTTCTTTGATCCTTCTTTCCAACATCCTTGTGAGTTAAGTACTCTGAATGAGGAAAGTGAGTCATTAGTATCTAATCAATGGCAGGCTGGAACTGGAACCCAAGTCTCTTGATTCCCAGATTGCTGCCACCTGGAAGTGATCTTGAGCTACCCAGGAAAAGAGAAATTATTGCCTTTCATCAAATGCTAACCCTTGTGAGACCATTAAGGAATGAAGGGTGGTTCTTACTAGATACTGAGCACAGAAACCTAGACAGACAAGGAAAGAGCAGGTGGGACCAGGGAAGAAAAGTTCCTTTCAAGCTGGTCATTTTAATGTTGCATTGAGTCCACAGATTACAGAGAGGGAGACAGGCGCAGAAAGGGAAGGCTTGCTCCAGATAACATGCTAGTAAATGGCCAAACTGGGAATTGTGGGTCCCCTGACTTCCTGGGGCTCTTCCCACTTGAAGAAGCACATTACCCAGTCTAAGGAGGGTACAATATGCATAAGTGCCCTGGATCCAGAGGAAGCCTCTTGGTGTCAAAAAAAAAAACGCCAACTAGGCTGCCTGGCCAAAGGATACAGTGGGAAGGCTAAGTCCCACTGGGGCTCCAGCCATGACACTGGCCTTGGCACTGATGAGGTCATGTTCCTCACGTGCTCCATCACTGCTCCCTTAACCTGCGGGCTCTGTGCTCCACCCTCTGTGGAGACCAAGCTCCGTATTTCTCAAGAAATCCGGTTGTTGCCAACTGTCATGTCATGAAACAGATAGACCCCACGCTCAGGCTCGGAAGTAGCCATGTTCAGGAAGTAGCTGCTGCCAATGTTGATGTAAGTTGTGTTGAACTTCACTGTCTGAAGAGCTGTTGTCCCTTCTGAAAAGCTGGCATAGAAGGCTACCGGGGAGCCTGGAACACAGGAGCAAAGTATCAGTGACTGAGTCCCTTGCTCCCTCAGGTGGGAAATTATACCGAGACCTTCCTTCCTCACCTTCTTAACATGAGAAATAGGGCATTGCTCCTAGATAACCTAGACGTTCCCAATAGCAATGTATCCTAGGAGTTAACTGACCAGTGCTCAGTATTTCACTAATTGTCAGGAAAATACAAGTCTGTTGTTTGTTGGTGTACATTTTAACAAAGCTCTTTCTTCTTTGATCCTTCTTTCCAACATCCTTGTGAGTTAAGTACTCTGAATGAGGAAAGTGAGTCATTAGTATCTAATCAATGGCAGGCTGGAACTGGAACCCAAGTCTCTTGATTCCCAGATTGCTGCCACCTGGAAGTGATCTTGAGCTACCCAGGGAAAAGAGAAATTATTGCCTTTCATCAAATGCTAACCCTTGTGAGACCATTAAGGAATGAAGGGTGGTTCTTACTAGATACTGAGCACAGAAACCTAGACAGACAAGGAAAGAGCAGGTGGGACCAGGGAAGAAAAGTTCCTTTCAAGCTGGTCATTTTAATGTTGCATTGAGTCCACAGATTACAGAGAGGGAGACAGGCGCAGAAAGGGAAGGCTTGCTCCAGATAACATGCTAGTAAATGGCCAAACTGGGAATTGTGGGTCCCCTGACTTCCTGGGGCTCTTCCCACTTGAAGAAGCACATTACCCAGTCTAAGGAGGGTACAATATGCATAAGTGCCCTGGATCCAGAGGAAGCCTCTTGGTGTCAAAAAAAAAAACGCCAACTAGGCTGCCTGGCCAAAGGATACAGTGGGAAGGCTAAGTCCCACTGGGGCTCCAGCCATGACACTGGCCTTGGCACTGATGAGGTCATGTTCCTCACGTGCTCCATCACTGCTCCCTTAACCTGCGGGCTCTGTGCTCCACCCCTCTGTGGAGACCAAGCTCCGTATTTCTCAAGAAATGAAACCAAGGCCCAACAGGAGGAATTTGCATAGCAGTTAATGACTTGGGTCCCAGAACAACAGCCCCTGCACTTCGACTCTAGGTCCAACAGTGACAAAATGAGGAAATTTTGCTTTGCTCTAATTTTGGAAGATTTTCTGAGAATTAGTTCAGAATTGTTTTACTGTCTCGATTAAAAAGACAAAAACAGCCGCCGCGGTCAGGTGCTGGTACTGCAGTTTCCCCAGCACCCAGGAGGTGGCGCACTCGCCCTACTGAAGGAAGGCCGGCCTGCGCTCCTGATGTGCTCCTTAGATGCGGAAGGGTTATGCTTCAGTGTTGGCCCACAAGTGAGCTCAGTGGGCTTCCCCGCAGGACAAAGATAAACACTATGGCCTTCCCATAAGACAAACACGGGGGAAATTTTAATTTTAAGGAAAATTTTTTTTAAGCATTGCAGTGTCTGACTCAGGTATCTGAACTATCTATCAGGCAATTGAGGCCTTGCATCACTCACAAGAGGGTAAAAGACGTAAGAGTTACTGGGGTATATATACTTTCAGCCATGAGAATACTGGAGAAATGGGAAAACATTGACAGGTTTCTGCTAAACGTTAACCCTTGTGCTAGGCTTTTGGTAAATGTGTGTGCTCGTCTTCCTGACAACCCTTTGGTGTAGGTAGTGGTTTTCCCTTTTACAGAGGAAGAAACTGGGACACAGAAGTGGTGCTAGAGCCTGTGTTACATCCACTGCTCCCAGGGAGACACTGGCTGGTGGGCCGTAGGTGGAGGGTGAGGGGGGTAGAGCAGGCTTGCGTGCGGTCCTCCACAAGGCCTCAGACTACCCACGTGCCAGGCTACAGACACCAGGTGTAAACAACCCAAGTGGCAGCTTTGTCCTGAGCCCCGCGTCTAGGTGAGGAGGTAGCTGTAGCTCGGAGACCATCCTCCCTGGCAGGGGAGAGTCACTTGAGGTACAGAGCCTAGGGGTCCACTTCCCAGGGCCACACTCAGGGAGAGGCTGGGAAGGCTGGCTGCTCGTCCCTTCAGCCTCAGAGGCAGCATCCCAGGACCCTACAAGGACCAGCCAAGGGCCTTTCACAGGGAAGAGCCAGATCCCTAGAAAGAGTGGGTTCCTCGGAGCCACCTACCAGCTGTAGGAGTAGGACGCGTTCCTGATTAAACCTGAGTTTCAGGTAAGATGGTAATGGTAACACCTCGCTGAGCTGTTGTGATGATTCAGTGTGGCAAAGCCCGAGAAAGGCACAGCAGGGAAACCTGGCTCAGAGCAGCAGTGTGGGTCCACTATTGTAGCAGAACTAGCTCCTTTCAGGTCCCAAGGCCTTACCCCGTATTCACCCCCTGGGGGGCGCTGCCCGTGGCAGATGACACCAGCCACTGTGCGCATAGACACAGGAGAAAACTTAAAGACACTTGGTGGGTGGAGTGGGGTGGGGTGAAGGCTGAGATGGAGGGATCTGAGGGTGTGGTTATGGAGGAAGGAGGCATCCCCACTCCTTGCTCTGAGTGGCAGGCAGCCACTGGTGTACAAAGAGCTTCCAGTGTAGACGATCCTGTGACTGCTACTTCCTAATACTCCAGGTAGCTTAAGAGGCCCCTTCTAGTCCTGAATGGAAGGTAGGTCAAAGGCAAAGTTGGCCCTAAGGAGTGGTGACTAGTGGTCATCGTGCTGTCTTTCACCATAGCCTCCTCTGCGGCAGAAGAGCTGCTATCAATTAGCAAGTCCAAGACCCCCCACCCCCCCACCCCGCTCAGAAACTTACCCGCCTCCCAGAGTGCTGGCCCTTTGACAGGCTCATCCTCCAAGGACTCCACTTGCTTCCGATCCCGCCTCCTGGGAGCTTCCAGGCCTTTCTGCTGCTTTTTCCCTTTCTTCTGCAGCATGGCCTGGAGCTTCTCCAGGTCTAGGCTGACATTGGCTGCCAAGAGACCTTGGAAGTTCCCAAAGAGTCTGTGGAAGAGGTGCTGGTGCCTCTCCAAGACTCGCTCAGTGGTGGAGAGCTCCCCGCGAAGGCCCTCGAGGGAGCCGTGGAGGGAGGAGGCCCAGGAGGCCTCGCAGCACTGGCCCACGCGCTCCATGTCGGACCTCAGGCGCTGGAGCTCCTGCACCAGCCCAGTCAGGTCCAGCCCACCCACCTCCACTGGCGAAGTGGCCTGGTTGGGCTCCACTCGCTCCTCTTGCCCGCCGGCCCCCGAGGCCCGTTCCAGGGCGGTCACCCGGGCGGCCAGCGCCTCCCAGCCAAGCGCCTGATCCTGCAGCCCAGTGGCTGCGTCCATCAGGGCAGCGCGGATCTGCTCGTAGCGCAGGGGCAGCGTGCCAGGGACATCGAGAAAGGCACAGCAGGGAAACCTGGCTCAGAGCAGCAGTGTGGGTCCACTATTGTAGCAGAACTAGCTCCTTTCAGGTCCCAAGGCCTTACCCCGTATTCACCCCTGGGCGCTGCCCGTGGCAGATGACACCAGCCACTGTGCGCATAGACACAGGAGAAAACTTAAAGACACTTGGTGGGTGGAGTGGGGTGGGGTGAAGGCTGAGATGGAGGGATCTGAGGGTGTGGTTATGGAGGAAGGAGGCATCCCCACTCCTTGCTCTGAGTGGCAGGCAGCCACTGGTGTACAAAGAGCTTCCAGTGTAGACGATCCTGTGACTGCTACTTCCTAATACTCCAGGTAGCTTAAGAGGCCCCTTCTAGTCCTGAATGGAAGGTAGGTCAAAGGCAAAGTTGGCCCTAAGGAGTGGTGACTAGTGGTCATCGTGCTGTCTTTCACCATAGCCTCCTCTGCGGCAGAAGAGCTGCTATCAATTAGCAAGTCCAAGACCCCCCACCCCCCCACCCCGCTCAGAAACTTACCCGCCTCCCAGAGTGCTGGCCCTTTGACAGGCTCATCCTCCAAGGACTCCACTTGCTTCCGATCCCGCCTCCTGGGAGCTTCCAGGCCTTTCTGCTGCTTTTTCCCTTTCTTCTGCAGCATGGCCTGGAGCTTCTCCAGGTCTAGGCTGACATTGGCTGCCAAGAGACCTTGGAAGTTCCCAAAGAGTCTGTGGAAGAGGTGCTGGTGCCTCTCCAAGACTCGCTCAGTGGTGGAGAGCTCCCCGCGAAGGCCCTCGAGGGAGCCGTGGAGGGAGGAGGCCCAGGAGGCCTCGCAGCACTGGCCCACGCGCTCCATGTCGGACCTCAGGCGCTGGAGCTCCTGCACCAGCCCAGTCAGGTCCAGCCCACCCACCTCCACTGGCGAAGTGGCCTGGTTGGGCTCCACTCGCTCCTCTTGCCCGCCGGCCCCCGAGGCCCGTTCCAGGGCGGTCACCCGGGCGGCCAGCGCCTCCCAGCCAAGCGCCTGATCCTGCAGCCCAGTGGCTGCGTCCATCAGGGCAGCGCGGATCTGCTCGTAGCGCAGGGGCAGCGTGCCAGGCCCGTCCTCCGACATCTCCTCCATCACTTCCTCTCCGAAGAGAGCGGCCAGCACCGCCTCGTGCCGCAGCGCGTCCTCCAGCAGGGCTGAGAAGGAGCTGTGTAGCCGGCGGATCTCGCTGTGGATCTCCGTCTCGGCGGCCCGCAGCACACTCACCTCGCCTCCCAGTGCACGCAGCTGACTCCGGAGCCGTGCCACCTCGGCCCGCGCCTGCTCGCCCTCCGCCTGGTGCGTGTCCACGGCCAGTGACAGGGCAGCCACCGTGTCACTCAGGGCCTGCAGGGAGGAGCCGTCCCGCTGGCGTCGCTCGTCCAGGCTTACCTGGGTCTCCTCCAGGGCACGAGTGGTATCCCGTTGGTCTTCCCGGATCACATCCAGGTCGAAGTAGAGCTTCTGGCAGTTGCAGTCCTTGACATACTTGATGAGGTCGGCGTGGGCGCCTTGCAGGTGCTGGAGGGTGAGGTTGAGCTCCAGAAGCTGCCGTTCCACCTCCTCCTTGTTCTCCTCCATGATCAGCGACTTTTCCATCAGGATCACTCGCAGCTCGCGCAACGCCGTGTGGTTCACCTCCAGCTCCTGCACCTGCCGCTGCACCTTGCTGATCTCATCGAAGGTGTCATCAGATTCTGAATACAGCTCCTTGATCTCATCCACATGCCGGTCCAGGATGGCCCTCATGTCAGCGAGGGTGCCCTGTAAGGCTTCTTCCTTGTGGGCCGCGGCCACGTGCAGGGCAGAGAGGTTCCTCTGCAGCTGACCCAGCCTGGCATGCAGGCTCTCCGGCTCTGGCCTTGCTGCTGCCCCTGCTGCTGCCAGGACCAGGCTGCTATTGACCCCCAGGGAATCCGGGGCCTTAAGCAGCTTCTTCAACTTGGTGTCCACGTTGGCCTGGACCTCCGAGAGGGACTGGTGCAGAGACAGGTCCTGGGCGTGCAAGCGGTCCTCCACGTCCTGCCTCAGCAGGACCACCCTCTGGGCGTTCTCCTGGACCTTGGTCTCAAATTTGGCACCAAGCTCCTGGAAGTCAGCTCTGGCCACAGAGCTCTCCTGGAGCCTCTTGAGGGCCTGTCGGTTGGCCTCCACATCAAGAGATAAGTTTCTTATGGCCTGGAAGAGGCTGTGCAGGCTCTGGTTGAAGCTTCCCCACACGGGAATCAGATGTCCCTGCAGGAAGGTGTTGATGTGGGGCAGTAGCACTTGCTCCAAGGATCTGCCTGAAAACTCTGAAACAGATGCATGTGGTTATACAAGCCCAGCGGGAACAGGCACCTTCCTTCAGGGGAGATTAGGGCCTTCCTGCCTCCCCTCCACTCATCCCTTAGGATGTGACCAGGCTCTTCCTTAGCCCCTGGAACCTGCCACTCACCAAGCTCTGTTTGATTTGCCTCAGTTGTTGCCACTGTGAGGTTGCTTGCCTGGGCCTCCCACAGTCCTGGGAGGCTGTCTGCCATCTGGTGAATGTCATTCTGGAGATCTCCCAGTCGGAGTTCCTGCTCCTCCACTGTGTTGCGGATCTCTGCAGCTGAATGACCTGAATACACGTGAGACATCAGTATCAGGCTTCCTGGCCTGGGTAGGACATGAGGTGCAGAGGGGAAATTTGGGGATTGGAAGCAGGAAGGTGTGTGCAGATGTCCTCTGAGCTTAGAAGCCTTTAACTCCAGAAGGACAAGTCGGATCCATCGAGGCACACTTTCCTGCTCGGTCACAGGAACATGGCCTCTCCACATCATTCTAGGCAGCCCTTGTCAGTGGATAGACATTCACCACATGGTGGAGTGTATTTGTCATCCCATCCATGGGCCAGCCTTGAAAGGTCTCACAAATGGTGTCCCTTGGTGGTTCTGCTGCCCTGCTGCTGCCAGGACCAGGCTGCTATTGACCCCCAGGGAATCCGGGGCCTTAAGCAGCTTCTTCAACTTGGTGTCCACGTTGGCCTGGACCTCCGAGAGGGACTGGTGCAGAGACAGGTCCTGGGCGTGCAAGCGGTCCTCCACGTCCTGCCTCAGCAGGACCACCCTCTGGGCGTTCTCCTGGACCTTGGTCTCAAATTTGGCACCAAGCTCCTGGAAGTCAGCTCTGGCCACAGAGCTCTCCTGGAGCCTCTTGAGGGCCTGTCGGTTGGCCTCCACATCAAGAGATAAGTTTCTTATGGCCTGGAAGAGGCTGTGCAGGCTCTGGTTGAAGCTTCCCCACACGGGAATCAGATGTCCCTGCAGGAAGGTGTTGATGTGGGGCAGTAGCACTTGCTCCAAGGATCTGCCTGAAAACTCTGAAACAGATGCATGTGGTTATACAAGCCCAGCGGGAACAGGCACCTTCCTTCAGGGGAGATTAGGGCCTTCCTGCCTCCCCTCCACTCATCCCTTAGGATGTGACCAGGCTCTTCCTTAGCCCCTGGAACCTGCCACTCACCAAGCTCTGTTTGATTTGCCTCAGTTGTTGCCACTGTGAGGTTGCTTGCCTGGGCCTCCCACAGTCCTGGGAGGCTGTCTGCCATCTGGTGAATGTCATTCTGGAGATCTCCCAGTCGGAGTTCCTGCTCCTCCACTGTGTTGCGGATCTCTGCAGCTGAATGACCTGAATACACGTGAGACATCAGTATCAGGCTTCCTGGCCTGGGTAGGACATGAGGTGCAGAGGGGAAATTTGGGGATTGGAAGCAGGAAGGTGTGTGCAGATGTCCTCTGAGCTTAGAAGCCTTTAACTCCAGAAGGACAAGTCGGATCCATCGAGGCACACTTTCCTGCTCGGTCACAGGAACATGGCCTCTCCACATCATTCTAGGCAGCCCTTGTCAGTGGATAGACATTCACCACATGGTGGAGTGTATTTGTCATCCCATCCATGGGCCAGCCTTGAAAGGTCTCACAAATGGTGTCCCTTGGTGGTTCTGCTGTGCTGACTCAAGACCAGGTACAGCATTACTTCCTGGCCCTAGTTAAGGGAGTTCGGAGGAGCCTTCTTCCAGGCCATGGGAGCTGATGCAGCTCAGGAGGCAAGATGAAGCTTAGGCAGCAGATGAAGCTGTCCTTCCCAGAAAATGGTGTCAAGGGAAAGGGTGCATGTGCTTGGCCAGTATGCAGGTAACTCAGGCCCCTGTGAACCTGGCTACCTGTGTGAGGGCAGAGTGACAGAGGGTCCCCTGCTGATTCTGTGGACAAAGCTTCCCTGAAATGGCACTGCCCTATCGGGGGAGAAGGGGCCTGGACACATGAGTTCTTTCTGCTCACCTTCCAGGAAAGCAACATACCAGGTTTGAAGTCGGCTGGCCCATCCCAGGGCTCCTGGAGGCTATCATCTGGATCTTCAGGCTCAGAGATCACCGTGGGATCTGCAGAGAAGTGTCAGGTGTTAACTCCAGAGGTCAGAGAGGCTGCATGATCTCTGAGGTCAGAGGTCATGGGAGAAGAGGAAAGGAGACCACAGGGGACCCTACCATGGTACTGGCAGTTGGGTCCCACAAAGCCCGGGCAGCATCTCCAGGCCACTGAAGTCAGCACCTTCTGCTTGACCTGGTACACCGGTTTGTGGGTCATGCGGTACCTGGGGGAGGAAGACTGGGTCAGCGACTCTAGAGTGAGCCAGCACAGAGCCTGGACGAGTAGCCACCCTGCTCCATCCCACTCACAGTATCAGGCTTCCTGTTGGCGGATCTCTGCAGCTGAATGACCTGAATACGTGAGACATCAGTATCAGGCTTCCTGGCCTGGGTAGGACATGAGGTGCAGAGGGGAAATTTGGGGATTGGAAGCAGGAAGGTGTGTGCAGATGTCCTCTGAGCTTAGAAGCCTTTAACTCCAGAAGGACAAGTCGGATCCATCGAGGCACACTTTCCTGCTCGGTCACAGGAACATGGCCTCTCCACATCATTCTAGGCAGCCCTTGTCAGTGGATAGACATTCACCACATGGTGGAGTGTATTTGTCATCCCATCCATGGGCCAGCCTTGAAAGGTCTCACAAATGGTGTCCCTTGGTGGTTCTGCTGTGCTGACTCAAGACCAGGTACAGCATTACTTCCTGGCCCTAGTTAAGGGAGTTCGGAGGAGCCTTCTTCCAGGCCATGGGAGCTGATGCAGCTCAGGAGGCAAGATGAAGCTTAGGCAGCAGATGAAGCTGTCCTTCCCAGAAAATGGTGTCAAGGGAAAGGGTGCATGTGCTTGGCCAGTATGCAGGTAACTCAGGCCCCTGTGAACCTGGCTACCTGTGTGAGGGCAGAGTGACAGAGGGTCCCCTGCTGATTCTGTGGACAAAGCTTCCCTGAAATGGCACTGCCCTATCGGGGGAGAAGGGGCCTGGACACATGAGTTCTTTCTGCTCACCTTCCAGGAAAGCAACATACCAGGTTTGAAGTCGGCTGGCCCATCCCAGGGCTCCTGGAGGCTATCATCTGGATCTTCAGGCTCAGAGATCACCGTGGGATCTGCAGAGAAGTGTCAGGTGTTAACTCCAGAGGTCAGAGAGGCTGCATGATCTCTGAGGTCAGAGGTCATGGGAGAAGAGGAAAGGAGACCACAGGGGACCCTACCATGGTACTGGCAGTTGGGTCCCACAAAGCCCGGGCAGCATCTCCAGGCCACTGAAGTCAGCACCTTCTGCTTGACCTGGTACACCGGTTTGTGGGTCATGCGGTACCTGGGGGAGGAAGACTGGGTCAGCGACTCTAGAGTGAGCCAGCACAGAGCCTGGACGAGTAGCCACCCTGCTCCATCCCACTCACATGACTTTGACTTTCTGGCAGTCTGGAGCCCCCTGCGGACATGGCTGCTGTGAGTGAACCAGGAATTTCTCTGTTTTGCAAGCAGCTACGAAGGTGACCAGTCTGGGCTTCTGGTAGGGGCACCAGTTACTAGAAAGAAAAAAAACATGCCTGTTTTTTTGACTGTTGAGCCACACCCAGCCCTGCCTCCACCACTCCCGCCGCCTCGCCTCCCCATCACTTCCTAGAGGTCAGCAGGAAGCCAGCACAAAGCCCCTGCCCTGCCTCTGTGTCCCAGTCCGCCCCGATTCTGGAATCCACTAGCTTGAGAAGAGGGTGCTCTGCATTATTCATATGCTCCTCCCCGCCAGGGCTTCTGCTCCATGGCCTTCCAGGAAGCATCCCCGACTTTAGGTCAGCACAGAGAGGTGAAGGAGCTGCCTCTCACATCATAGTTACCCCAAAGTCAGGAAGGGCTCCCCCTGTTTCTTCTGGTGCCAAGGAGGCAACGTGGGGCTGCTGGAGCTGGAGCATCCTGGATTTGAATCCTTCACACTTTCTGGTTGTGTGACCTTGAGTGAGGCACTGAGGGAGTTTTGGATTCCCATCATGGGCTGTATTGATTGTGAGTGCGGAGACCATGCAGCCTGCTTTCCCACTTGATGTTCAGAAGCCTTGCAGCCAGCCTTTACCCTCTTGACTGCAGACTGAAAAAGCTTGTCAGGAAAATGACCCCACTTGATCTGAAGAGACTGGCACCAAAAGTTTCCCCCAGTGGACTAGCCCAGCAGAGATCACCGTGGGATCTGCAGAGAAGTGTCAGGTGTTAACTCCAGAGGTCAGAGAGGCTGCATGATCTCTGAGGTCAGAGGTCATGGGAGAAGAGGAAAGGAGACCACAGGGGACCCTACCATGGTACTGGCAGTTGGGTCCCACAAAGCCCGGGCAGCATCTCCAGGCCACTGAAGTCAGCACCTTCTGCTTGACCTGGTACACCGGTTTGTGGGTCATGCGGTACCTGGGGGAGGAAGACTGGGTCAGCGACTCTAGAGTGAGCCAGCACAGAGCCTGGACGAGTAGCCACCCTGCTCCATCCCACTCACATGACTTTGACTTTCTGGCAGTCTGGAGCCCCCTGCGGACATGGCTGCTGTGAGTGAACCAGGAATTTCTCTGTTTTGCAAGCAGCTACGAAGGTGACCAGTCTGGGCTTCTGGTAGGGGCACCAGTTACTAGAAAGAAAAAAAACATGCCTGTTTTTTTGACTGTTGAGCCACACCCAGCCCTGCCTCCACCACTCCCCGCCGCCCTCGCCTCCCCATCACTTCCTAGAGGTCAGCAGGAAGCCAGCACAAAGCCCCCTGCCCTGCCTCTGTGTCCCAGTCCGCCCCGATTCTGGAATCCACTAGCTTGAGAAGAGGGTGCTCTGCATTATTCATATGCTCCTCCCCGCCAGGGCTTCTGCTCCATGGCCTTCCAGGAAGCATCCCCGACTTTAGGTCAGCACAGAGAGGTGAAGGAGCTGCCTCTCACATCATAGTTACCCCAAAGTCAGGAAGGGCTCCCCCTGTTTCTTCTGGTGCCAAGGAGGCAACGTGGGGCTGCTGGAGCTGGAGCATCCTGGATTTGAATCCTTCACACTTTCTGGTTGTGTGACCTTGAGTGAGGCACTGAGGGAGTTTTGGATTCCCATCATGGGCTGTATTGATTGTGAGTGCGGAGACCATGCAGCCTGCTTTCCCACTTGATGTTCAGAAGCCTTGCAGCCAGCCTTTACCCTCTTGACTGCAGACTGAAAAAGCTTGTCAGGAAAATGACCCCACTTGATCTGAAGAGACTGGCACCAAAAGTTTCCCCCAGTGGACTAGCCCAGCAGAGCATCCTCTGTCAAAACAGATCACAGACCCCACCCATCCACCCAGCTTTCAATCAGCTTCCCTGCCTCTCTTCAGTAGGCAAACATCCAAGAATGACCCCAAGGAAAACCTCTTACAAAAGAGGGAGGTCAAAATGAGCGAATGGAAGAAAATCCACTTGAAGAAAACCAGGACTATGCAGGGAGAAAAGAAATTCTCTCAAATTTGCATTAATATTCCCAGACTGATAGATAAAACAACTGACTGTATCCAAGAAACAAGAATAGGAAGGTACTTTAAAAAGATGGGGGCAGGACACTGATTAAAAAAATAAGAATCCTTGAAATTAAAATTATAATGGTAGAAAATCAAAAGAAACATAATAGAAAAGTTAGAGGGTAAAGTTTTAAGAAATTCCTGTTAAAGAAGAACAAACGAGAGAAATGGAAAATAGGACAGAAAAGATCAGAAAAATAGAGAACCGTGTTGGGAACCCAACATCCAAACAATAGGAGTTCCAGAAAAAGAGAATAGGGGAGGGAATCATCTATGAAAACACCAAATGAATATTCCAGAAGAGAAGGACTTCGAATTTCAAATTCAAAGTTACCACAATACAATGGAAATAAATGCACAGCAAAACACATCATTGTGAAAATTTGAAACTCTAGGAATGAGAATTATTCAACACTGTCCAGAGAAAAATCAAGCCCCCTCCACCTCTCCCTCATACACATCAGTAAGTAGAATAGTCTTGAACCTCTCAACAGCAATACCAGACACTAAAACATAGTGGAGAATCACCTTCAAAATACTGAAGGAAAATTATTTCCAGTTTAGAATCCTACATTCAGCCTAACTATCAAAGAGCACAAAATAAAATCTGGCTTTTTCCACAAGCCAGATTTTAAAGCATTCCGCACTCACCAGGACCCTCATCAGGGAGCTACTAGATCAGTAGTTTGCGATCTAGCCAACAAATCCTTTAAACATATAAACCCACAAGCCCTGCCCCAGGCCATCTTCTGGGCCCAGTTTCCCCCAGTGGACTAGCCCAGCAGAGCATCCTCTGTCAAAACAGATCACAGACCCCACCCATCCACCCAGCTTTCAATCAGCTTCCCTGCCTCTCTTCAGTAGGCAAACATCCAAGAATGACCCCAAGGAAAACCTCTTACAAAAGAGGGAGGTCAAAATGAGCGAATGGAAGAAAATCCACTTGAAGAAAACCAGGACTATGCAGGGAGAAAAGAAATTCTCTCAAATTTGCATTAATATTCCCAGACTGATAGATAAAACAACTGACTGTATCCAAGAAACAAGAATAGGAAGGTACTTTAAAAAGATGGGGGCAGGACACTGATTAAAAAAATAAGAATCCTTGAAATTAAAATTATAATGGTAGAAAATCAAAAGAAACATAATAGAAAAGTTAGAGGGTAAAGTTTTAAGAAATTCCTGTTAAAGAAGAACAAACGAGAGAAATGGAAAATAGGACAGAAAAGATCAGAAAAATAGAGAACCGTGTTGGGAACCCAACATCCAAACAATAGGAGTTCCAGAAAAAGAGAATAGAGGGAGGGAATCATCTATGAAAACACCAAATGAATATTCCAGAAGAGAAGGACTTCGAATTTCAAATTCAAAGTTACCACAATACAATGGAAATAAATGCACAGCAAAACACATCATTGTGAAAATTTGAAACTCTAGGAATGAGAATTATTCAACACTGTCCAGAGAAAAATCAAGCCCCCTCCACCTCTCCCTCATACACATCAGTAAGTAGAATAGTCTTGAACCTCTCAACAGCAATACCAGACACTAAAACATAGTGGAGAATCACCTTCAAAATACTGAAGGAAAATTATTTCCAGTTTAGAATCCTACATTCAGCCTAACTATCAAAGAGCACAAAATAAAATCTGGCTTTTTCCACAAGCCAGATTTTAAAGCATTCCGCACTCACCAGGACCCTCATCAGGGAGCTACTAGATCAGTAGTTTGCGATCTAGCCAACAAATCCTTTAAACATATAAACCCACAAGCCCTGCCCCAGGCCAGTTAAAGGAGATTCTCTGGGATTAGTGCCTGGGCATCCCCAGTTTAAAGCTCTCTGGGTCATTCTAGGGCTGGGGATCACTCTGCCAGAAGTGCTCTACCAAAACAAGAGAGAACACCAAGAAAAAGAAGATCACAGCATCAGGAAACAGGAGTTCCAGCACAAAAACGGGAAGAGGGGAGAGCCCAGAACAATGACAGGCAAGAGGCGGTTGAGCCATGGTGTAGCCTGGAACATGGCTGGAAGCCCTGAGAGAGGCGTGTCCAGGACACAGGTGGTCAAACACCTGACCGAAATGAAAGTGGAGAGCAGACAGGACAACTGGCAGAGTTTGGAGCTGACTGGTGACAAAGACACAAAGAGAAAAGAGAAAGGAAAAAAACTAAGCAAAAGGAAAAAAAACTAAGACAACAGTGAAGACATTTGTTCTTTCAGGAAAAATCAAAAGTGGGCAGGGCGACAAAAAGGGATGCCTACGCTTTCCAGGGCATACAGACTCTGTTGCATCTACTCAGTTTGCCATCGTAGCAGGAAAGCAGATTCTGACAGTATATAAATAAATGGGCATGGCTGCATTCCAATAAAACTTTATTTACAAAACCAGTGGGGGGCCCAGTTCGAGTCACCACTCTAGAGTTTTCTAAGCCCTGCTTATGAGTGTGTTTCACTAATCAAAACAAAATTTTACAATAGGGACTTTCCTAGTGGTCCCATGGCTAAGACTCCATGTTCCCAATGCAGGGGGCCTGGGTTCGATCCCTGGTCAGGGAACTAGATCCTGCATGCCACAACTAAGACCCAGAACAGCCAAATAAATAAGTAATTAAAAACAAACAAACAAAAAAACCTTAACAATGAAATAATTTCCACCTGGAAGACAAAATGCAGGTGAACAGATAGGAATATTTTAGAAGACAATGAGTGAGGAATTTCTCATCTGTCATGACTGACTCTAATGAAAGCAATGAAAACAATGGGATGTGAATTCCGCAATGGTCCAGCGGTTAAGACTACAGAAGTTTAATGCCAAGGGCTTGAGTTGGCCAGTCAAAGAACTATAATCTCACAAGCCTCTAAGTATGACCAACAAAATAAAGTCAATCCAGGGAACAGTGGAATGTTGGCACAAGACTTGCCAAAGACCTGGAAGGGGCCCATACATCCCCAAGGGACTATTAAATGGTAAAAGGGACAGTGAAAATCAGGATGGAAGCAAGGGTGCACACTCAACACAGAAGCAGTGAGCTGTGGACGTGCTGGGCCCAGAGGTCAGGACTGGGGTGAAGGCAGCCTGTTTCAAAGACAAGAAGCTGCAACCCTTAACATGCTCAGATCTAGGGAGAAGTATTTCTCTAAATCAGTTGTTCTCAATGGGTTGTGGGTTGCATGGAGAGGGGATTTGCCCTTGGTAAATTTGGCAGTGAGCAGCAATGGTAAAGAATCCTCTGCCTGCCCAGTGCGGGAGACACAAGTTAGATCCCTGGGAAGGGAAGATCCCCTGGAGAAGGAAATGGCAACCCACTCCAGAGTTCTTGCCCAGAGAATGCCATGGACAACTGAGCCTGGCAGGCTACCATCATGGGGTCAAATGGTAGGACACAACTGACCAACTGAGCACAACACACACATGGCTGACACAGCTCTGGGGATGGGGATGCTGCTGGCATCCAGTGGGTAGAGGCCACAGCCCCTCCCCTCGCAACAAAGAGCTAGTGGGAGGCTGAGAAACACCCACGCACACAAAGCCCTGCTTCTCACATGCTCTCTCGACTGCGGCCGAGTGTCCAGGAGGCCGGCACCCTGAGAGCACCAGATCTGGGCCAGCATGCTGGGAGTGACCGGGACTTTCCAACTCGGTTCCTAGAACTGGAAGCGGTGTTGCCCACCCTTCCTGCCCAGGAACTTTCTCTCTAGACCTGCCCAAACCTCAGGCTCCAGCAGCCCCTATTCTCCCTGCCCACACTCCCCTCCCTTGGCAGCTCCATGCCCTTGGCACAGTACAGGCTGCTGGCCCAGGAGCCCTGGGAACATTCCTGACCTTTGCTTTGGTTTCCTACAGCTTTTGGCAGTTTCTAGCTGGTCCAATGAACCCCAGCCCTGCTCGCTAGAGCACCGCATTGTTCTCACTGCCTCCTGGCCTGGGGCCCGGGCCCTCTTGGCACCTTCATCTCCCCGTGGTCTACCAAGAGGCAGGTGCCTGCCTAGAAATGAGTGTGCGGGTCTCCAGCCTGGTCTGGGCCTGTGCTGGCCCAAACGGATGCCCCGCCCCAGTAGGAGAGAGTCTGCTTAGAGCTTCTAATTGGAGCCAGAGGCCTGGACTCTCCTCCCTTCCTTGTCCTTGGACACGGGGTGACCTTGAGCAAGGCCCTTCCTCCATCCTAGAAATATTGAGAAGATTCCCACCCCCACTGCCCCCAGGGAGGAGGCTATGAGGAAGGCAGAGACAGCCCCCAGCAGGGAAAGAGCTGTTAGCCAGAGCCTCGTGAATGATAAATGGGCTGCTGTTGCGGTGCTCTGGGACGCTGAAGTGCCTCTTAACCAGCCAGTAAAACCTACCTCCAACCGCCCCTTCAGTCTTTCTGTGAAGGAGGTTATATTCTCAGCATCCTCGTTTCTCTGAGGCCCCGAGTGCAACTGTGAATGTGATGATTCTAGGGGAGAATTCTGCCAGGCTTGGTCTCTGAGCCACGGAGAGGCCTTGGCAGGGGAGCCCGAGGCCCACTGGGTGTCCAGCCCAGAGCCAGGATTCCCTGAGCGTCACTCAGGCCAGTGGGGCTCTTCCCTGCTAGTGCCCAGGGCCCTGTGCCTTGGAGAACAGATACAGGGGAAAGAGGTACAGCCATGACCCAGAGACTGGCGTCTGGGCTCCACCCTGCTCCTGGGTGACTTCCAGAGATATGTGTGGCTTCTCTGGGTCACAAGCTCCCAGCTGCAAAAACTGCTAACACTCCTCTGTCGAGACACTGATACTGGTGACCAGGGCTGGCTGGGGTGCTGGGAGGAGCGTCTGCTAGACTCCCACCCCTCTTAGGGTAGACAAAACTGAGGACCCTTGGAATTTGCAGCACAGCCAATGGAGCCTGAAAGTGGAAGTGCTAGTTGCTCAGTCGTGTCTGACTCTTCGTGACCCCATGGAAGGCTACCCCAGTGGGATATCCCTCTTCCAGGGGATCTTCCCAACTCAGGGATCGAACCTGGGTCTCTGGCTCTGCAGGCAGATTCTTTACCAGCTCAGCCACCAGAGCCATATGGCCTCAGATGGCGACCTCTGAGGCTCACAGCATCTAAGCAGAGGGGGCAACTTTGTAGTACTGTTGTAACCATGTGGCGATGGAATGCCTGTCCTGGGTCTCAGCTCAGTATCCACAGCAGGTTCAGCCTTGCCTGGGAAGTGGTCCTGCCTCTGAGAGCCCTTATCCTAACCTCTTGCTCTCCCTCACTGTCAGGAAAGCCTGAGAACAAAGGAGGAATCTCTTTGCCACAAAGTCGACGTTGCTGGCTCACTGGCCCAGCCCCACAGGACCCCGGGGCACCTAGGAAGTACCAACCATGTTCCCCCATCCATCCTGGGAACTCACACCAAGTTGGTTTGTTCAAGTTTCTCCTTGCAAATGGTTTTGTCCAGGTGTGTGTCCAGTGCCTGCCCTGGCCCCCAGGCCCCTGATACAGGTAAGAGGGGCAAACGCAAAGTAACAGCCTGGCTCCAGCGGCTGCAGGAGGAGAGCCACAGGCTTGTGTGGGTGGTGTGGCGCCCCGCTTGAGTGTGGAGCCTGTTCCGCCTCCCCTTCCCCTGTAGCTGTAGCAGGGCTGGGCTGCATTTCCGCCTCTCCCTCCATGGGACCACAGGAAGCAATCAGCCTGAGGAAGCTGTGCTATGCTTCCTTCCTTTCTCACCAGCCTCTCCGGAGGCCTTGACAACCTCGGATTGACCTGTAGGGCCTGAAGCTTCTGGGTTGTGGGCAGGAGATCAGCAGGAGACTGCTTGAACTTCCTGGAGGCCCCTGGGGACCAGGAATGCCTCAGGACTCCTGCCTGGGCATTCCCAGACCAGTGTTCCCTTGGGCACACACCCACAGCACACTGGGACCACCAGGCCATGGCGGCGTGACCCCCCTCAGGCCTGGAGCAGTCCAGAGGCCCCCCTCCCCGAGACTAAGGAAATGCAGACCTTCTCCACAGCCCAGGCGGGAGAAAGAGAAGCATCTCCTACCTCCTTCCCATTTGCTTGTGCCTCCTCATACTCCCTTTTCTCAGGGGGAGGCAGGCTGCCCAGAGACAGGGGCTTGAAGGTGACAGCTTTGGGGAGGGAAGGCTCGATCCTTGGTCCTGAAATCAGAGCTGGATGACTGGGGTCCCCCGCTAAGAACCACCTGTACCTCCCCACTCTGAGCAGAACTGGGAATGGGAGGAATCTCTTTGCCACCAAGCAGGTTCAGCCTTGCCTGGGAAGTGGTCCTGCCTCTGAGAGCCCTTATCCTAACCTCTTGCTCTCCTCACTGTCAGGAAAGCCTGAGAAAAAAATTTTGGCCCCAGCCCCCCACAGGACCCCGGGCACCTAGGAAGTACCAACCATGTTCCCCCATCCATCCTGGGAACTCACACCAAGTTGGTTTGTTCAAGTTTCTCCTTGCAAATGGTTTTGTCCAGGTGTGTGTCCAGTGCCTGCCCTGGCCCCCAGGCCCCTGATACAGGTAAGAGGGGCAAACGCAAAGTAACAGCCTGGCTCCAGCGGCTGCAGGAGGAGAGCCACAGGCTTGTGTGGGTGGTGTGGCGCCCCGCTTGAGTGTGGAGCCTGTTCCGCCTCCCCTTCCCCTGTAGCTGTAGCAGGGCTGGGCTGCATTTCCGCCTCTCCCTCCATGGGACCACAGGAAGCAATCAGCCTGAGGAAGCTGTGCTATGCTTCCTTCCTTTCTCACCAGCCTCTCCGGAGGCCTTGACAACCTCGGATTGACCTGTAGGGCCTGAAGCTTCTGGGTTGTGGGCAGGAGATCAGCAGGAGACTGCTTGAACTTCCTGGAGGCCCCTGGGGACCAGGAATGCCTCAGGACTCCTGCCTGGGCATTCCCAGACCAGTGTTCCCTTGGGCACACACCCACAGCACACTGGGACCACCAGGCCATGGCGGCGTGACCCCCCTCAGGCCTGGAGCAGTCCAGAGGCCCCCCTCCCCGAGACTAAGGAAATGCAGACCTTCTCCACAGCCCAGGCGGGAGAAAGAGAAGCATCTCCTACCTCCTTCCCATTTGCTTGTGCCTCCTCATACTCCCTTTTCTCAGGGGGAGGCAGGCTGCCCAGAGACAGGGGCTTGAAGGTGACAGCTTTGGGGAGGGAAGGCTCGATCCTTGGTCCTGAAATCAGAGCTGGATGACTGGGGTCCCCCGCTAAGAACCACCTGTACCTCCCCACTCTGAGCAGAACTGGGAATGGGTCAGGAAGAGGTCTCTCAAGGCCCAGCTTCTTCCCTCTCCTCCCACATAGCTGCCCCTCCATCACCTAGGGGCGGTGCACGCACGCTGAGTGCCTGCCTCTCCCTGTCAAATATGCTTTTGGGAAAGTGTCCAACAAACACATTTACCTTGAAGCATCGAGCTGCATGAGAGCTGTCCTGGGCAGATCTGGGCCAGGACTACGTGACAGTGAATCTCAGCCAGCCAGACAGGAGACGCTGGGGGAGTGTAAATTGGCCCCTCCCACCCTCCAAGTCCACATAGATGCATGCTCTCAACCAAGTCCGGCTTGTGTGTGGAGGTGGGGAGGCGGGGGGCAGTGGGGAATAGGCACCCCTGGCACCAGAACCAGAGTATGATCTCTGGAGTCAGACTCAGACCCTGGTTCTAGCTCCCCCCAGCTGTGTGACATTGGGCCAGGTGCTTCACCTTCCTGAGCCTCAGGCTCCCCTGTAATTAGGAGATTAACTGAGATAACACTTGGCGACATGCCCAGAGATGGGTCGGATACATGGTACCTGCTGTTCTGATTGAGGGTACCCTGAAGAGGGACCCGCATTCCCAGCTCCTTACCAGCAGGAGAATCTCTGACCTTGGAAAACAGTGTCGCAGTCTAGCCCTAAGATCCTTCTGCCCATCTCCAGAAGACTGCTGGAGCAGAGCTCGCTGGGGGCCTCAGCCTCCTTTCGGTTCTGGAAACACAGCAGGGCACCCTGTCTGCTCGCTGCTCGGCTCTTAGGGCCATGCTGAGGACCTTTGCCCCTCCCCAGCACTCAGAGCCAAATTTGGCCCCCAGGAGCTGTCTTCTAGGGCTTAGGCTGGCCAGCCTCACTTGGGCTCAGCTTTCAGAACTGACTGACTTCCAAGAACCGGGAGCCACTCCCAGGCCAGCTGGTAACTTCCGGGGTCACAGCCCCTCAGCATCCCTATGCTGGGGGTTGATGGCATACAGAGCTCCTGCCCTACCCGACCTCCAGGCCCGTTCCCTGCCACGGGTCAGGCAGGGAACTCCCTGTGATCCTTAGGCTGGGCCTTGGGGTGCCCAGTCCAGCTGGCTAGGGATTAAAGAGGAGCCTGGCACCTAGCACTTCATTCAGCTTCACAGCTGGCCCAGCAGATAGATGGTATAAGCCTATTTCACAATACGAGTTTTGGCTGAGCTGGGACTAATCCGATCAGCGGCACGCCTAGCCTCTCCCTGTCAAATATGCTTTTGGGAAAGTGTCCAACAAACACATTTACCTTGAAGCATCGAGCTGCATGAGAGCTTTCCTGGGCAGATCTGGGCCAGGACTACGTGACAGTGAATCTCAGCCAGCCAGACAGGAGACGCTGGGGGAGTGTAAATTGGCCCCTCCCACCCTCCAAGTCCACATAGATGCATGCTCTCAACCAAGTCCGGCTTGTGTGTGGAGGTGGGGAGGCGGGGGGCAGTGGGGAATAGGCACCCCTGGCACCAGAACCAGAGTATGATCTCTGGAGTCAGACTCAGACCCTGGTTCTAGCTCCCCCCAGCTGTGTGACATTGGGCCAGGTGCTTCACCTTCCTGAGCCTCAGGCTCCCCTGTAATTAGGAGATTAACTGAGATAACACTTGGCGACATGCCCAGAGATGGGTCGGATACATGGTACCTGCTGTTCTGATTGAGGGTACCCTGAAGAGGGACCCGCATTCCCAGCTCCTTACCAGCAGGAGAATCTCTGACCTTGGAAAACAGTGTCGCAGTCTAGCCCTAAGATCCTTCTGCCCATCTCCAGAAGACTGCTGGAGCAGAGCTCGCTGGGGGCCTCAGCCTCCTTTCGGTTCTGGAAACACAGCAGGGCACCCTGTCTGCTCGCTGCTCGGCTCTTAGGGCCATGCTGAGGACCTTTGCCCCTCCCCAGCACTCAGAGCCAAATTTGGCCCCCAGGAGCTGTCTTCTAGGGCTTAGGCTGGCCAGCCTCACTTGGGCTCAGCTTTCAGAACTGACTGACTTCCAAGAACCGGGAGCCACTCCCAGGCCAGCTGGTAACTTCCGGAGTCACAGCCCCTCAGCATCCCTATGCTGGGGGTTGATGGCATACAGAGCTCCTGCCCTACCCGACCTCCAGGCCCGTTCCCTGCCACGGGTCAGGCAGGGAACTCCCTGTGATCCTTAGGCTGGGCCTTGGGGTGCCCAGTCCAGCTGGCTAGGGATTAAAGAGGAGCCTGGCACCTAGCACTTCATTCAGCTTCACAGCTGGCCCAGCAGATAGATGGTATAAGCCTATTTCACATACGAGTAACTGAGGTCCAGAGAACCCCTGTTTTTGGCTGAGCTGGGACTAAAATCCTGTATCACTTCCTCCCCCAGGTTCAGGCCCTTCTTACCGTCTGACAGGATACCTGTCGGTGTCCTCAGCCTCTGCTTTCCAGACCCCAGGGGGCCTGGGGCTGTGTGGATCAGAGAACCTAGGACCAGGGGCCTGCGCCCGGGCCCCCAGCAGCCCCCAGCCGAAGGGTACCCCCAGGCCAAACAGCAGTGTCAGGATCATTCTGGCTTGGGGCAGACTCCGCGTCTGTGGTGACTCCAGAAACTGCCGGTGCCGTGACGTTGTCTTCAAGTTAAGTCTCAGAAGGAAAAAAAGCTCAGGGACAACAAAGAGAGGAAGTGGCCTGGGCCGGCCCACCCGGTGAGTCTCGTCCGGCCCCCGCTCACCCACGGCCTCACCCCCACGGTCAACAACGCAGGCCAGCTTCTCTTCAGGACTCAGTCAGGGACACTGGTGGGAGATACAGGGCCAGGTGGTCCCACCACGCATCTCCCCATGGGAGTCAGGCGTTGCACCAGTATTGAGGTGGCAACAGCAGGAAGCGGTCAGATCAGTCTCAGGGAACCTGTTGCCCATCCAGGCTGGTGGCCCGGAAGTGGGGGCCCTCGTGCTTACTCAGCATCTCTCGCTGCTGGGCTGTGGGAGCCAGCGGGTGGGTGGAGGCCCCGAAAAAGAAAGGAGCAGTCCTAGGGTCACACAGTCTGTAGCTGGACCCAGGGCATGGCTGAGTCCTTTGTGGCCTAGCCCCTCCACCTGGCCTTGCCCTTGCCCTGGGTTGGGGGCATATTCATGGTACCAGTGGGAGGTCGGGCAGCCCAGGCCAGTCGGGAGGTGGGCCACTCCCACCTGACAGGCCTCCTTGGTCCTGACCCCTGCTCTACCTGGGACACTGGTAGCAGAGGTGCCTCTCTTTTCTGTGCCTACCCCCCTGACCCTCTCTGCCCCAGAGGTCCACACAGAACAGCCCCAGGCCTGGGGCTGCCCATGAGTGCGCAGGGCGGCAAATGAATGAGGGACCATGATGGATAAGGATGTGCCTCATCTTCAGGGAGGGTAGGGGACAGGAGGAGAGGGTTGAGCAGCAGAGGCCCAGCGGACCCTGGGAGAAGGTGGGGCAGGCCTGCTCCCTCCCTCCCTCCTTCCCCATCCCCACCCCCAGGCTGGCTGGGCTCCCATCAGCCGCCGCTGCATCATCAATATTTCATTGGCATCAATAAGAGGCAGCCGCGGGGACAGCTGCTGCAGCAGCTCTCGAGCCAGCTCCAGTCACAGTTCGTCTGGGGAGTCAGGCTCTCATTCCTGCCCACCGCCATGGATGTCTTCAAGAAGGGCTTCTCCATCGCCAAGGAGGGTGTGGTGGGTGCCGTGGAAAAGACCAAGCAGGGGGTGACGGAGGCGGCTGAGAAGACCAAGGAGGGTGTCATGTATGTGGGTGAGTTTGGGCGTGGCGGAACTCAGCAGGGCGGGGCAGCTTGGTGGCCACTGAGTCCTGAGCCAGGCTTTAGCCCCTGACCCCACAGAGGCGCTTTGGGGAGGGATGAGGACCTGGTTACTGAGCCACGGTCTCCTGGCCCTGGAGGACCCCCACTCTCCTACATTCCCTATTGTCTGTCTGGGCCTCCTTGGGGCCGAGGGAGTCTCTGAGGCAGGACAGCAGAAGAGGCACTTACCCTCAGACACACCTGTTTGTGCATACACAAATGCACACAGCAACACACACGAGCACCCCCACCCCAGCATCACCCACAGGGCCCTTGACTCAGATGAGAAATGACACTGAGCCTGGAGCCCTGGGCTGAGCAAAGAGGTACTCAGCAGCTGGGCCATAGGTCCCCACCCTGCCCAGAGGAAAGGGGTGCCTCAGGGGAGATGAGATGGGCCCTCTTCACCCTGTTCAGCCCCCCAAGCCCCCTCCCTCAGCTCCTTCCAAAGAGGAGGCCACGCTGATGACTCAGCTCTTGTGGACCCTATCCGGCGCTGCTCTGAGGCCCAGGCCACAGCCAGTCGAGGTCCACCCACCAGACCCTCCCTCAGGCCTGGTCCCTCTCATCCCTGCATCCTGTCCTGTCCACTTCCCATCCGTCCCCTTCCTCTCGACACAGCAGGAAGTGGCCTCTGAAAGGACAGCAGGCCCCTGACACCTCACCCCCACCCGACTCTGCAGCCTGTCCAGCTGTTTTGCGGGGTGTTTGCTCTGAGCACTCCCCTTTCAACACCTGGAGTGGGCCTGGGCTGACACTTCCGTTTCCTCCGCAGGAGCCAAGACCAAAGAGGGTGTTGTGCAGAGTGTGACCTCAGGTGAGCAGCCCCCGGATCAGGGGACAAGGAGGCTGGGGCGTCCAGGGACCTTTGCACCCTGGAAGGAAAGGCCCAAGCCCAGGGCCCTCCTTTCCTCCTCGCTGCACCGGGACCCAGACCTCCAGAATCTGGAGCTGGACCCAGGGTGGGCCACCCCACCATCGTCAGAGCTCCCCTGGAGTCAGAAAGGGGACAGCCTATGTCTCCAGTAGAGCCAGAGGTTTGAGTGCCCCAGAAAAGGGGTTGCTCTGACCTGGCTTGGGCAGGCCAGGGCTGGGTTGGGTGGGATCAGGGCCAAAGCCTGCCAGATTCCTCCCACAGTGGCTGAGAAGACCAAGGAGCAGGCCAATGCTGTGAGTGAGGCCGTGGTCTCCAGCGTCAACACCGTGGCCACCAAGACCGTGGAGGAGGCGGAGAACATTGCAGTCACCTCTGGAGTGGTGCGCAAGGTGAGACCTGGTCCCCAGCCTGGGCCCCCATGCTTTCTCCTGGGTCGAGGGAGGCCAGCTGGGGAGGAAGCATTATCACCCCAGTCACATGGAGACTTAAGGGTCCTGTTCTGTGCGTCTGTGCTTGGTGTTGTCACATCCTGGGGACCTCACCACCTCCCCTGTGTGGGGGACTGGGTGGGGCCCAACTGGAAAGTGAGGCTCCAAACCACTCTCAGCGTTTAGGAGACTCCACATTTTACTAGCAAAAGCAGGGTCCAGTAGGCCCCATGTTGTGACAAGCAGCCTCCTGTGGGCAGTGGACACCAGGTCAGAGCTGCCAAGTCATCACCCACCGAGTGTCCAGCCTCCCTCCAGGGCCAGGCTGGGCTGGGCCTCCTCCTCATAGGAGGAGCAGGGAAGCAGCGCCCCCTGGTGACGGGAGAACCGTGAGACTGACCACACCCTCCGTGACTGTCTGGGTGAGCATGTGTGCGTGCGGGTGTGCCTGTGCCTGGTGTGAGTGTGCACTGTGTGTGTGCTGGGCAGCAGAGAGCACAGGGGCAATTCTGGGGACAGCCTGGCTCCAAAGTCTATGCTCTGAGCAAGAGACTGAGTGAGAGCAGGAGGAGAGAGTTGGGGTAGTGGGTTCATACTGGGGGCAGGAGGCTTTCCTATTTCACAGATGTGCTGTCCTCAGCTGATGTTGTTTAGAAAACTCCCCTTCCTGGCACAGGACCCTGGGGGCCAGCAGAGTCCTAGGCTCCCAGCACTAGGAATCCCTGCTCCAGGAGTGGGTGGGTGGAAAGTTAGGGGTCATCCTGCCTCTGGCTCTGGGGGCAACCTTGAGACCACAGGGTCTCCAGACCCTAGGAGCAGGCAGGCGCCCCTCTCCTAGCTCTCAGCTTTTTCTAGCTGTGTGACCTTGGGAAGCAACTCGACCTCTCTGGGCCTCCATTTTCTCACCTATAAAATGTGTATTGTGTGGGGCACTGTGCTGAAAGTACCCATCCAACTGGGCTGCGATGACACAGTGAAACGACCCCCGTGAAGCAGCTTCACCTTGATTATGGCGAGCACCCAACAAATGAAGGTGACGATATCATCCTTATCATCAGTGACCCCAGGCAGGACCCGAATGTACCCCAGGAGACCCCAGGCCCCTCTCTCCTCTACCGGCCAAGCAAAAGAGGCCTTGAAATGGGACCAGGCTTCCCCCAGGCCTCTCAGCAGAAGCGTGAGCATTCCTCTCTGACTTTGGAGGAAGGCTGGTGAGCCCTTGGAGCTACATCAAGGAAGACATTTCCTTGAGACACCCCAAAACCATCCGTGATTCACCCTCCAGTGAACTGCAGAAGGATGTGGCACTGCCAGTCTGTCTGACCGCTCATGCCACTGGCCTCCTGCACCCACCATGGGGCAACAGGACTAGATAGGTGGCTACCTGGGCTTTGCCTGGAGAGCTTGTCCTAATTCTGGCTGCCCCAGTCCACCAAAGGGCAGAGTGCACCACGGGAGCACTGAGCCAGCAGGTTCCTCCAGAGGTAGGTGCTGAGACCAGGGTCCAAGCTGACCACCCAGTCTGGCCCCACCTGCCAGCTGTCACACAACCACCCCCAGGTGGTCACCATCTCAGGCAACCATCTGGTTGGGTGTAGGTAGGTAGGAGACAGGAAGTGGGAGAGGATTGTATAACTCCTGCTGACCTCAACCAGATCAGCCTGAGCCCACTGCGCATCCAGGAAGCAGGCGGAAGGAAAGAGGGAGGCACTCATGCCATCAGGGATAGGCTTAGGCCTGGAGCAAGCCAGACCTGATCCCTGTAAGCCAACAGCTCTGAGCTCTGGGGCCAGCAGAGTCCTAGGCTCCCAGCACTAGGAATCCCTGCTCCAGGAGTGGGTGGGTGGAAAGTTAGGGGTCATCCTGCCTCTGGCTCTGGGGGCAACCTTGAGACCACAGGGTCTCCAGACCCTAGGAGCAGGCAGGCGCCTCTCCTAGCTCTCAGCTTTTTCTAGCTGTGTGACCTTGGGAAGCAACTCGACCTCTCTGGGCCTCCATTTTCTCACCTATAAAATGTGTATTGTGTGGGGCACTGTGCTGAAAGTACCCATCCAACTGGGCTGCGATGACACAGTGAAACGACCCCGTGAAGCAGCTTCACCTTGATTATGGCGAGCACCCAACAAATGAAGGTGACGATATCATCCTTATCATCAGTGACCCCAGGCAGGACCCGAATGTACCCCAGGAGACCCCAGGCCCCTCTCTCCTCTACCGGCCAAGCAAAAGAGGCCTTGAAATGGGACCAGGCTTCCCCCAGGCCTCTGAGCAGAAGCGTGAGCATTCCTCTCTGACTTTGGAGGAAGGCTGGTGAGCCCTTGGAGCTACATCAAGGAAGACATTTCCTTGAGACACCCCAAAACCATCCGTGATTCACCCTCCAGTGAACTGCAGAAGGATGTGGCACTGCCAGTCTGTCTGACCGCTCATGCCACTGGCCTCCTGCACCCACCATGGGGCAACAGGACTAGATAGGTGGCTACCTGGGCTTTGCCTGGAGAGCTTGTCCTAATTCTGGCTGCCCCAGTCCACCAAAGGGCAGAGTGCACCACGGGAGCACTGAGCCAGCAGGTTCCTCCAGAGGTAGGTGCTGAGACCAGGGTCCAAGCTGACCACCCAGTCTGGCCCCACCTGCCAGCTGTCACACAACCACCCCCAGGTGGTCACCATCTCAGGCAACCATCTGGTTGGGTGTAGGTAGGTAGGAGACAGGAAGTGGGAGAGGATTGTATAACTCCTGCTGACCTCAACCAGATCAGCCTGAGCCCACTGCGCATCCAGGAAGCAGGCGGAAGGAAAGAGGGAGGCACTCATGCCATCAGGGATAGGCTTAGGCCTGGAGCAAGCCAGACCTGATCCCTGTAAGCCAACAGCTCTGAGCTCTGGGGCCTTGAGCTGAACACAGAGTCCCCATGTGAATAGTGATAGCATGCCCCTCCTCCGGATCACAGTAGGAGAAGAGTATATGATCGTGTGATTCAGAAACCCTGAGGCTGGGGTCAGGCCTAGGGCTGCAGAGCCCACTGCCCACCCCACCCACATCGCTGGGCTTCCTCATGGAGGAGGCCCAACGAGCGACTGTCAGGGACTCACTATCGGCTTCTGGGAGTGGAGCTGGGCTCAAGGATGTTTGGAAGCCCCAGAGGGCCTTGGCATCATCCGACAGAGCCCCCACTGAGAATCCTTCCATGAGATGCTATCACCTCCAAGGCCAATCTGGCCTTCACACCTCCTGCGCCTCCACCTCTCTATGTACAACACCACAGTGAAGACCTCTCTCATCTTTGAGGCTAGAGCGATGAGGAGGAGGAGACAGGGAGCCAGGGCTCTGTGCCCTCCACCTGGTCTTAATGTCCCTTTTGCTTTCCCACAGGAGGCCCTGCAGCATCCTGTGCCCTCACAGGAGGACAAGGCCGCCAAAGGGGAAGAGCAAGTGGCTGAAGAGGTAGGAGCTGAACTCCTGGGGTGACACAGGGTCCCTGGCCACGTGCTTCTCTCTCGGGGCCCCAGAACCCTCAGGGGAGCCTCCTGACCTCACAGCCCCCTGAGCCTGAGTGTGAGATCCCCTCATGAATGACCTCCTCACAGGCAGAGGGGCACAGATGACACCTTTTCCCACCTTACCCAGGGTAACCACTGAGGGGTAGGGCCCAGAGCCCTGTGTGAAAGTCACTCTCTCTCCCAGACCAAGAGTGGGGGAGATTAGAAGGCTGCCAGGGATCTGCGGAGGCCCTGAGGAACACCCCACCCTCTCTTGACCCAAGGAGTCTCTAGTCCTGGAGTAGGACCTACGGGGTTGCCCATGGTCCCCACGCCTTCACCCCGCCAGCCATGGGCCTGTCCTCCCGTGCTGCCACCACCAGGCCTTCTGCCAACCTTGCCCCTGCCCGCCACCCTCTGGTCTTTCTGATCCCACAGATGCTGCTGTGAATTTTTTATTTTAATGATTCCAAATAAAATTCAGATCCCCGCCGCATACCTGCTCATTCCTTTCTGTGTGCTGAAAGCATCTCTTCATGAAGACACTCCCTGGGCCCTCCTGGGAAACAGAAGCTGGACCAGGCATGCTACAGGACCACCTTGGATATTTCTGGAACCTTCTGAGTGCAGGCAGTGCCTTCAGAGACTCTCCCACCCCAACCATGGCCTTTTCACATGGAGGTGGCGGCCCTGCTTTTGACTCCTGCAAACCCATTCAAGAGCAGGCGGTCTGCTGGAGCAGGAGCCTGGGATGCCAGGCTGCGAGATTATGAGCTTTGGCTCACCCTCCAGGGATGGACCCCACAGACAGCACGGGTGAGGCTGGGCCTCCTGGGCCCTCCTGGGGTGTATCCTTGGTGCCAGTGTCTTTCTGGGAACAGGGACACCTAACACCCCTCCCTGAAGCAGATGATAACTTTCAGCTAAACCCATACCTCTTCCTTGGTGAAGAAGGAAGGACATGACCCCAGAGCTCCTCCTACTGGCCCCACCCAGCCTTGAGCTCCCCATCAGGTTGGAGCTGGGCTTTCCCCTCCTTCACCAGCGTCCTGTCAGGTATCATTAGAAAACACGACAGTTGAGAGGCAGAAGAGGAAGCCTCCGCCTAGAAAGAAGAGTCAAAATATTTGTTGGGCTCCTCCCAGGTGTGGGACATTGTACTAAGCGCTTTAACCTCCTGTAATCCTCAAAACTAAGAGTGGGTATGTCCCAGTTTCGCTGAAACTGAACTAAGAAACAGAAAGGTTAAATAACTCGCCCAAGGGCACAGGGCTAGGAAGCTGGGGCCTGGCAGAAGCTCAGATGACCTGGCCCTGGAGCCACGCAGCTGATTGCTATGCTCTACTATATCCACCCGGACTGTGTGGGCTCCAGTCATCTTATGGCAGATGCCACCATCCCCAAGGTTTCCAAACAACCCAGGGAGGCAGAGTGGTCATTGTCCTACACAAAAGGCTATTGGCCTCATGCCCTGGAGTCTCGTTCAGAGATGGCTGAGTGGAGAACAGGTTCCCTTTCCTTTGACCTCCAATCTGGGCTCAGAGCATCTAAGTGGCTTACCCCTACCCTTGGGTAGAGGGCACTGAAGCTTGAGTTCATACCACCTTCCCATCCTGCCTCCGTAGTGGGGAGCAGAGGTCAAGGGCAGCCGAGGGGAGTGGGGTGGGCTGGAAAGGTTGCCAGTTACAGCTGAGCTTCACTGTATCCCAGTTTGCCAGTCATGGGCATCCACTGCTGAGAGGGCACCCACCCCAACCATGGCCTTTTCACATGGAGGTGGCCCTGCTTTTGACTCCTGCAAACCCATTCAAGAGCAGGCGGTCTGCTGGAGCAGGAGCCTGGGATGCCAGGCTGCGAGATTATGAGCTTTGGCTCACCCTCCAGGGATGGACCCCACAGACAGCACGGGTGAGGCTGGGCCTCCTGGGCCCTCCTGGGGTGTATCCTTGGTGCCAGTGTCTTTCTGGGAACAGGGACACCTAACACCCCTCCCTGAAGCAGATGATAACTTTCAGCTAAACCCATACCTCTTCCTTGGTGAAGAAGGAAGGACATGACCCCAGAGCTCCTCCCACTGGCCCCACCCAGCCTTGAGCTCCCCATCAGGTTGGAGCTGGGCTTTCCCCTCCTTCACCAGCGTCCTGTCAGGTATCATTAGAAAACACGACAGTTGAGAGGCAGAAGAGGAAGCCTCCGCCTAGAAAGAAGAGTCAAAATATTTGTTGGGCTCCTCCCAGGTGTGGGACATTGTACTAAGCGCTTTAACCTCCTGTAATCCTCAAAACTGAGAGTGGGTATGTCCCAGTTTCGCTGAAACTGAACTAAGAAACAGAAAGGTTAAATAACTCGCCCAAGGGCACAGGGCTAGGAAGCTGGGGCCTGGCAGAAGCTCAGATGACCTGGCCCTGGAGCCACGCAGCTGATTGCTATGCTCTACTATATCCACCCGGACTGTGTGGGCTCCAGTCATCTTATGGCAGATGCCACCATCCCCAAGGTTTCCAAACAACCCAGGGAGGCAGAGTGGTCATTGTCCTACACAAAAGGCTATTGGCCTCATGCCCTGGAGTCTCGTTCAGAGATGGCTGAGTGGAGAACAGGTTCCCTTTCCTTTGACCTCCAATCTGGGCTCAGAGCATCTAAGTGGCTTACCCCTACCCTTGGGTAGAGGGCACTGAAGCTTGAGTTCATACCACCTTCCCATCCTGCCTCCGTAGTGGGGAGCAGAGGTCAAGGGCAGCCCGAGGGGGAGTGGGGGTGGGCTGGAAAGGTTGCCAGTTACAGCTGAGCTTCACTGTATCCCAGTTTGCCAGTCATGGGCATCCACTGCTGAGAGGGCAGAAAGGAGCAGTGAGCTGCTGGTCTCCCAGCCTCACAAACCCTACCATGGGAGGAGTGAAGGGAGGGTCTTGAAGAGGCACAGGGAAGTCAGGGGTGTTCCTGCTCCCAGGCTCAGACACTGCCCATCAGCAGGCCCATGCATGCCCTAGGAGGAAACCGTAAGGGGCCTGGGTGTGCCTGAGAGAAAGCAATGAGGAGATGGGTCCTCTCAGGTACCTGGGGAAGGAGAACACCTAGACTGGGCTCCTGGGGTTCCAATAGCCTCTTCTATGTTGAAGGAACATGTAGGGGTCCCTCTGCTGCTTGCCCCCCACTCCCACCCTCACTCCCCAGACACATACTCAGGTTCAAACAACAAGGTGTGCCTGGTTCCCCATCCCATGAGCACCCGCAGTATTCTTCACCCTAAAGCCCTCTGTCTCAGCCCACCAGAATCTTAAAAGTTAATAGAGGACTTAACTAGGATTAGTCATATATTAGGGCTTCTCTGATGGCTCAGTCAGTAAAGAATCCACCTCCAATACAGGAGACCCAGGTTCAATCCCTGGGTCAGGAGGATCCCCTAGAGAAGGAAACGGCAACCCACTCCAGTATTCTTGCCTGGAGAATCCCATGGACAGAGGAGCCTGGCGGGCTACAGTCTACAGGGTCACAAAAAAAAGAGTTGGACATGACTGAAGTGACCTAGCATGCACGCACACAGTCATATATTCGATCTGGGGGGTTTCAGCAACATCTTACTCTCTCAAGGCTATGTCCTTAAAATGGCCACTAGTGTGGGAACTGTGGGCAGGACATACAGTCCAAGGACAGAGGAGAGGGTGAGGAGCCTCTGACTGCTCAGGTCCAGCTCACGCAACCACCAGCAGTTACATCCTCTCGATGACTTCCTCCAACATTGCTGCGACAGATATTCCAATCATCTACCATGTATCAGGTGAGGTGCTTGACTCGAAGGAACCAAACTAAGCAAACTAGGTATGGTTTCTCTAACCGCTCAGAATCTCGGAGATGTCCAGGAGAATAAGTTTTCCTTTAGCTTTCTAGGTTCTTCCAGCTAGTCAAAGAATTTAACTGACATAAGACAGACTGATGGGAGAAAGTTTTATAGCATGTATACACAGGAGAGCCAGGAACACTGAGTAACTCTTCAAAATGCCTTAAACCTTCACCGTAAATATCATCTTCTGCTAAAGACAAGAAGAGGCTATTGGGGTTAGAGGTTTGGGGAGGAAGGCAATTGACATGAAGATAAAAAGGCAAGTATTCAGTAAAGAAATGTTTGCTGGGCTATGTACAGACAATGGGATACAGAGAGGAATTTGAACAGATAGACTTTCTCAGTCTCTCCCTGTCTACACACTTAGTTCATATTCTAGTTATCTATGGTGATAGTTCCATTATTGCAGTAGACCCTCTACCTTAATTTTTTAGCAGCTAAGGGGAAAAGGTCAAAGTTTCTTCCTGAGTCTTTTGGGTCTCATTTTCACTTTGAAATAACGTGTGTTTCAAAGAGACATTTTAAAGTGGCAAATTTTGCTTCCCTGCAGAGGGAAGAGAAAGAATTTGAAAAGCAGTAACACTGAAGTATGGTTAAGTGTCATATGAAGAATATACAGAGGGGCTTCCCCTGGTGGTCCAGTAGGTAAGGACACCGCCTTGCAGTGCAAGGAGCGCCGGTTCGATCCCTGGCCTGGGAAGATCCCACGTGCCGCGGAGTGGCTGGACTGATATGTCCAATCAGTGAGCTGGAGCTCTGGAGTGCATGCACCCAGAGCCGGTGCTCTGCGACAACAAACGCCAACGCGATGGGAGGCCCACACGGGCCAAAGAACAAAGATGGATGAAACTAGACAAATGAAAGACCAGTGAAAGTGGCCCGCCCACCCCCCTTCCCTCCCTACCCCTGCCAAAAAAAAAAGAGAAGAAGAATATACAGAACGCATGGGAGGCCCAAACTAGGATACTTCATTTAGTCTGTGATAGGGAAGACTTCCCAGGTTGTGAGATATATATATATATATATATATAAAACATTTTTAAAATTTATTTATCTTTTGGGGGGTGAGATGGGGAGGGAGGGGGATGGGCGGGCCACTTCTATTGGTCTTTCATTTCTCTATTTTCATCCGTCTTTGTTCTTTGGTTCCTGTGGGCCTCCCATCGCGGTGGCATCTGTTGTCGCAGAGCACTGGCTCTGGGCGCATGCGCTCCAGAGCTCCAGCTCAGTAATTGGACACATCGGTCTAGCCACTCCATAGCACGTGAGATCTTCCCAGGCCAGGTATTGAACCGGCACCCCTTGTACTACAAGGCGGTGTCCTTACCCACTGAACCACCAGGGGAAGCCCTGTGATATTTTTGATGGAACTGGAAGCATGAAAAAGAATCAGCAAGATTAAGGGACCTGCCCCTACCCCACTACCTAAGACCCTCCGCTGAATGTCAGGCATCCATCCACCAGCGCATTTAATCCCCTCCCTTTAACCCCTTGAGGGAGATTCAGAGTCGGAGCTTGATGAGCCTCAACCATGAGACACTGAGGCTCAGAGAGATGAAGGAACTTGCCCCAAAGGGTATTTGAACCCAAGGGGTCTGACTTCAGTGCCTGCTGCTTTAGATCCACTCAGCTCTCTTTTGTCACCTGCTTGGGCCAGACAGTCTCTCTCACAGAGCCTGCTGCCTCCCGGTCTCATTCTTTGCCCACTGGGGCTGGTGCCAAACAGCATCAGCAGTTCAGTGAGCTAACTTGGAGAATGTAAAAGGTCTTTCTGGCTAAAGGGCTTAGTGGTAGTGGCGGTTTTTCAGGAGGGCTGGCAGGCCTGGGGCAGGGGCTGGGCGGGGCTTCCCAGAGCCCGAGAGGAGTCAGGTGGCTCCGCTGGGGGCTGGACCAGCATCCAGGCCCGGAGGGGCGGGGCAGGGTGGGGCAGTCGCTTCCTTAGTCTGTGTTCGGTGTCCCTTACCCTGGCCAGATCTCAGTGCCTGATCCTTCTTCCTCTTGCCCAGATATCCCCCATTAATCAATTCCGTGTGTTTCCAGATACCCCACACAAGAAGTCGACCCTCCACGACTTACCCACCCCTCTCCACCCATCAAAGGGAGGGCGTGGGCCAGTGGAGTGGATCTGGGTAAACGGGTGCTTCCCAGAGCTCCAAAATAGAAGGAACTCTGACAGACATGCAGAGAGACAGACCCTGAAACGGTTAATCAGAGAATGGCCTTGAAGACAGTCCAGCTGCCACACAGAGAGGTAGAGGGAGGCGATGGCCTCCAGGCTCCTAAGGAGTGGAAAAGCACTGGGCGGGGTGGGTGGTGGCCCGACCTGCAACCTTGAGCACAGAAGTTGTGCCTCAAGGGTCGTTTTGCTGTCCCTGGGATTCCAGGCTGCCCTACAGATGCGAAGCTCACTAACTACCCTCACCTTGCCCTGGAGCCCAATGATCATCCCTAGGCCCCCGCACCCTAGGTCCTGGAAGAGTTGACTTGAGCCACATGCAGCTCCACTCTCTTCCTCTCCGTAAGGTCCCGCGTGCTTTCTGCGCAGGTCACTGGGCTTCGGTGACCTACGACGATTTCCATGCCTGGGAAAGGATGGCCCTCTCCGTTACTCCCTCTCCACTTGGGGCTGCGTTGTCCCTATCAGGGCCGCAGGCATGCCAGTGACTGGCCCTCTACGGAAGTGGGTGGAACTTACTCGACGGTCTCCCCATGCATTCCCCTCACCCCACCCCTGGGCAGATGCAGTGACCAGGCCGAGTGCATCGGGACTGCCGGCTCAGCGTGGGTGGGGGCCCTAGGGTTCACAACCCATCGACGCGGATTTAAGTCCCCGTCATAAGAATTTGGGTGAGACCTAAGTCGCCCTCTGTGCCTCAGTTTCTTCCTATAAACGACTACTAACACCAATTCCATGCGGTTGTTGTAAAGGTTACACAAGAGGCTGGAAGCGTTCGGACAGCGCCAAGCAAAAGGGAAACGCTTAATAAAATGCTTAATTACAACTCTAGCCTTGAGATCCTGCTTGGGTGCTGATCCCCACCGCCCTCACCCCTCATAGGCTGGGGAATCCTCGGGGCCAGGGAGGAAAAGTCGGTGGAGGAAGATTGGCGAGCCCCGCCCTGTGCCCCCAGCCACTCTCCATATCCCCAGTCCAGTCCCTCCCCAGTGCAGTCCCTCCGCAGCCCTGAGCCCCTCTAAAGACCCCAGTTGGACCTGCCCCCTTTGCTTTTGGGCTGGTTGGGACAGGAGCAGGGACCGTCACTTCCCAGAGCCCAAATGCTGGGAACCGCCCCGCGCCCCCCCCAACCCCCCTTCGTGAGGGGCGGGCCGGCCCTGGGGCGCCTTAAAAACCGGAGCTGGCGCTCGAGTCGCCTCCGCTTTGAGCAGGATCCAAAGTCTCTGCGGCTATCCTTAACCACCTCGCAGACGTCCCCCCCGCAGCCATGGCCAGCAAGGGTTTGCAGGACCTGAAGCAGCAAGTGGAGGGAGCTGCCCAGGAAGCGGGTGAGAAGAGCGCGCAGCTTAGGGCACCCGGTGGAAGCGGAGCTGGTGGGGGCGGGGGAGGCAGAAGCGAGGAGCACTGCGCAGCTGGAAAGTCGAGGTGGCTCCAGCTAGGAAGGGCCCTCTCCTAAGTTGCAGGGACCTGGCAGGACGCCCACCCTGACCAGTTGGGGAATGATGCCTTGAGGGAGGTGGGAAAACAGAGGTGCCTGGGCAGGGTGGGGCACTTTGGGCATTGCTAGAGCCAAGCGGAGGTGGCTGCAAGGGTGGGAAGTGGTCCCACCCTGGCGGTAGGGGAAAGCGTACCACCCCTTGATCTCTGCCTAGCAGGGTCCCAGAGGCACACAGAACCAGGGTGCGTGAGGAAGTGGCCCCAGACTCCCACTGAGCTTTGCTTTGAGCACACGCCCTCCCCACAAATACCAATTTTCTCTTAAGTGCTCACCCAGTGGACCTTCCCACCCTCATGCCGCCAGGACAGGTCCCAGTGCTTATACAAGTCGCCCTCTGTGCCTCAGTTTCTTCCTATAAACGACTACTAACACCAATTCCATGCGGTTGTTGTAAAGGTTACACAAGAGGCTGGAAGCGTTCGGACAGCGCCAAGCAAAAGGGAAACGCTTAATAAAATGCTTAATTACAACTCTAGCCTTGAGATCCTGCTTGGGTGCTGATCCCCACCGCCCTCACCCCTCATAGGCTGGGGAATCCTCGGGGCCAGGGAGGAAAAGTCGGTGGAGGAAGATTGGCGAGCCCCGCCCTGTGCCCCCAGCCACTCTCCATATCCCCAGTCCAGTCCCTCCCCAGTGCAGTCCCTCCGCAGCCCTGAGCCCCTCTAAAGACCCCAGTTGGACCTGCCCCCTTTGCTTTTGGGCTGGTTGGGACAGGAGCAGGGACCGTCACTTCCCAGAGCCCAAATGCTGGGAACCGCCCCGCGCCCCCCCCCAACCCCCCTTCGTGAGGGGCGGGCCGGCCCTGGGGCGCCTTAAAAACCGGAGCTGGCGCTCGGGTCGCCTCCGCTTTGAGCAGGATCCAAAGTCTCTGCGGCTATCTTTAACCACCTCGCAGACGTCCCCCCCGCAGCCATGGCCAGCAAGGGTTTGCAGGACCTGAAGCAGCAAGTGGAGGGAGCTGCCCAGGAAGCGGGTGAGAAGAGCGCGCAGCTTGGGGCACCCGGTGGAAGCGGAGCTGGTGGGGGCGGGGGAGGCAGAAGCGAGGAGCACTGCGCAGCTGGAAAGTCGAGGTGGCTCCAGCTAGGAAGGGCCCTCTCCTAAGTTGCAGGGACCTGGTAGGACGCCCACCCTGACCAGTTGGGGAATGATGCCTTGAGGGAGGTGGGAAAACAGAGGTGCCTGGGCAGGGTGGGGCACTTTGGGCATTGCTAGAGCCAAGTGGAGGTGGCTGCAAGGGTGGGAAGTGGTCCCACCCTGGCGGTAGGGGAAAGCGTACCACCCCTTGATCTCTGCCTAGCAGGGTCCCAGAGGCACACAGAACCAGGGTGCGGTGAGGGAAGTGGCCCCAGACTCCCACTGAGCTTTGCTTTGAGCACACGTCCCTCCCCACAAATACCAATTTTCTCTTAAGTGCTCACCCAGTGGACCTTCCCACCCTCATGCCGCCAGGACAGGTCCCAGTTTCTCCACCTCCAGCTCTTTCCTCCTCAGACCAGAGGTTAGAAGGTGGGAAAGGACTGGGGGAGGAGGGGATGTGAGGAGGCTGGGTGCGCCAGCCCACAGAAGCTGCTCAGCCTCCAGTGCCAGCTCAGCCTCCCTTGAGATTCCAGCTCCCAGTCTGTCCTGCACATATCCCAGTCAACAGACACTACCTGAACCCATCCCATCCTTCATCAGTGCCCTAAGAAAGCACTCAGTTGCTCCCCTGAGGCTAAAATGGTACCGGGAAGCCTCTGTGTATAGTACCCTTCCATCTGGGCCTCAATTTCCCCTTGTGTAAGGTGAATACAAAAACTCCTCCCCTGTGGTCTTGACTGTGCTGTCAAGTAAGGACTCCAGGGACCTCTGTGAGCAGTAGATCCAGGGTCTGCCAGCCCCCCATCCTGGTCCCCAGGGTCTGGGTAAAGTGGGCTCTTTGCTGTTCAGCAAGGATGAGTCAGATGCTAAAGGCCAGAGTCACCTGTCTGCCTACCCAGCAGGTGGGACCCATCTGAACCCTTGGAAACCCTGTTCTCCACAGGCACAAACTGTGGTCTAGAGAAGATGGCCAGACCGTGGAAGTTTCACCTGTTTTCTGCATTTCATTTCCCAATGCCTTAAGCTGCCTGCAGACAGAGGCACTGGCGGTCATTGCTTGTTTGCGCACTGGGGAGAGGCACATGTGAGAGGATCCTACAAACTAGAAATCCCAGTGCCCTAAAGAGGGTAATTCAGGCATTTGGGCCAAGTTTCTGGCAGAGAAGTTGTTAAAGGGGGAGGGGTTCTTCCTGGGCCATGCCCAGGAGCAGCCACAGCCCAGATGTCCATTCCAGCCTGGCCCTGCCCAGCGTTCCTTCCTTCCTCTGTAGGGTATTTTCTCAGTAGTCCTGGAGATGGCAAGGGAAGCATGCCAGAGGGGAGGAGCCTAGAGTTATAAATAAACAAGAATAATACCCTGGAGTCATGGAAAGGGCTCATGCATTGGTCAAAGGACTTTACCCTAATGGCATCCATCCTTAGGCGTGTAGGACAGACCACTCTAGAGAACAGATCAGGTTGGCAGTGGTGGGCCCTGGGGTTGGTGGTATTTCAACAGGGTCTAAAGCCTTCATTTCTCTGTTCTAGTAACGGCGGCTGGATCAGCAGCTCAGCAAGTGGTGGATCAGGCCACAGAAGCAGGGCAGAAAGGTCTGGTGGGCTGGTGGGCAGGCGGGGATAGCCCTAGCACACCTCTAAACTCTGTCCAGCCCTTGTCCAGACACACTACCTGAACCCATCCCATCCTTCATCAGTGCCCTAAGAAAGCACTCAGTTGCTCCCCTGAGGCTAAAATGGTACCGGGAAGCCTCTGTGTATAGTACCCTTCCATCTGGGCCTCAATTTCCCCTTGTGTAAGGTGAATACAAAAGCTCCTCCCCTGTGGTCTTGACTGTGCTGTCAAGTAAGGACTCCAGGGACCTCTGTGAACAGTAGATCCAGGGTCTGCCAGCCCCCCATCCTGGTCCCCAGGGTCTGGGTAAAGTGGGCTCTTTGCTGTTCAGCAAGGATGAGTCAGATGCTAAAGGCCAGAGTCACCTGTCTGCCTACCCAGCAGGTGGGACCCATCTGAACCCTTGGAAACCCTGTTCTCCACAGGCACAAACTGTGGTCTAGAGAAGATGGCCAGACCGTGGAAGTTTCACCTGTTTTCTGCATTTCATTTCCCAATGCCTTAAGCTGCCTGCCGACAGAGGCACTGGCGGTCATTGCTTGTTTGCACACTGGGGAGAGGCACATGTGAGAGGATCCTACAAACTAGAAATCCCAGTGCCCTAAAGAGGGTAATTCAGGCATTTGGGCCAAGTTTCTGGCAGAGAAGTTGTTAAAGGGGGAGGGGTTCTTCCTGGGCCATGCCCAGGAGCAGCCACAGCCCAGATGTCCATTCCAGCCTGGCCCTGCCCAGCGTTCCTTCCTTCCTCTGTAGGGTATTTTCTCAGTAGTCCTGGAGATGGCAAGGGAAGCATGCCAGAGGGGAGGAACCTAGAGTTATAAATAAACAAGAATAATACCCTGGAGTCATGGAAAGGGCTCATGCATTGGTCAAAGGACTTTACCCTAATGGCATCCATCCTTAGGCGTATAGGACAGACCACTCTAGAGAACAGATCAGGTTGGCAGTGGTGGGCCCTGGGGTTGGTGGTATTTCAACAGGGTCTAAAGCCTTCATTTCTCTGTTCTAGTAACGGCGGCTGGATCAGCAGCTCAGCAAGTGGTGGATCAGGCCACAGAAGCAGGGCAGAAAGGTCTGGTGGGCTGGTGGGCAGGCGGGGGGATAGCCCTAGCACACCTCTAAACTCTGTCCAGCCCTTGTCCAGACACACTGCCTGCTCCGAAGACCCTCTACCCTCATTGCTTCCTGGGGAGGGAGACCCAGGGGAGGCTAACCCTGCATGGCTGTGGTTCCCCAGGGTCCGACCTCAATTGATCTTTCCGTTCCTTCCCCAGCCATGGACCAGGTTGCCAAGTCTACCCAGGAAACCATCGACAAGACTGCTAACCAAGCCTCGGAGGCTTTCTCGGGTTTTGGGAAAAAAATGGGCCTCCTGAAATGATAGAAGGAAGACATGGGTGACTCCCTTCGAGGCCCGGAGCTCTGGTGGGTTCTTGGTGGGCCACCTCATTAAAGCATATATTCCTACCTGTGCTCACTTCATGCCTCCCTTCCAAGCTGGGCCAAGCCCCTCTCACTTAGAGCAGAGCCTCTGTACCCAGAAACTTAGCGCCTAAGTCCAGAGTCCTGAGGAAGCCCAGACCGATTAAGAACTCATTTCCCTTTTCTCAACCGCGTATCCAGACTCTCCCTTAAATTCAATCCCCATCTAGGTACGTGCTTTTCCCGCTCTCTATTCCCTCTGCCCCCATTCCCAAACCACCTCCCAGCTCCAGGAACCCAGCCCTTCCTAGAAAGGACATACTCGATCCCCAGTTCTCCGAAGAGCTCAGCTCTGGGCGGGAGACTAAAGATTCCAACTGCCGCGGCCTCGGGAACTTCTCCCAGTGAGCTGAGCCAGGAGGCTGGGAGCATCGAGGCATCCCAGGGCTGGGTGGGAGCTTTTCCGGGGGGGCAGGGGCGGAGGAGGGGTGCCAGGAGGAACCTAGAGTTATAAATAAACAAGAATAATACCCTGGAGTCATGGAAAGGGCTCATGCATTGGTCAAAGGACTTTACCCTAATGGCATCCATCCTTAGGCTTTAGGACAGACCACTCTAGAGAACAGATCAGGTTGGCAGTGGTGGGCCCTGGGGTTGGTGGTATTTCAACAGGGTCTAAAGCCTTCATTTCTCTGTTCTAGTAACGCGGCTGGATCAGCAGCTCAGCAAGTGGTGGATCAGGCCACAGAAGCAGGGCAGAAAGGTCTGGTGGGCTGGTGGGCAGGCGGGGGGATAGCCCTAGCACACCTCTAAACTCTGTCCAGCCCTTGTCCAGACACACTGCCTGCTCCGAAGACCCTCTACCCTCATTGCTTCCTGGGGAGGGAGACCCAGGGGAGGCTAACCCTGCATGGCTGTGGTTCCCCAGGGTCCGACCTCAATTGATCTTTCCGTTCCTTCCCCAGCCATGGACCAGGTTGCCAAGTCTACCCAGGAAACCATCGACAAGACTGCTAACCAAGCCTCGGAGGCTTTCTCGGGTTTTGGGAAAAAAATGGGCCTCCTGAAATGATAGAAGGAAGACATGGGTGACTCCCTTCGAGGCCCGGAGCTCTGGTGGGTTCTTGGTGGGCCACCTCATTAAAGCATATATTCCTACCTGTGCTCACTTCATGCCTCCCTTCCAAGCTGGGCCAAGCCCCTCTCACTTAGAGCAGAGCCTCTGTACCCAGAAACTTAGCGCCTAAGTCCAGAGTCCTGAGGAAGCCCAGACCGATTAAGAACTCATTTCCCTTTTCTCAACCGCGTATCCAGACTCTCCCTTAAATTCAATCCCCATCTAGGTACGTGCTTTTCCCGCTCTCTATTCCCTCTGCCCCCATTCCCAAACCACCTCCCAGCTCCAGGAACCCAGCCCTGCCTAGAAAGGACATACTCGATCCCCAGTTCTCCGAAGAGCTCAGCTCTGGGCGGGAGACTAAAGATTCCAACTGCCGCGGCCTCGGGAACTTCTCCCAGTGAGCTGAGCCAGGAGGCTGGGAGCATCGAGGCATCCCAGGGCTGGGTGCCCGCGAGGACTTCAAGCGGCAGGAATTTTCCGGGAAGACAGGGGACGCAGGGGCGGAGTTCTAGCCCTAGCTACTCGACCCAGCCCGTCCGGTGTTTATGCGACTGCCGTACCCAGCGGTGAGTCACCGGGCGGAGACCCGGAGGGCGAGGACATGCCCGGAAGACCTGGGCTCCGCCCGATTGATTTGGTTGGTGCGGCCGCCAAGAGCTCCGCCCACAACACGCCCCCTGGGGTGGGCCATACGGCGCACGGGGCGGTGCACGTGGGAGTGAAGCGTGGGGACCTGGCGGAGTGCGTGCGCCCGCGCGCTAGACCGCTCTCTCGGGCACCCCTTCCTTTCCGATTGTACGAATACCTTTTGGCCCCGGGCGGAGGCCGCCGTGTTGGTCGGACGTGTCCTGAGACGGTCTAGAGTTCTCATGAATTTTATTCCGTCCAACATCTCCTGCACGTGGCCACGTGTCTATACACGCGATACCAGTTCTGGGTAAGTCCTGCTAGTGAGTGACTCATTGTTGCCACAGGATAAGCCCAGCCCTGGCGCCGGGCGCTGGCGGCCCTCTTCATCTCATCTCCTGCCACACCTTGGCTGGGGACGCCCCATTCCCTTTCCCCTCCTCCCCGCCCTTGTACACGCTCTTCCTTCTAATCCGTAATGTTCTTGTGCTTTTCTGTAGGAGCGCAGACATAGTCGTTCATTTTCAGCTTACAAATATTGACTACAAGGCATTTTCCAGTTCTGGGCAGACTGAGTAATAAAAGCGTCGTCTTTGCTTTACACCAACTCGAGGGTTTTGAGAGGCCTTCCACAATCTGCCAGCGGGGTGCACTGTCGTGTGCGGCCCCACCCCTCCCTTCCCACTCCCCAACCCAGGCCTTTCTGTGTGTTACCATCGGCCCAGGGGACCTTTCCTTTCTCCAGTCTGAGATCCCTCCCAAGGAAGCAACAGGTCTCCTCCCTAATCCTTAGCATCTCTTACTGTCACCCCAGGGCCAAACTTGGTTTCATGCTCGGTTCCGGTTGCTGACTGTCTCCCCAAAAAGGCCTCACCTGGGTTGGCAAAGTGGGCCAAGGCCTGAAGGGAAGATCTTGGAAGAGATACCTGGGATAATGTGGAGGCGCTTCCAGCACCTTCAAGAGGCCCTGCCCCCAAGAGAGGATGCCAGGGTTGGGAGAGACCACCTGCGGCCACACCCGGAGGGCAGGTCACAGGGCCCTCACGTCCCTTTTGGTACTCAAACTTTCCCTGCCTGACTCAGGAGAAATCTCAGTTGTCCCAGCAACCCCTCTGAGTGTTGACCTTGGGGATGAGTGTTTGAGCCATCTCAGGCCGAGGAGAGGAATCAGATCGAGGGCCCGGAGGCTTCTAGGAAAGGATTTTTCATCCTCAAAAAAAAAAAAAAAAAAAGATGAAGACGCATTTCTTCCTCTTACATTATGCATTTTGTGACTCGAAATGATGCTTAGAACTCTGGCAGCCCCTTATAACCACAGCATGAACAAACCTAGGAAAAAGCCAACTTGCTGATTCAGGCAGAGTAGAAATACGGAAAGAACCTGGATCCCAAGTTGTACTGAGTCCCTAACTTAACCAATCCTACCATGTGCTAGTGTGAAAGGATTCATTTTCTCATTGTTTGAGCCACCGTGAATTAGGTTTCTATTACAAACAAAAGCTAAAATCCTGATGTTACCGTGATGCTAAGGTCCTTCATTTACGAACCTCATCTCAGCCTCCTTCCCCAGCACCCCTCCGTCTAAACCTCGGCTATGTGAACCTTGTTCATTTCCCTTGACGTCATGCTTCAGCTCACCCCATTCTTTGTATGTACTGTTTTTTCTACCTAGAATGCTGTCCATCCTCCCTCATAAATCACCCTTGTCCAGGTGGCTTCTGCTCTTTCATCCTTCAGATCTCAGCTTCCCTGATCAGCCCCAGCATACACAGAGTGGGTCCAGTCACTCCCAGTGGACTTCTTTTCCGCAGGCATATACTAATGAGTTGATCTCCTGTGTGCTTCGCTATGGTGGTTGTCCATGGATTGCAACCAGGCCCCCTCTGCTGATGAGTGCATGCCCAGGGCCTAGAATGGGGCTCTGGCAACGTCTGCCACCTGAATGCCGGGATGACGGTCCCAGATAACAGAGTTGCCATGTGTCAGGTTCACCCAGGTGCCATCTCTGCAGTGCAGCCCCTTCCACGTCTCCCTGCCCATGTGCAGCTGACACTCCCATGCACTGTGCAGGTGGCTCGCTCCTCCAACACTGAGCCCTGGAGGTGGGGCCAGGTTGGACTTGTCTTTGGCGCTGTGTCTGGGACAAGGTGGGCATGGTGCAGGGAGCCATGGGAGCCTATAGGAGCCCAGGCCTGTCTCCAGGAGGTTCATGAAGCTGGTTAAGCCCAGATGGGCTGACAAGAAGACAGTGGCCACTGCACCTGTGGGGTCTTGGTCAAGTCTCTAAAGATGAATTCTCCCAATTAGCAGTTCCTCAGATAGTTCCTAATTTTCCAAATCCCAGGGCTCCAACTAGCCAAACACAAAGTCAGTAACATCACATTTTGAACTTCAACTCTTGATTCCCATCCAATTACAGGTGAGAAGGGCAGGGTTTTCTGCTTTCCACATTCTCTCTCTCTTTTTTTTCTTGTTGTTTCATTTCTACTTTGTGAAAACACATAGCTTTTATGTTCCTTTCCTCCACACCTTTGTTTTGTCTTCTATCTGCAATTGAAGATATTAGAAGCAGTCTGCCATTCTCTCTGCTCAAATATTTTCTGTTCTCTCTTGGTTGTTTGGAGTTAGTCCTCTAGAAGTTTCCTCAAGAATGTGATACTTTCAGATGAACTGAGAAGGCATCTGGGATCTGAGCTGAGAATTGGTACAGCTAGGCCCCTTGGATTGTAGCAGTGTGTCCATGATGGTTCGTGGTGTTCTGTTTTTGTTTATGGCATTTTCTGTTTTCTTTTTTTTTAAAGTTAAAAAGTTAAAATAAAAATTAAGAAAGAAGAGCTCATGTGAACTGTATTCTGAGTTCTTAAATGTTGGAAATGTTAGTCTGTAGCCTTTATATTTTATCCTCAGCTGGGTTTGAAACTTAAAATTCATGCTTTTTTTCTTTGAGTGCCTTCTAGATATGGCTGCACTGCCTTATGCCATAGAAGGTTGAGTGCGTCCTTGTAAGTCTGATATCTAATTCACTGGAATTTCTTCTTTTGAAAAAGTATATATTTATTTATTTATTTATTTTCAACTGTTGCTGGGTCATTGTTGCTGTGTGTGGACTTTCTAGTTGCAGTGTGCAGGCTTCTCATTGCCATGGCTTCTCACCTTGCAAACAGAGCACTGGCCCTAGGGTGTGTAGGCATCCGTGGCTGCGGTACACAGTGCTTAGTTGCCTCATGGCATGTGGCATCTTCCCCAAACAGGGATCGAACCCACGTCCCCTGCATTGGCAGGCAAACTCAACCACTGAACCACCAGGGAATCCCCTAATTCATTGGAATTCCTAAATGACTTGATCTTTCTGGTTGGCTGACTTTATCTGTTTTTTTTCTTTTCTTTTCTTTTCTTTTTAATTCTTTTATTGAATATATTGTTTTAAAATACTGTGTTAGTTTCAGATGTATTGCAAAGTGATTCAAATTTTTTTCCATTATAGGTTGTTACAGATATCAAGTACAGTTCCTTATGCTTTATAGTAGGTCCTTGTTGTTTACCTATTTTATATATAGTACTGTGTATATGTTAATCCCAAACTCCTAATCTATCCCTCTCCCCTCTTTACCTTTAAAGTACAATAATCTTTTTTAGAGTTCATCTCAGTGATGATTGTTCTGGTTCAGTTTCCCTTGTATGCTATTTGCTCTTTCCATGTTGATTCTAGATTTATTTCAGGGATTTTTTTTTTTTTTTTTTTTGGGCCATTTCTATTGTTCTTTCATTTATTTATTTTCATCCATCTTTGTTCTTTGGCCCGTGTGGGCCTCCCATCGCAGCGGGCTCTCTCATTGCAGAGCACTGGCTCTGGGCACATGCGCTCCAGAGCTCTGGCTAGGTAGTTGGACACATCGGTCCAGCCGCTCCGCGGCACGTGGGATTCTCCCAGGCCAGGGATCCAACCGGCACCCCTTGCACTGCAAGGCGGTGTCCTTACCCACTGGACCACCAGGGAAGCCTCTATTTCAGGGATATTTTTAAGTTGCACTTTAAATTATTCCTTGGTTTTCTCCTTTAGGATTTCCAGTTGTGGGCAGAAAGTTTTCTACCTTCCACACCCACAATTTCAAACATTGTGTTATGTCTTTAATATGACTCCTTTTTTTTTAAAATTTCTGTTTCCATACATGCCTACTGTGACTTATACTTTAGTCTTCATTCTGCAGTGGTCTGTTTTGTCTTTTTTCTTCTATTTTGTTCCAGAATTATGTAAGTTCCTGTTTCGCCTACTCCTTTTGTCTGCCATCTCATCCCTGAATTTTGGTATTTTTGTTTTACCATTTTAAAACCTTCATAACTACCAATGCTTTATTTTCTTTTTAAAATTTATTTTGAAATTTAATTCATGTTAGGTAATAATTTTCATGTGCCTTCTTTGAGGTAAAGTTTTTGGTGGAATTGCTTCATATGAAGTATCATTTGGGTATTCTTTTTGGGGGGTATTCTTTTTCTTGTTTTAAAAATAGTGTTTTTAGAGTTAAATAGAAAAAAGTAAGCAGAAAACTGAGTATCCCTTCCTGGAAAGAAAGGAAGATGCAAGAAAAGATGCAGGGCCCATGTCTCTGCATATTTGTGGAAAGAAAATGTAGGAGGATAAATCAGAATCTCAAGAGACTAATTACCTACAAAGGGCAAGTAGGAAGGCAATGGAAAGGAGGGAATGGCAGCCGGGTAGCAGAGGTGAGGAGAAAGTGACCCGTAATTTCAGAGAAGTTAAGTTTGATGTGTGACTTGGTGATGGGCTTCTAAAGATTCTTCTTCCTGTGTTCCTTGTTGCCCCATAGAGTTTTACGAAGGAGAAATGGGACTATTTAGAACTTAAGCTGCTGTCGTGTTGCTTCCGGACCTGGAAGTCTGGCAGGCTGAGATGGTGTTCTCTGTGTATAGAGAATCCACATCCTCTCTACCTTTTGCTCCCTGCACTCACCCTGGGAACTTGCCTCTTGAACTGCATTACCTGGCCTCCCTTGCTTCTGGGACTTGGTTGGGTTCAGCTGATAGGGGTGTCAGTAGGAGACGGAGGAGAGGAGTTTATTCCTCCTGCTCCTTTGTTGCTGGGCGTGGCTGGGCAGGGGTTGTTCTTTGGTTGATGGTGGCAGCTCGGGCTGCTGACCATCTCCTACAGTGGCAGCTCTCATCCGGGTCTACAGCCCCTCCAGGTCCAGGGAGGCAACCATCCCTACGTGCCATTTCAAACATTGTGTTATGTCTTTAATATGACTCCTTTTTTTTTTTTAATTTCTGTTTCCATACATGCCTACTGTGACTTATACTTTAGTCTTCATTCTGCAGTGGTCTGTTTTGTCTTTTTTCTTCTATTTTGTTCCAGAATTATGTAAGTTCCTGTTTCGCCTACTCCTTTTGTCTGCCATCTCATCCCTGAATTTTGGTATTTTTGTTTTACCATTTTAAAACCTTCATAACTACCAATGCTTTATTTTCTTTTTAAAATTTATTTTGAAATTTAATTCATGTTAGGTAATAATTTTCATGTGCCTTCTTTGAGGTAAAGTTTTTGGTGGAATTGCTTCATATGAAGTATCATTTGGGTATTCTTTTTTTGGGGGGGGGTATTCTTTTTCTTGTTTTAAAAATAGTGTTTTTACAGTTAAATAGAAAAAAGTAAGCAGAAAACTGAGTATCCCTTCCTGGAAAGAAAGGAAGATGCAAGAAAAGATGCAGGGCCCATGTCTCTGCATATTTGTGGAAAGAAAATGTAGGAGGATAAATCAGAATCTCAAGAGACTAATTACCTACAAAGGGCAAGTAGGAAGGCAATGGAAAGGAGGGAATGGCAGCCGGGTAGCAGAGGTGAGGAGAAAGTGACCCGTAATTTCAGAGAAGTTAAGTTTGATGTGTGACTTGGTGATGGGCTTCTAAAGATTCTTCTTCCTGTGTTCCTTGTTGCCCCATAGAGTTTTACGAAGGAGAAATGGGACTATTTAGAACTTAAGCTGCTGTCGTGTTGCTTCCGGACCTGGAAGTCTGGCAGGCTGAGATGGTGTTCTCTGTGTATAGAGAATCCACATCCTCTCTACCTTTTGCTCCCTGCACTCACCCTGGGAACTTGCCTCTTGAACTGCATTACCTGGCCTCCCTTGCTTCTGGGACTTGGTTGGGTTCAGCTGATAGGGGTGTCAGTAGGAGACGGAGGAGAGGAGTTTATTCCTCCTGCTCCTTTGTTGCTGGGCGTGGCTGGGCAGGGGTTGTTCTTTGGTTGATGGTGGCAGCTCGGGCTGCTGACCATCTCCTACAGTGGCAGCTCTCATCCGGGTCTACAGCCCCTCCAGGTCCAGGGAGGCAACAACTCCCATTGCCCCTCACTGTTCCTCATTGTCTCCCTTAAACCTGTTCAAACCTTTGCAAACTGTCCATTTCCTCAGGTACCTCTTTGATGTGCCCTCTGATTTCTTCTGGAACCAAGGCTGACATCCATGGCTATATAAGAGCTGAGTTGCTAGGGATGTGTTCCTTTGGTGATTGACAGACCAACTCTCCAGGAGTCTATTCTTGGCTCACCTGTGGCTGGGAGGGGTCTGTATATACAAGATATGTGGTCTCTGTATATACAGGGAGCTCAGATCCTTGAAGTAGAAGTAGGAGAAAGGATAGGCAGGAGGACAGTTATAAACTCTTGACATTCATGACGTTTGCAGTTCAGATCACAGGAGGAAAAAATTGTCATGCCTCAGATGTAAGTCCTAGGTATTTAAGCCCTAAGTATTGTTGTTGTTGCTTTTCTTTAAGAATACTTAAGGGCTTCCCTGGTGGTCCAGTGGGTAAGGACACCGTCTTGCAGTGCAAGGGGCGCTGGTTCGATCCCTGGCCTGGGAAGATCCCACGTGCGGTGGAGTGGCTGGACCTATGTGTCCAATTACAGAGCTGGAGCTCTGGAGCACATGTACCCAGAGCCGGTGCTCTGCGACAACCGAGGCCACCGCGATGGGAGGCCCACACGGGCCAAAGAACAAAGATGGATGAAAATAGATAAATGAAAAACCAATAGAAGTGGCCCACCTGCTCCCCTCCCTCCCCACCCCATCCCCCACCAATAATAAATAAATAAATAAATCTTTAAAAAAAAAAAAAAGAATACTTAAACATTTTTTTGTTGTTAATTGCACACTTGGCAGATTGCTTTTGAAAAATTGGCCCTCTTTGACTTGATGATGGAGTCATCTGGTCCTTTGCCAGACTGGGTTGTTGAGCAAATTCCATCTGAAAAATTAGTTGGCTTATCAAAACTTGATTCTCCCAGCCCCAAGTGTGGGACTTGACCTGACTTAGGACAGGCTGACATGGGTCCCTGTGTTCAAAGCCTGCGGTCGAGGCCCAGCATGAGCCAGGCTTCTTCCAAGATGGGGTGGTTCCCACCTGCGTCATCTCAACCTCATGCAGGCAAGAGTAGACCAAGCCCAACCCCTTAGACCAGAATCCTTGCTAGGTGGGCCTTAGACTGCCCTTAAACCTGTTCAAACCTTTGCAAACTGTCCATTTCCTCAGGTACCTCTTTGATGTGCCCTCTGATTTCTTCTGGAACCAAGGCTGACATCCATGGCTATATAAGAGCTGAGTTGCTAGGGATGTGTTCCTTTGGTGATTGACAGACCAACTCTCCAGGAGTCTATTCTTGGCTCACCTGTGGCTGGGAGGGGTCTGTATATACAAGATATGTGGTCTCTGTATATACAGGGAGCTCAGATCCTTGAAGTAGAAGTAGGAGAAAGGATAGGCAGGAGGACAGTTATAAACTCTTGACATTCATGACGTTTGCAGTTCAGATCACAGGAGGAAAAAATTGTCATGCCTCAGATGTAAGTCCTAGGTATTTAAGCCCTAAGTATTGTTGTTGTTGCTTTTCTTTAAGAATACTTAAGGGCTTCCCTGGTGGTCCAGTGGGTAAGGACACCGTCTTGCAGTGCAAGGGGCGCTGGTTCGATCCCTGGCCTGGGAAGATCCCACGTGCGGTGGAGTGGCTGGACCTATGTGTCCAATTACAGAGCTGGAGCTCTGGAGCACATGTACCCAGAGCCGGTGCTCTGCGACAACCGAGGCCACCACGATGGGAGGCCCACACGGGCCAAAGAACAAAGATGGATGAAAATAGATAAATGAAAAACCAATAGAAGTGGCCCACCTGCTCCCCTCCCTCCCCACCCCATCCCCCACCAATAATAAATAAATAAATAAATCTTTAAAAAAAAAAAAGAATACTTAAACATTTTTTTGTTGTTAATTGCACACTTGGCAGATTGCTTTTGAAAAATTGGCCCTCTTTGACTTGATGATGGAGTCATCTGGTCCTTTGCCAGACTGGGTTGTTGAGCAAATTCCATCTGAAAAATTAGTTGGCTTATCAAAACTTGATTCTCCCAGCCCCAAGTGTGGGACTTGACCTGACTTAGGACAGGCTGACATGGGTCCCTGTGTTCAAAGCCTGCGGTCGAGGCCCAGCATGAGCCAGGCTTCTTCCAAGATGGGGTGGTTCCCACCTGCGTCATCTCAACCTCATGCAGGCAAGAGTAGACCAAGCCCAACCCCTTAGACCAGAATCCTTGCTAGGTGGGCCTTAGACTGCCCTAGGTTCTTTGGCTGGAAAGGAGTCCACCCTGAGGGAGCCATGGATGGGCTAGGCTGGACCAAGAGGCCAGGGAGTTGGTCAGAGCTACAAACGGAAGGACCAGGTACCAAGGTCTGGGGCCCAAATCCAGTCCTGGGTAACTTGGCCTCTCCAGGCTTCTTGCCTTCTCCCTGTTGGGCCTTTGGGATGTGTGCCTGAACCCAGGCTTGCCAGGAGATCCAGGGCCATGGTATGTTATCACTGGAGTTTGGTTGCTTACGCTAGGGCTGTGCATTAAGGAGGAGAGGGTCCTGTGGGCAGGGGGATGTGGTGAAGGCAAGAGCAGTCTGACAGGGAGGAGGAGAAGTGCAGCCAGAGGGCTCCCAGCTGGCACTGGGGCCAGTCCTGCTGAGTGGCCGAGCCCTGGTGGGCCTGTCAAGGAGCTGGTGAGCTCCCGAGGAGAGGAGGACAGTGAAGAGTACCCAAGGGTGGGCACTGGCGGGGAGGGTTCATGCGATCTGGAAGCCATCCCAGAACTGGTGGGTGGCACTGCCATCCTGTCAGGGCGTCCAGCACAAAGGGCCCCTTTGGGAGTAGGGGACGCACATAACCTCAGAGGAAACAAACAAGGGACTTGGATGGGCCCAGGGAACATCCCTGAGAATCTCTAAGGCCAGTTCCCACCAGTCATATCCCAGAAGTGCCCTCACCCTTGGCAGTGTTGCCCTAATACCGTGAGTAGCACTCTCTGGTATTTGGCTGTAACAGGGAGGCCAGAGTCATCTAGCCCCTGCTTAAGCTGCAAGCGCCTTCACTTTCATGGCCCCTTCTGAGTCCACAGGACCATACATAGATATTTATAAAACTCACAAGAATAGTAGTATTCTTTTTCTTAGACTCTCCAAATTGTTTTGGACCTGATCTCCTGCTCATGGCATATGTGGGCCTGTGGCCTTGTGACCCAGAGTTCTTCCTGCCCACAGCATCCACTGCCCATCCCAGGGGGCCTGGCTACTGCCCAGGGCCTCCCAGCACGGCTCAGGAATGTGGGAGGGCCTCAACTCCTAGCCTGTGTTGAGTAAACACTAATTAGACCCTGCCACACCCTCCTGGGCCCTCTGAGGAATGAGGGAGCCTGCATGGAGGGAAGCAGACTCAAACTCCTGCCCCAGACCTGGACTGTATGAGCAGGCCCTGGGAAGGCTTCCCTCCATGACTCCTAGCCAGTGGGGTTCTCATCGCCAAGCCCTCTCACTTCAAGGCAGCCTCATGCCCCTGCCGCTCTGCTCCACCCACTGGTTGGTCAAGCAACCCAGATCTGGCTAGCATCCCTACCACACCCCTGATAAGAAGGCGGAATGGAAGTTTACTGAGATTTTGATGCATGGTGCCACCAGCTATCATTGACAAGGCCAGGAAGGCATGGATGCCCCCATTTTATAGATGAAGAAACTGAGGCTCAGCTGAGCTAGTGACTAAGGGAAGCAATATGTGGTATGTGGCTTGAGGCATCTCTCTCCAACCTGAGTAACTAGGGAGGCAACCTGGCTCCTTAAGCATGTGATGCATCAGGAGCTGGTAGAGCTGCTTTCTGGAAACTCTTGCTAGAGCCAGAAGCACCTCCCCAGATAGTGGTGGGGTCCTCCATCTACCCCCAGCACTGCTGACTTCACATTGTTTCCCTGAGAGGCCAGGCCCCAAGGTGCAGGGAGGGCTGGGTGTCCTCACATACCGGCTGCATCATGCTGTCATTCAGGTGTCCCATGAGAGGCCAGGTGACTGCAGGTCAGGGATGACTAGACTTCTGGGCCTTAGTTCCCACCAGTCTAAGGCCAGTTCCCACCAGTCATATCCCAGAAGTGCCCTCACCCTTGGCAGTGTTGCCCTAATACCGTGAGTAGCACTCTCTGGTATTTGGCTGTAACAGGGAGGCCAGAGTCATCTAGCCCCTGCTTAAGCTGCAAGCGCCTTCACTTTCATGGCCCCTTCTGAGTCCACAGGACCATACATAGATATTTATAAAACTCACAAGAATAGTAGTATTCTTTTTCTTAGACTCTCCAAATTGTTTTGGACCTGATCTCCTGCTCATGGCATATGTGGGCCTGTGGCCTTGTGACCCAGAGTTCTTCCTGCCCACAGCATCCACTGCCCATCTCAGGGGGCCTGGCTACTGCCCAGGGCCTCCCAGCACGGCTCAGGAATGTGGGAGGGCCTCAACTCCTAGCCTGTGTTGAGTAAACACTAATTAGACCCTGCCACACCCTCCTGGGCCCTCTGAGGAATGAGGGAGCCTGCATGGAGGGAAGCAGACTCAAACTCCTGCCCCAGACCTGGACTGTATGAGCAGGCCCTGGGAAGGCTTCCCTCCATGACTCCTAGCCAGTGGGGTTCTCATCGCCAAGCCCTCTCACTTCAAGGCAGCCTCATGCCCCTGCCACTCTGCTCCACCCACTGGTTGGTCAAGCAACCCAGATCTGGCTAGCATCCCTACCACACCACTGATAAGAAGGCGGGAATGGAAGTTTACTGAGATTTTGATGCATGGTGCCACCAGCTATCATTGACAAGGCCAGGAAGGCATGGATGCCCCCATTTTATAGATGAAGAAACTGAGGCTCAGCTGAGCTAGTGACTAAGGGAAGCAATATGTGGTATGTGGCTTGAGGCATCTCTCTCCAACCTGAGTAACTAGGGAGGCAACCTGGCTCCTTAAGCATGTGATGCATCAGGAGCTGGTAGAGCTGCTTTCTGGAAACTCTTGCTAGAGCCAGAAGCACCTCCCCAGATAGTGGTGGGGTCCTCCATCTACCCCCAGCACTGCTGACTTCACATTGTTTCCCTGAGAGGCCAGGCCCCAAGGTGCAGGGAGGGCTGGGTGTCCTCACATACCGGCTGCATCATGCTGTCATTCAGGTGCTCCCATGAGTGAGAGCCAGGTGACTGCAGGTCAGGGATGACTAGACTTCTGGTCAACAATACATTTCTCTGCCTTGGGCCAGGCATGGCCCTTACTCTCCTCCCTCCCCCAAACTGTCCAGTGGAGGCTGCAGAGCTGCTCTGCTGAGTTGAGGTTGTTGGGAAGACGGAGGGCAGCGGCCTCCTCTCCAGTTGTATTTCTGGCCTGAGGGCCTTCCCAGGTTCCCAGGCCCACAAGATGCTAACCCTAGTAAAGTAGGCAGCGGGCTGGAAGTTCTCAGCCTTGTCTGGGTTCACACCAAGGTCCGTAATGCTGGGAGTCCAGGGGAATGGTGGGACTGAGGTCCCCAGATGCCCCTCACCCTACAGGGCACTCAGGCCTCTTGCCTCGGGAGAGGAGTGTGTCCCAGAACCGATCTCTGTCTGGTCTCATGCTCCCTGTCCCTGCCCCTCACTGGGGTCCCGGGATAGAGGGTGTGGGGGTCTCACGCTGCCAGAGGGGCCACTGCCCAGCCACAGTGCTGGAGTGGCCCCACCCAGCCTCTTCCTCCTACCACCTGCGCTGACTCACCACCAGGGCGATGGCTCATGCCCAGGGGCCCAGTAAGGCCTCAGAGGTGTCTATAAAAGCAGACTGGTCCAGGCCCTAGCATCCTGCTTGATTACCACCTGTTACTACACAATGCTGGGAGGCCTGGGGAAACTAGCTGCTGAGGGCCTGGCCCACCGCACTGAGAAGGCCACTGAAGAAGCTGGTAAGGACCCCCCAGGCTCCTTTCCACCTGCACTGTATCTCCCACTAGGGGCTCAGGACAGACTTGACTGAGTCTTTGTGGAGCTGATCCCAGCAGGATTGGAGCAGGCCTTAGCCTGATGGCGAACCAAGGCTGATTAGCCCCATCGGGATGGAGATGGGGGTCTGTGGAAGGAGAGGGAGGGTACTTTGGGGAGGAGCCATGAGAGGTCCACTGCCTTAAGCAGTCCTCACTCTCGGACCTGCTCTGTGCCCTCTACCCCCACCCGCCCAGGCTTGACACATATCTGGGGTGTCTGGCTGCAGGGCAGTCTGGGAAGCTCAAACAAGGCCCCTGGCAGCAGAAGGGGAGCCAGGATGTAGGTGAGCAGCAGGTGGTTTGACTCCTTCCCTCTGTAAAGTGGTGGGGTGAGGTGGAGGGATTTCTATCTTAAAAGAGCCTATTCCAAGTATCCTATACAGAAAAAGGAAGATGGATTTTAATTTTTTTTTTTTTACCATAGCTTTAAAGCTTGAAAGATTTCTTGCTTAAGAATCACCAAGTCTTATTCTGCTCAAAGTCAGCCCCCAGGGTTTACACAAAGGACATTTTCATTTTCTTCAAAGTCCCCAGAAACCCTTTTTTGTACATTAGCCCCAGAAAAGCTGATCCAGGCCCCAACTGTTCAACATTTTGTGAAAACCAGCCTGTACCAGAGTGGGCTATTTTCTTTCTAAATGGGGCAAGCACGTCTGTGTTTCATTTTAACTTTGCAGCCACTGTCAACTGTCCCCTTTCATCTTTCACTAGCTCTCCCAGTGCTGTGTCCTTCCCAGTCTACACATGAGGGACCCAAGCAGTGGAGCTAATTCTAGGAGTTAGCATCTGAAGTAGTTTTTCCAACCTCAGCATCTTTCAGTTGTAGCAGGTTACCATTCAAGGAGGGCAGAGTTTTGTCTTACTGGAGGAATTGCCTTGGGGGACTTGGTGATGTTGGGAGAAGCTTGGGACATTCAGCTTCCTGGTGCAGCCTCCATCCAGCCACAGACAGGACAGCAGCTCACCTGAGAGGCGTGGTGACCTGGGCAACAGCCCCGGTCTCGGCTTTAGCACCCCTTTAGCACTCCAGCCGGCAGGAAGGCCTGCTAGTCAGCATTCCAGGTCTTGCTGGGTGAGGGGCATGGAGAGCCCTGTGCCCTTACTCAGCTTTTGCCCTGGCAACCAGGTCCCACTCCAGTCTCTGAAGCAAGCCAGCTGGGGGCTCTTTGTGTGGGCAGCTTCTCCTGTCCTGGTGGGAGTGGCTGGGCTGCCTGGGCCCTGCTGTGAGGACAAGCGACTTATGCTGTGCTCTCACTCTGGGCGTGTCTTGTCTTTTCAGTTCATGTTGTGGAGGGAGTGGTGAAAGAGGTGGTGGAACATGCCAAGGAGGCTGGAGAGAAAGGTAAGACCAGTTCAGGGCAGGGAAGAAGGGAAGCTGAGTACTGGTAGCCTGTTCCTTGCCTAACCAGGTCAAACCCTGACCCTGATGTGGCACTTTTTCAGTTGGTGTACAATTATCCTATACAGAAAAGGAAGATGGATTTTAATTTTTTTTTTTTTACCATAGCTTTAAAGCTTGAAAGATTTCTTGCTTAAGAATCACCAAGTCTTATTCTGCTCAAAGTCAGCCCCCAGGGTTTACACAAAGGACATTTTCATTTTCTTCAAAGTCCCCAGAAACCCTTTTTTGTACATTAGCCCCAGAAAAGCTGATCCAGGCCCCAACTGTTCAACATTTTGTGAAAACCAGCCTGTACCAGAGTGGGCTATTTTCTTTCTAAATGGGGCAAGCACGTCTGTGTTTCATTTTAACTTTGCAGCCACTGTCAACTGTCCCCTTTCATCTTTCACTAGCTCTCCCAGTGCTGTGTCCTTCCCAGTCTACACATGAGGGACCCAAGCAGTGGAGCTAATTCTAGGAGTTAGCATCTGAAGTAGTTTTTCCAACCTCAGCATCTTTCAGTTGTAGCAGGTTACCATTCAAGGAGGGCAGAGTTTTGTCTTACTGGAGGAATTGCCTTGGGGGACTTGGTGATGTTGGGAGAAGCTTGGGACATTCAGCTTCCTGGTGCAGCCTCCATCCAGCCACAGACAGGACAGCAGCTCACCTGAGAGGCGTGGTGACCTGGGCAACAGCCCCGGTCTCGGCTTTAGCACCCCTTTAGCACTCCAGCCGGCAGGAAGGCCTGCTAGTCAGCATTCCAGGTCTTGCTGGGTGAGGGGCATGGAGAGCCCTGTGCCCTTACTCAGCTTTTGCCCTGGCAACCAGGTCCCACTCCAGTCTCTGAAGCAAGCCAGCTGGGGGCTCTTTGTGTGGGCAGCTTCTCCTGTCCTGGTGGGAGTGGCTGGGCTGCCTGGGCCCTGCTGTGAGGACAAGCGACTTATGCTGTGCTCTCACTCTGGGCGTGTCTTGTCTTTTCAGTTCATGTTGTGGAGGGAGTGGTGAAAGAGGTGGTGGAACATGCCAAGGAGGCTGGAGAGAAAGGTAAGACCAGTTCAGGGCAGGGAAGAAGGGAAGCTGAGTACTGGTAGCCTGTTCCTTGCCTAACCAGGTCAAACCCTGACCCTGATGTGGCACTTTTTCAGTTGGTGTACAATTATCTGTGCTCACCTGAGATCACAGACTGTACTTGGCTAAAGCAAGATCCATCTAATTAGACTTCTCTGGGGAATATTAAGGGGATGGTGTCACAAAAGACCAGGTGTCAGCGTGGTCCAGGGATGAACCATTGGAGACCTAAATTATATATTTGCACAAATGCGTATTTATATATATGCTTATATGTTTGTTTATATGTTTGCATGGATAACGACATAAAAGCCTTGTGTATATCCCACTCCTTACAACAAAATGGATTTTAGGTGGATTAGGACTGAAATATACGTATGTGAAGTTATTACATTGATAGAAAAGAACATAGATTTTGGCCTACTCTCAGAGAAGGGAGGATCTTTTTAATGATGACAGAAAACCCAGTAGCCACAAAGGAAATATTAGGTAAATAGAGCAGTACAAAACTTCAAAATGTTCCATAGTGGAAAAAAAAATACTCTAAGCCAAACTAAAAGAAAAACCACAAACTGAGCAAAAATTTTTGTAGTAGAAATGATAACCCAATATAAAAGTGACCAAAAGATAAACAGTTCACGGAAAAATGAAGCCTGAGTAGGCAGTGCACCCACAAGCAGGTGCTCTGGCTCCCTAATAATTGGAGAAATGCAGGCTGTTTGGAGAAAGAAAAGCAAGTTTCAGTGCTTTCATCCAGGAGCTGCACTGCGCTCAGACCTATGACTTCTGCAGGGTACAGCCCAGTGAGACTGCCTCATCCCACAGGATACTCCAGGTGACCCCAGCCCAGCAAGTGACTTGAATTGTTTTCTGTGCTCACCTGTACATTCTTTTTCCTTCCCAACAGCCATTGCCGATGCTTTAAAGAAGGCCCAGGAGAGAGGGGACGAAGTGGTAAAGGAAGTCACTGAGAAAGTGACAAACACCGTCACAAATGCTGTCACGCATGCAGCAGAAGGCCTGGGTAAACTGGGACAGTGAGCGTGCCTGCCACCATCAGGTCTTCCTGAATCGCAATAAAAAGCTGTGAAATATGTACCCTAAGCCGTGGATCTGTTCGTGTTTGGATGGAAACGTTGTCTGTGTCCCTTGTGTCTCCTCTGCAGTGACACGGGGCCAGCACCTTGGCTCCCACTGGGGGTCAGACTGTTCCCCATGGTTAATCAGATGTGTTGCTCATGTCAGCAAGGAGCTCTGGAGAACCATTAGTGTCTGTGTTAGTCTAGTGTCGTTAGTATCGTTAATAGTCTCTTAAAAGACTATTTCCCCAGAAACTGTACAAAGGCTTTCAGACACCTCAGTGCTTCAAAGACACCTCGAGGAAGGACCACAATTCAGCTTATGTGTTCTTCGCTTTTCCTCAGAATGTTCTTACAGGAGTCAGGGAAGATAACACCAACTTGTACTGGGCAGGCTAGGCAGTTTGAGCTACTTCATGTTTTCAGACGCTTCAGTGAAGTTTCTTCTGGACAGTCATAGAATCGGGTCATGGGGAAATTGAGTGCACCCCTGCTAGGTTTTGGAGCCTCTGTCAGATCTCAAGTTGGAGACCTGGGTTAGGCCTAGTTGGTGGTTGCTGCTGCTGCTTAGTCGCTTTAGTCGTGTTCAATTCTGTGCAGCCCTATGGGCTGTAGCCTGCCCGGCTCCTCTGTCCATGGAATTCTTCAGGCAAGAGTACTAGAGTGGGTTGTCATGCCCTCCTCCAGGGGATCTTCCCAACCCAGGGATCGATCCCGGTTCTCCTACATTACATGCAGATTCTTTATCACTGGGCCACCAAGGAAGCCCTAATTGGTGGTAGTGGGCAAGAATGCCTGGCTTTCTCCCCTTCCTGCCATGAGTGAGACAGTATCACTAAAGTGAAACATATTTAAAAAGGATTCAGCTTAATATTTTCGGTTAAAGAAAAAGGCAAAGATTTATAGAGATATGGCATTGCATATTTATTCTAATGAATGTTACGTTCCTAGTGGACATGGAAGAAAAGTTGTTTTGTGAAACAAGTTAGCTCCTCACCATATTTCTGAGATTCTTTGAGAATTGGGCTTCACAAGTGTCTGAACGGCCCAGGAATATCCATTGTCCTGGTTTGAAACATGTGCCACCTTCCGGCTAGGTCTGGCCCTTATATCTTGTTTTAGTTTCTGATGACTTTTTAATTCTTCCAGTCCAAACCCAAGCTCAAAATGTGAATTGTGAGTGGCAGTGTCAATCAGAACAGCCTCTTTGGATGGCAGTTCCTCTTCCCAGAGTTTATTCTTTGGGTGTACAGACAGAGGCCCGAAGGCCGAGGATGCATCCTGACCTATTTCTGATAACATGAGATTAGAAACACCCTAAAATGATATTCAGAAGTCACTTGGTTGGCAAGCTTAATTCTGCTTATTAGATCTGACACACCATATAGACTTGACATTTATGACTTCTAGTGTGTTATAATGACTTAGCGTGAAAAATGGAACTTGTGCTCTGACGGCCATCTAAGGACTGGTCAACAATTAATTGCATTTCTATGAAACGGAATACTTTGAGGATGTTAAGAATGAGGAAAATGTACATATAGCAGGAGGGATGATGTACAAATGAGTTGGTAATTTGTGAAATATGTATGTAGAAGGAGTTCATTTTTACAAAGCAAACATAAGAATAGAAGAAAACTGGTAGCATATATATATGGAGAGAGAGAGAGCACACAGATGCTAAGTGTTCAACTCTGTTTCTTTGGCTATATGAGGAATCCTCACTTTTTATATTATATTATATAAATATAAATGATGCTTGTATTTAAGAGAAAACCAATATAGATATATTTTGAAATGTGGCTGTGGAGGCCACTTTCTGCCTTATTGAAGATTGCTTCCTGATTAAGTGCTACTCAAAGTTTGCTGGTTTCAAACTTGAAAACCAGTGTAATGGGGAAATATCTTTGTATTCTATTACAAGTTAATCACTAAAAGGATATTGCCTATAGGCTTAAGTTATAGGTAATGGCCCATCTCTGGGAACCCTGCCTCCCAGGTAATAAGCTAAAACACCTGTGTTTAGCTCTCAGGAAACAGACTGATCAGGCTCACCTGTGAATGAGTACAGGGCGGGGGCGGGGGTGGTGGTGGTGGGAAACTCTCCCAGAAACTGATGGGAACCAGGAAGTAAAAGAAGCCTAACGCGGGCAGTGTGGTTCTTTTGGATGTGAGGCTGGCATCTTCTGTGCTGGCTTTCTGAGTAAAGTTGCCAGTCCTTGCCCCAACAACTCATTTCTCCCTTTGTGGTGAGCAGCATGGGCTGCACCCAAATTTGTTAGCAGTCAGGCCCGTCCTTGCACCTCATCGCTCTCCAGCCCTGGTTGCAGAATTTTCAGGTAAGGCCTTAGCAACTGCCGGGAACACTTATCCTGAGGATCTTCCCTTCAAAATTCCCCGAAGTAGCACTGGCTTCCTCAGAGCTTGAAAATGGAAGCAACAAAGACGTTGACAAGCTCCACACAGTAGGAGGGTAAGTTGGTCCAGTGTGTTAAGCCGGGAACTTTCTTTCCTCTCCATTTGGAGGCTTTCTCTCAGGGAATAAGCCAGATTGTTTTGTATTTGAGTTGAGTGCCCTGCCAGAAAGTGGAAGAGTTGTTTGACTTTTACTTGATTTGTGAACTGATTCCTTTTCTCCTTTGGATGCTAGCACTGTGTGTGCAGTTTGTTTCATTTGTCTTGAGTTTCTGCCTTTAAAAATGGGGAATGTTTCAACTTACCCTAAAGAAAGTTCTCTGAGGCCCATTTTGGGTAAGTGGTCTGATTACGGCTATGAAACCATGGGTGAGAGGAAGATGTGTATTGTACTTACTGGTAACAAGGTGTGATTACAGTACCTGTTAAGATCTGTACAAGGTATTTAGGCAGAGTTATCTTGGGACCCTGTGCACCATTGTACTGCTGTCCTTGCTGTGTTAAGTACTTCATTTATGGTCTCCTTTGTTGTTATGTAAAACCTCCAAGACTAAACTTGAGGGTTTATTTAGGATTTTCTGTTTGTCCTTTAGGTTTTTCATTTCATTTTATTTGGCACTGTCTCTCTATTTACAGCCAGATCAGTTTTGTGATATATAAAACTCTTCATGATGTCAAATGGAGGAAAGGCACAGAAAAAAAATCCAATAAACCCTGTTTCTTGTCTAAGAGTGGGACCTTTTCAGGAAGAAAAGAAAGGTTCCACTCATTCCTAAAATCACCGAAATCTACAGATAGAAATAGAAATAAAATAAATATTTGTAAAAAAGCTTTAGCCATCTGGACCAATGATCTTGATTTGCCCCATCTGCCAGAAACCCAACCTCTATTGTAACTGATGGGTTTTACATTGTTGTACCTGATTCAGAGCTGAAATTTTGGAATGGGAATTGTGAAGTCCTTGTGTGTGTATGTGTTTGTACATGTTATAAATTGTAGAAATGCTAACATTGCTTTGTAAAAGAGCTCTGTTGAATTGGCTTAAAGAAAATTAAGCATTTATATAAATACTCAAGTGTAAAAGAAACTAGCTAGAATGAATTTCGGGTTCAGGTGATCTAGGTAATATTCAGTGTTGACTTAATATCTGGTATTAGAGTTTATATAAGCTTATTGGTTTGATTTATACATATTTGGGTTTAGAGTCATCATTATGTATAATACTTTTATTGTACCGAAGTTTATTAGAAATCAATTAAGACCTATTCTTGTTACAAATTTTGTCAGCAAGAAAAACAAATGCAAAGCTTTTAAGTAAATAGAGTAAATGAAGTGTAAGTTTTAGGTCAATTCTTTAGGAATAATTATATTTGGGGAATGTCTATCTGCAACAGCCTCTCTAGATTTTGTAACTTGAAACTAAACTAAGTTAAATGAAGAGACTGTGTTGACTAGGTCATTTCAAATAAGATAAAATATTACAACATTCATTGGCAGGTCTAAATTTGCCTACTTTTGCCTTCTTAGAAGAGGAAGACTAAAGCATAAGTTTGTCAGTCAGGAAATGCTGATCTGACAGTTTTACAATTATTTCTTGGTTTTCACTGGCGATTAAGGCTTTAAGGTTAAGAATTGTAAGGGGAGTACTTCAGTATGCAGGATGTTGGATGTGTCTTTTTACCAAACAAGGTATGAGGCATAAAAAGGCATTTTGTTAAAAGGAAAAATGTGGTTTTGCTGTAGAGCTTATTTCTGAATGGAAAAAGTGTGGGATAGACTAATATGCATACAGAAAGTTGTGTAAAGCTTTTGAAGGAGGAACATGGAAATTTTTTGCGCGTGATCGGGATTTGGTAAGATTGAATTTAAGAAAACGGATTTTAAAGGTAAAATGGTACAAAAACTGAATTTGGTTTTCTAAGAGGACATTAAACAGTCAAAAACAGCAAATGTAGGGGGAGGAGTATGAAATCTGATTTCCAGAGTTTGCCACTTTGTATTATTTAACATGTCTAGTTTTTCAGCAAAAAAAGAGAGAAAGATACGCAAGGAAACAGATTATGATCAATTTAAAGTGGAGGGGAGACGGAAACTGTACCTAAAGATGCCCAGAAAATGGACTTACTAGACAAAGACTTCCAAAGACTAGACAAAGAACTATTTTAAACATGCTTTAAGAGCTAAAAGGAATCACATCTAAAGAATTAAAGGAAGGTCTGAGATCAATGTCAAATAGAGAATGCAAATAGTTAGAAATTATAAAAAGCGATGAAATAGAATGAAATGAAATAAAAAATGAGAATTTATTACCAAATTCAAGGCCATGAAGATTTATCAATATGGTTTCTTCCAAGAGCTTTACAGTTTTAGCTCTTTATAGCTTAGGTCATTGATTCATTTTGAGTTAATTTTTTAAATTTTTGGCCTGTTTATTTATTTATTTATATTCATCTGTCTTTTATTCTTCGACCTGTGCGCGCCTCTCATTGCAGTGGCCTCTCTCATTGTAGAGCACCGGGTCTGGGCGTATGCGCTCCAGAGCACTGGCTTGTAATTGGACAAACCAGTCCAGCCGCTCTGCAGCACATGGGATCTTCCCTGGCCAGGAGTGGAATTGGTGCCCCCTGCACTACAAAGCGAACTCTTTACCCACTGTACCACCAGGGAAGCCTTATTTTGAGTTAATTTTTTTAAAATTATTTATTTTTTTGGCTGTTCTGGGTCTTAGTTGCGGCATTTGGGAATCTAGTTCCCTGACCAGGGATTTCCCCACGGCATTGGGAACAGAGTCTTAACCACTGGGCCACCAGGGAAGTCCCTGAGTTAGTTTTTATATATGGAGTTCGGAATAAGTCATACTGTGCTCCTTTGCATGGAGATACTCCGTCCTGATGTCTTTTGTTGAAGAGTCTATTCTTTTTACATTGGATGGTGTTATATGTTAAATTGAGTCCCCCACCCCAGCCCTGCCAAAAAGATATGCCTAACTCCTAACCCCCAGTACCTGAGAATGTAACCTTATTTGGAAACACAGTCATTGTAGATATAACTAGTTAAGATGAAGTCACTCTAGAGTAAGGTGAACACTTAGTCCAACATAATTGGTGTCTTTCTAAAAAGACACACACTGAGGGATGATGAACATGTGACAACAGAAGCAGAGATTGGAGTGATAGAGCTGCAAGCCAAAGAATGCCAAGGATTGATGGCCACCACCAAAAGCTAGGAAAAGGTAAGAAGTTCTCCCCTTCAGGTTTCACAGGGAGAGCATGGTCCTACTGACACTTCAATTTATAGCACCCCAAACTAAGAGCCAACGTTCTGTTCTTTAAAAAATGTTTATGTAGCTATTTGGTTTTGACTGCACTGGGTCTTAGTTGCAGTGGCACCTGGGATCTTTGTTGAAGCATTTGTGATCTTTTGCTGTGGCACATGGGCTTCTCTAGTTGTGGCACATGACTCAGTAGCTGTGGCCTGGACTTAGTTCTCGATCAAGGATTGAACCCATGTCTTCTACGTTAGAAGATGGATTCTTAACTACTGGACCACCAGGGAAGTTCAAAAAGTTCTGTGGTTTTAAGCCATCCAATGTATGGAACTTTAAGCCTTGGGAAACTAATGCAAATTGTGTTGGCACCAATGTTAAAAAAAAAAAAATCAATTGACCATAGAGTTTCTGGACTCTCAATTCTATTCCATTGATCTGTAGGTTTTTTTTTTTTTTAAAGAATTTCTTTCTTTCTTTCTTTTTTTTTTTTTTTTAAATTTTGGCCTCTTTTTATTGGTTTTTCATTTATTTATTTTCATCCATCTTTTATTCTTTGGTATGTGTGGGCCTCCCATTGCAGTGGCCTCACTCGCTGCAGAGCAGGGGCTCCCAGGCACATGTGCCCCAGAGCTCCGGTTCCTAATCGGACACACTGGTCCAGCTGCTGCACGGCACGTGGGATCTTCCCAGACCAGGGATCGAACCGGCGCCCCTTGCACTGCAAGGCAGTGTCCTTACCCACTGGACCACCAGGGAAGCCCTGATCTGTAGTTTTATAAGGCTTTCATCTTCTTGGTTAAATTTATTTCTTCCCAGATATGTTATTCATCTGGATGCTATTTTAAGTCGAATTGTTTTCTTAATTTCCTTTACAGATTGCTCATTGCTTATGCATAGGAAAATGGATTTTTGAGTGTTGTTTTTGTACCTTGAAACTTTGCAATTCATTTATTAGTTCCAGTAGAGAGTGTGTGTGTATGGGATATGGGATTTTCTGTATATCGAATCATGTCATCTGTAAATGGTTTCTCTCCTTTTCCAATTCAGATAGCTTTTTTTTTTTTTTTTTTTTTTTGCCCAATGTCTCTGGCTAGGATTTCCAGTATAATGTAGAATAGCAGAGTGACAGTAAGAATCTTGTTCTTCAGGGGAAGCTTTTTATTTTTTCACCAATGAGTATGATGTTAGCTGTCGGTTTTCCATTAGAAAGGTTTCACAGAGAGCATGGTCCTACTGACACTTCAATTTATAGCACCCCAAACTAAGAGCCAACGTTCTGTTCTTTAAAAAATGTTTATGTAGCTATTTGGTTTTGACTGCACTGGGTCTTAGTTGCAGTGGCACCTGGGATCTTTGTTGAAGCATTTGTGATCTTTTGCTGTGGCACATGGGCTTCTCTAGTTGTGGCACATGACTCAGTAGCTGTGGCCTGGACTTAGTTCTCGATCAAGGATTGAACCCATGTCTTCTACGTTAGAAGATGGATTCTTAACTACTGGACCACCAGGGAAGTTCAAAAAGTTCTGTGGTTTTAAGCCATCCAATGTATGGAACTTTAAGCCTTGGGAAACTAATGCAAATTGTGTTGGCACCAATGTTAAAAAAAAAAAAATCAATTGACCATAGAGTTTCTGGACTCTCAATTCTATTCCATTGATCTGTAGGTTTTTTTTTTTTTTAAAGATTTTCTTTCTTTCTTTCTTTTTTTTTTTTAAATTTTGGCCTCTTTTTATTGGTTTTTCATTTATTTATTTTCATCCATCTTTTATTCTTTGGTATGTGTGGGCCTCCCATTGCAGTGGCCTCACTCGCTGCAGAGCAGGGGCTCCCAGGCACATGTGCCCCAGAGCTCCGGTTCCTAATCGGACACACTGGTCCAGCTGCTGCACGGCACGTGGGATCTTCCCAGACCAGGGATCGAACCGGCGCCCCTTGCACTGCAAGGCAGTGTCCTTACCCACTGGACCACCAGGGAAGCCCTGATCTGTAGTTTTATAAGGCTTTCATCTTCTTGGTTAAATTTATTTCTTCCCAGATATGTTATTCATCTGGATGCTATTTTAAGTCGAATTGTTTTCTTAATTTCCTTTACAGATTGCTCATTGCTTATGCATAGGAAAATGGATTTTTGAGTGTTGTTTTTGTACCTTGAAACTTTGCAATTCATTTATTAGTTCCAGTAGAGAGTGTGTGTGTATGGGATATGGGATTTTCTGTATATCGAATCATGTCATCTGTAAATGGTTTCTCTCCTTTTCCAATTCAGATAGCTTTTTTTTTTTTTTTTTTTGCCCAATGTCTCTGGCTAGGATTTCCAGTATAATGTAGAATAGCAGAGTGACAGTAAGAATCTTGTTCTTCAGGGGAAGCTTTTTATTTTTTCACCAATGAGTATGATGTTAGCTGTCGGTTTTCCATTAGAAAGGATCATGAATTTTGTCAAATGCTTTTTCCACAGCAGTTGAGACTATGTGTCCCCTCCCTCCTTTGTTCAAGTAATTGAATTTATTAGATTGATTTCTTTTTTATACAGTGAAAACTGGAACATTCAGAATTAGACAGTTGGATTCAATTTAGATGATCCCAATTTAGTTGGCAATATCCAAAGTATTATAGTTACAAATCAGTTAAACATAAGCCTTTATCAGATCTGATCAGGGTATTGGTCTTAGCCATGTCAATGTCTTAGAGCTTCTTCCCAGCTTGTTTAATCTGGGCCTGTTGGCCTTGACATCCACAGTAAATACCAGTGTGTTGTCTTTTCTTCATGGCTGACTCCATGATGATGGGGAAACTTGATTTTGGCATAGTGGTCAAACTTGTGTTTCTTAGGGGTGCTCTTCAAGGGACATTTGGGTTGTCTACTGAGCTGCAGTGTTTGGGGCCATCAGAAGGTGGGTGACATTTGGATCTTTTTTTGCGGGGACTGTGGGTGCCTTTCAACACTTACTTTCTTGGCATTCAAACTCTTTACTTTGGCTTTGGGAGGGGCAGTACCTTGTTTCTTCACCTTACAAGCCATCTTTATGAAGATTGCATACTGGTTTCTTAGTTGAACTATCCTTCCTACTAGATCCTACTTGGTCATGATGTAAGATACTTATGTGCTATTGGATATGGTGTAATACTTTTGTGTCTTTGTTATTTTTATTTATTTATTTTTTTATTCTTTATTTTAAAGATTTTACAGTTTTGTTGTTCACCAACATGTATGTTTCCAGATCATTCATATGCATATCCATGGACCCTCCCCAAACCCAGTTCCCCCCTCCCACCCCTCCAGACCATCGCCCCAAGTGATTGTAAGCACTCCTATTCCCTTAGCACAATGACAACAGCTATCTTTTCCACACATGACAGTATAGGTTTCCATGTTACTCCCTCCATGCCTCCCCCTCCCTATTTTTTCCCCCACAATGTCCATATGTCTATGCTCTGTCTGTTTTTCTATGAGTTCCCTGCGTGTGTTATCAAGACCATCCTACTAGATTCCATATATGTGTGTTAGTATGCTGTATTTGTCTTTCTCTTTTTGACTTACTTCACTTTTTATGATAGGTTCTAGAGCTAGCCACCTCATTAGGACTGAGTCTTCTGCATTTCTTTTAACAGCTGAGTAGTATTCCATTGTATATATGTACCAGAGCTTCTGGATCCATTCATTTGTCGATGGACATCTAGGTTGCTTCCATGTTCTGGCTATTGTATAGACAGCTGCAATGAACACTGGAGTACAAGTGCCTCTTTCAGTTTTGATTTCATCAGGATATAGGCCTAATAGTGGGATTGCTGGGTCATAGGGTGCTTCTATTTTTAGTTTTTAAAGGAATCTCCATATTGTCTTCCATAGAGGTTGTATCAGTTTGCATTCCCACCAGCAATGCAAGAGGGTTCCCTTTTCTCTGCACCCTCTCCAGCATTTATTGTCTGTCGATTTGTGGATGATGGCCATTCTGACGGGTGTGAGGTGGTATCTCATTGTGGTTTTAATTTGCATTTCTCTAATGATAAGTGAGGTTGAGCATCATTTCATGTGCTTTTGGGCCATCTGTATGTCCTCTTTGGAGAAGTGTCTCTTTAGATCTTTTTCCCATTTTTTGATTGGGTTGTTCGTTTTTCCTGTGCTGAGTTGTCTGAGTTGTTTGTAGATTTTGGAGATTCATTCTTTGTCTGTTGTTTCATTTGCTATGATTTTCTCCCACTCTGTGGGGTGTCTGTTCAGCTTTGTTGTGATTTCTTTTGATGTACAAAAACTTTTAAGTTTCATGCGGTCCCACGTGTTCACTTTTCTTTTCAGTTCCACTATTCTAGTAGGTGGGTCAGAGAAGATCTTGCTTTGATTGATGTCCTTGAGGGTTTTGCCTATATTCTCCTCTAAGAGTTTGATGGTTTCTGGTCTTACATTTAGGTCTTTAATCCATTTTGAGTTGATCTTTGTGTATGGGGTCAGGGAATGTTCCAACTTCATTTTTTTGCATGTAGCTGTCCAATTCTCCCAGCACCATTTGTTGAAGAGGCTGTCTTTGTCCCATTTTATAGTTTTACCTCCTTTGTCAAAAATAAGGTACCCATAGGTGCGTGGGTTTATCTCTGGGTTCTTGATCTTGTTCCATTGATCAATAGTTCTGTTTTTGTGCCAGTACCATACTGTCTTGATAACTGTTGCTTTGTAGTAGAGTCTGAAGTTAAGGAGGCTGATCCCTCCAACTCCGTTTTTCTTTCTCAGAATTGCTTTGGCTATTCGTGGTCTTTTGTGTTTCCATATGAACTGTGTTATTCTTTGGTCTAGTTCTGTGAAAAATGTCAGTGGTAGTTGGATAGGTATTGCATTGAATCTGTAGATGATATTTGGTAGTATGGTCATTTTCACAATATTGATTCTTCCGATCCAAGAACATGGAATATCTCTCCATCTGTTTAAGTCTTCTTTAATGTCTCTCATGAGTGTCTTGTAATTTTCTGTGTACAATTCTTTTGTTTCTTTGGGTAGGTTTATTCCTAGATATTTGATTCTTTTGGTTGCAATGGTGAAGGGGATTGCTTCTTTGATTTCGTTTTCTGATTTTTCATTGTTTGTGTATAGGAATGCCAGTGATTTCTGTGTGTTGACTTTGTATCCTTCGACTTTGATGAATTCATTGATTAGCTCTAGTAGCTTTGTAACCATGTCTTTGGGATTTTCTATGTATAATATTATGTCATCTGCAAAAAGAGAGCGCTTGACTTCTTCCTTTCCAATCTGGATTCCTTTGATTTCTTTCTCTTCTCTTATTGCTGTTGCTGGGACTTCCAGGACTATGTTGAATAGTAGTGGTGAAAGTGGGCACCCCTGTCTTGTTCCTGATCTTAGAGGGAATGCTTTCATTTTTTCACCGTTAAGGATAATGTTCGCTGTAGGCTTCTCATAGATGGCTTTTATTATGTTGAGATAGGTTCCTTCTATGCCCATTTTCTGAAGAGTTTTGATCATAAATGGATGTTGTACTTTGTCAAAGGCTTTTTCTGCATCTATTGAGATGATCATGTGATTTTTGTCTCTCAATTTGTTGATATGGTGTATCACATTGATTGATTTGCGGATGTTGAAGAATCCTTGCATGCCTGGGATGAACTCGACTTGATCGTGATGTATGAGTTTTTTGATGTGTCATTGAATTGTGTTTGCTAGGATTTTGTTGAGGATCTTGGCATCTAAGTTCATCAGTGAAATTGGCCTATAGTTTTCCTTTTTTGTATTGTCTTTGCCTGGTTTGGGTATCAGGGTTATGATGGCCTTGTAGAATGTGTTTGGAAGTTTTCCTGTGCAATTGTTTGGAAGAGTTTTAGAAGGACAGGCATTAGCTCTTCTTTAAGTGTTTGGTAGAATTTGGCTCTGAAGCCATCTGGCCCTGGGCTTTTATTTAAATGGGTAGATTTTTAATCACAAATTCAATTTCTGAGCGTGTGATTGGGTTGTTCAAAGTTTCTGTTTCTTCCTGGCTCAGTCTTGGGAGATTAATCTTCTCCAAGAAACTGTCCATTTCTTCCAGGTTGTCCAGTTTGTTGCCATATAGCTGTTCATAATAGTCTCTTAGAATCCTTTGGATTTCTGCATTATCTGTTGTAATCTCTCCTTTTCCATTTTTGATTTTGGTGATCTGGTTCTTCTCTTTTTCTTAATGAGTCTGGCCAGTGGCTTGTCAATTTTGTTTACCTTTTCAAAGAACCAGCTTTTTGTTTTATTTCTCTTTACTATTGTTTCTTTCGTTTCTTTCTCATTTATTTTTGCTCGGATCCTTATGATTGCTCTTCTTCTGCTGGCTTTGGGGTGTTTTTGCTCTTCTTTCTCCAACTGTTTTAAGCAGAGGGTTAGGTCATCTGCTTCATATTTTCCTAGTTTCTTGAGGTGGGATTATATTGCTATAAATTTCCCTCTTAGAACTGCTTTTGCAGTATCCCATAGGTTTTGCATTGTCGTGTGTTCATTGTCATTTTCTTCTAGGAATTGTTTAATTTCTCCTTTGATTTCCTCAATGATCAGTTGGTTTTTTAGGTATGTATTGTTTAATCTCCATGTGTTTGTGTTTTTAGGGTTTTTTTTCCTGTAGTTGATCTCTAGTCTCATTGCATTGTGGTCTGAGAAGATGGTTGACAGAATTTCAGTTTTCTTGAATTGACTGAGGATTGATTGGTTCTCAAGATGTGGTCTATCCTGGAGAATGTTCCGTGAGCACTTGAGAAGAAAGTGTATTCTTCTGCTTTTGGGTGGAACGTCCTGAAGATATCGATGAGGTCCATCTTTTCTAGTGTGGCATTTAAGTTCATCAGTGAAATTGGCCTATAGTTTTCCTTTTTTGTATTGTCTTTGCCTGGTTTGGGTATCAGGGTTATGATGGCCTTGTAGAATGTGTTTGGAAGTTTTCCTGTGCAATTGTTTGGAAGAGTTTTAGAAGGACAGGCATTAGCTCTTCTTTAAGTGTTTGGTAGAATTTGGCTCTGAAGCCATCTGGCCCTGGGCTTTTATTTAAATGGGTAGATTTTTAATCACAAATTCAATTTCTGAGCGTGTGATTGGGTTGTTCAAAGTTTCTGTTTCTTCCTGGCTCAGTCTTGGGAGATTAATCTTCTCCAAGAAACTGTCCATTTCTTCCAGGTTGTCCAGTTTGTTGCCATATAGCTGTTCATAATAGTCTCTTAGAATCCTTTGGATTTCTGCATTATCTGTTGTAATCTCTCCTTTTCCATTTTTGATTTTGGTGATCTGGTTCTTCTCTTTTTCTTAATGAGTCTGGCCAGTGGCTTGTCAATTTTGTTTACCTTTTCAAAGAACCAGCTTTTTGTTTTATTTCTCTTTACTATTGTTTCTTTCGTTTCTTTCTCATTTATTTTTGCTCGGATCCTTATGATTGCTCTTCTTCTGCTGGCTTTGGGGTGTTTTTGCTCTTCTTTCTCCAATTTTTTTAAGCAGAGGGTTAGGTCATCTGCTTCATATTTTCCTAGTTTCTTGAGGTGGGATTATATTGCTATAAATTTCCCTCTTAGAACTGCTTTTGCAGTATCCCATAGGTTTTGCATTGTCGTGTGTTCATTGTCATTTTCTTCTAGGAATTGTTTAATTTCTCCTTTGATTTCCTCAATGATCAGTTGGTTTTTTAGGTATGTATTGTTTAATCTCCATGTGTTTGTGTTTTTAGGGTTTTTTTTCCTGTAGTTGATCTCTAGTCTCATTGCATTGTGGTCTGAGAAGATGGTTGACAGAATTTCAGTTTTCTTGAATTGACTGAGGATTGATTGGTTCTCAAGATGTGGTCTATCCTGGAGAATGTTCCGTGAGCACTTGAGAAGAAAGTGTATTCTTCTGCTTTTGGGTGGAACGTCCTGAAGATATCGATGAGGTCCATCTTTTCTAGTGTGGCATTTAAGGCTTGTGTTTCTTTATTAATTTTCTGTTTGGATGATCTGTCCATTGGTGTGAGAGGAGTGTTAAAGTTTCCTACTATTACTGTGTTATTGTTGATTTCTTCTTTTAAGTCTGAAAGTATCTGTCTTATGTATTGAGGTGCCCCTGTGTTGGGTGTGTAGATATTCATGACTGTTATGTTTTCCTCTTGGATGGATCCCTTAATCATGATGTAGTGACCTGCCTTGTCTCTTAGAATCTTCTTTACTTGAAAGTCTATTTTGTCTGATATGAGGATTGCTACCCCAGTTTTCTTTTGATTTCCATTTGCATGGAATATCTTTTTCCAGCCTTTCACTTTCAGTCTATGAGTGTCTCTAGGTCTGAAGTGGGTCTCTTGTAAACAGCATATATATGGGTCTTGCTTCTGGATCCATTCAGCCAGCCTGTGTCGTTTGGTTGGAGCATTTAATCCATTTACATTCAAAGTAATTATTGATACAAATGTTTCTATTGTCATCTTCTTAGAAATTTGGGGTTTGATTTGTAAGGCTTCTCCTACTCTATTAATTGGCTATATCAGGCCCTTTAACACTTGTTGTAGGGCTGGTTTTGTGGTACAGAATTCTTTTAGTTTTTGCTTGTCTGTGAAGCTTTTGACTTCACCATCGATTTTGAATGAGATTCTTGCTGGGTAGAGAATTCTTGGTTGGAGGTTGTTCTCTTTTAGAACTCGTTTTTTGTTCATTGTCATTTTCTTCTAGGAATTGTTTAATTTCTCCTTTGATTTCCTCAATGATCAGTTGGTTTTTTAGGTATGTATTGTTTAATCTCCATGTGTTTGTGTTTTTAGGGTTTTTTTTCCTGTAGTTGATCTCTAGTCTCATTGCATTGTGGTCTGAGAAGATGGTTGACAGAATTTCAGTTTTCTTGAATTGACTGAGGATTGATTGGTTCTCAAGATGTGGTCTATCCTGGAGAATGTTCCGTGAGCACTTGAGAAGAAAGTGTATTCTTCTGCTTTTGGGTGGAACGTCCTGAAGATATCGATGAGGTCCATCTTTTCTAGTGTGGCATTTAAGGCTTGTGTTTCTTTATTAATTTTCTGTTTGGATGATCTGTCCATTGGTGTGAGAGGAGTGTTAAAGTTTCCTACTATTACTGTGTTATTGTTGATTTCTTCTTTTAAGTCTGAAAGTATCTGTCTTATGTATTGAGGTGCCCCTGTGTTGGGTGTGTAGATATTCATGACTGTTATGTTTTCCTCTTGGATGGATCCCTTAATCATGATGTAGTGACCTGCCTTGTCTCTTAGAATCTTCTTTACTTGAAAGTCTATTTTGTCTGATATGAGGATTGCTACCCCAGTTTTCTTTTGATTTCCATTTGCATGGAATATCTTTTTCCAGCCTTTCACTTTCAGTCTATGAGTGTCTCTAGGTCTGAAGTGGGTCTCTTGTAAACAGCATATATATGGGTCTTGCTTCTGGATCCATTCAGCCAGCCTGTGTCGTTTGGTTGGAGCATTTAATCCATTTACATTCAAAGTAATTATTGATACAAATGTTTCTATTGTCATCTTCTTAGAAATTTGGGGTTTGATTTGTAAGGCTTCTCCTACTCTATTAATTGGCTATATCAGGCCCTTTAACACTTGTTGTAGGGCTGGTTTTGTGGTACAGAATTCTTTTAGTTTTTGCTTGTCTGTGAAGCTTTTGACTTCACCATCGATTTTGAATGAGATTCTTGCTGGGTAGAGAATTCTTGGTTGGAGGTTGTTCTCTTTTAGCCGTTTAAATGTGTCTTGCCATTCTCTTCTGGCCTGCAGAGTTTCTGTTGAAAGATCTGCAGTTAAACGTATGGGGTTTCCTTTATATGTTATTTGTTGTTTGCTCCTAGCTGCTTTTAGTAATCTGTCTTTATATTTAGTCTGCATTAGTTTGATTAGAATGTGCCTTGGTGTGTTTCTTCTGGGGTTTCTCCTGTATGGAACTCTTTGTGCTTCTTGGAATTGGTTAACTATTTCCTTTCCCATGCTGGGGAAGTTTTCAACTATAACCTCTTCAAGAATTTTTTCATAGCCTTTCTTCCCCTCTTCTTCTTCTGGAACTCCTATAATTCTAATGTTGGTGCGTTTGATATTGTCCCATAGGTCTCTAATGCTATCCTCCATTCTTTTAATTCTTTCAGTTTTGTTCTGTTTTTCAGCACTTATTTCCACCATTCTGTCTTCCAGCTCACTTATCCATTCTTCAGCCTCTGATACTCTACTGTTGAGACCTTCTATAGTATTTTTGAGTTCAGCAATTGAGTTGGTTGTCTCCATTTGCTTATTTTGCATTTCTTGCATGTCTCTTCTCAATGCACTAATTTCCTCTAGTATTCTGTTTTCGGTGTTTTGCATCCTCATTAGAATAGCTTTTCTGAATTTTCTTTCAGATAGTTTGTCTATCTCCTCCTCTGTCATTTGAAGCAGTGTTTCTCTAGCTTGGTCCTTCATTTGTGCAGTGTTTCTCTGACATTTCATTATTAGGTTAATTTTTGTTTCTTTGTGTGTGTCTGTGTGTGTGGAGAGTTCTTTTTCCCCCACCAGGCTTCTTGGTTGAATTCTCCCTTCCTTTGGGTTTCTGTCCTTGTAGAAGGGTTCAGTGGTTTGTGTCTTGGGTGGTGTTAGGTCTTGTTTACAGGTGAATAATCTCTAGTGTTGTATGTTCTTTGATAGTGTGGGGTCTTGGAATCAGGGCTTCTGCTTCGAGGATCCTTGGTTTGATGATTGGTCGGGGGTGTAGGCTCTACTGTTTTCTATGGTGTTCTGTGATATTAGTTCACATACTAGCATCTGAGAAACAAGAGGTGCATCCTGATGGGTGACAGTCATAAAAGCATGCTTTTGACTTCACCATCAATTCTGAATGAGATTCTTGCTGGGTAGAGAATTCTCGGTTGGAGATTATTCTCTTTAACCGTTTAAATGTGTCTTGCCATTCTCTTCTGGCCTGCAGAGTTTCTGTTGAAAGATCTGCAGTTAAACGTATGGGGTTTCCTTTATATGTTATTTGTTGTTTGCTCCTAGCTGCTTTTAGTAATCTGTCTTTATATTTAGTCTGCATTAGTTTGATTAGAATGTGCCTTGGTGTGTTTCTTCTGGGGTTTCTCCTGTATGGAACTCTTTGTGCTTCTTGGAATTGGTTAACTATTTCCTTTCCCATGCTGGGGAAGTTTTCAACTATAACCTCTTCAAGAATTTTTTCATAGCCTTTCTTCCCCTCTTCTTCTTCTGGAACTCCTATAATTCTAATGTTGGTGCGTTTGATATTGTCCCATAGGTCTCTAATGCTATCCTCCATTCTTTTAATTCTTTCAGTTTTGTTCTGTTTTTCAGCACTTATTTCCACCATTCTGTCTTCCAGCTCACTTATCCATTCTTCAGCCTCTGATACTCTACTGTTGAGACCTTCTATAGTATTTTTGAGTTCAGCAATTGAGTTGGTTGTCTCCATTTGCTTATTTTGCATTTCTTGCATGTCTCTTCTCAATGCACTAATTTCCTCTAGTATTCTGTTTTCGGTGTTTTGCATCCTCATTAGAATAGCTTTTCTGAATTTTCTTTCAGATAGTTTGTCTATCTCCTCCTCTGTCATTTGAAGCAGTGTTTCTCTAGCTTGGTCCTTCATTTGTGCAGTGTTTCTCTGACATTTCATTATTAGGTTAATTTTTGTTTCTTTGTGTGTGTCTGTGTGTGTGGAGAGTTCTTTTTCCCCCACCAGGCTTCTTGGTTGAATTCTCCCTTCCTTTGGGTTTCTGTCCTTGTAGAAGGGTTCAGTGGTTTGTGTCTTGGGTGGTGTTAGGTCTTGTTTACAGGTGAATAATCTCTAGTGTTGTATGTTCTTTGATAGTGTGGGGTCTTGGAATCAGGGCTTCTGCTTCGAGGATCCTTGGTTTGATGATTGGTCGGGGGTGTAGGCTCTATGTCTGGTTTGCTATGGTGTTCTGTGATATTAGTTCACATACTAGCATCTGAGAAACAAGAGGTGCATCCCTGATGGGTGACAGTCATAAAAGCATGCAGATGTTTTCTAACATAATCGTAAGATATACATACATACACAGCAATCCCCACAACTGACCAGTTTTACAGAGATAAGGCACAGGAAATCTTTCTGGCAAATCACGCAATCATAGATGATACTTGCCCGTTAAGCTTTGAATTAATTAAAATAGTGCCTGAATAAATAGATCCAGTGCAAGGTCCTGGCTTGGATAATTACAATGAGAGCAATTTTTAACTAGTACATGTGTTGGGGGTGACGAGGAGGAGAGTGTATAGGTAATGAGAAGGAATAGATTCGTCTTGGAAGGATTTTATAGGGTTAGGTAGCAAAGATTAGTGTGTGTATTGTTTAGTGTTTTTGGAAGAGAATAGTGGAGACAGGAAGATAGGAAATACTTTATCTAGAGGATATTGGTAGCTAGGAAAATGTTTTACATTTAGAACATAGAGGGAGAAAGCAGTGAGAAAGAGGAAAGAGAATTAGAGGTTTCCAAGAATGAAAATTAAAATTAAAAAAAAAAGAACAATAAAATAAAAGTCAAAAAAAGAAATTAAAAATTAAAAAGGGCAGAAAAAATTAATGAGACCAAAAAACAAACAAAAAACACACAAAACAAAACAAATGAAAACAAACAAACCAAAAAAACAAACAAAAAAACCCAGAATAAACAAACAAACTAATAAACCCCAAACCAGACCAATCAATTGAATAAGCAAAATAGTCCACCACAAATAAACAAGCAAAAAAAAAAAAAGCTAAATACTGTCCCTGGTTTTTATCTTCTCATCTGCCTTTTGGAAACCAATCTGCTCTTGATGATGGTGTCTTGTAGTCTTTCCCTTATAGCGCTGGTTGCTATGGTTTCTGTTTTTGTGTTCAGCAAAATGAGGGCTTTGCTGCCATACTGGGTGCTGACCGGGACGGTGGGCTGATCCCAGGCGGTCGGGCGGGGTCCCCGGCGCACGCAGCCCCGTGTTGGAGGGGGGCGCCCCAGCTCTACAGCGCACCTGCCTATAGTCTCCAATTCCTGCTCTTTACCCGGCTTCCTCCGCTGCTGCTGCAGCTCTAGTGGTGCGCCGGCTCCTCCGCCACTGGCACACGTGCCCTGCCGGTTACGTGTCTAAGTCCCAAAGGTGGGCGCGAGCTTTCCCGTCCAGCTCGTGCCAGGTCTCTGGTCAGCAACCCGTGGGCGACTTCCCCTCTCCGTTCAGCAAGCCCTCCAGTTGGAGTGGTTGAACTTAACAGCGCCGCGGCGCTTCTCCGGCTTCTCGCGGTGGCGGGTTCCAGCCGTGTCTTTGTTATTAAGGGGTATTTTAATTTTTTAATTGAAGTATAGTTGACTTACAGTGCTGTTAGTTTCTGGTGTACAGCAAAGTGGTCCACGTACAAACATATACTCATTTGCATATACTAATCCCAAACTCCCAATCCTTGCCTCCGCACTCCCTTCGTAACCACGAATCTGTTGGGTCTTTTTTTTTTGGTAGATATATGTTCATTTATCGTATTTTAGATTCCACATATAAGTGATAGCATATACCACTTATCTTTTTCTGACTTACTTCACTTAGTATTGCAATTTCTACTTTCATCCATGTTGCTGCAAATGACATTATTTAATTCTTATTTATGGATGCATAATATTCCATTACATACACTACATCTTTATCCTTTCATCTGTCAGTGGACACTGAGGTTGTTTTCATGTCCTGGCTTGGCTATTCTGTTATGCTGCTATAAACCTAGGGATCCATGTTTTTTTTTTCCGTGTATTTTTTTGAACTAGAGTTTCATCTGGACATATGCCCAAAAGTGGGATTGCTGGAACATATGGTAACTCTTAGGTTTTTTGAGTATCTTCCATACTGTTTACCATAATGGCTGCACCAATCTGTAATCCCACCAACGGTGTAAGAATTCCTTTTCTCCACACCCTTTCAAACATTATTATTTGTAGACTTGTAAATGATGGCTATTCTGACTGGTGTTAGAGGATATCAAAGTTTTTTGTTGTCTTGTCGCCAAGTTCTGTCCAACTCTTTGCAACCAACCCCATGGACTGCAGCACGCTAGGCTTCCCTCATCATCTCCCAGAGTTTGCCCAAGTTCATGTCCATTTAATCACTGATGTCATCCAACCATCTCCTCTGTTGCTCTCTTCTTCTGAATATAGTTTATATATGCATATAAATATATTTCCCTTATTGTTGTTTAGTCAATAGACTGTAGCCCACCAGGCTCCTCTGTCCATGGGATTTCCTGGCAAGAATTTTTCTGATAAAGAGTGAGTTGTCATTTCCTTCTCTAGGGGATCTTCCTGACAAGGACTGAACCTAAGTCTCTTGCAATTCTTTACCACTGAACCACCTGGAAATCTCAGGTACATACACACACATGCATATATATGGGATATTGGTGTGGAATTTTTTGTTGTGTCTGTCTAGCTTTGGTATGAGGATAATACTAGTCTTATAGGTGTTTATATTCTGGAACTTGTTTTCATATCCTCCCCTCACCCCCGCTCCTACTTTAATGTTCCATCTAGAACGCAAGTAAACACTACTCACCTTCATTAAAAGTACTAACATATAAAAAGGTATATAGCTGTTGATACTCTTTCACAGAAAAACACAAAATTCAAGAATAAAATTTAGACAGCTCAAAATATAATCTTAGTATGTAGGTGGCTGTTTCAAATATTTCAAAAACTAAATTATAGTTTCATCATCAAATAAAAGAGACAAATGTATCAAATATAAAAACACAGAGAAGAAACATAAACTTTGGAAAAGGTAGTCTTTTAATAACTGGTTTATCACCAGGTTAAGTCATGCAGTTATAAAGTAGTTAGAAATTTCTAAAAGGATATTTTTGTTAAAAAAAAGAAAAAAAAGGAAAAGCTCATTCTTACATAAATAATATCTAGTACTTCATTGGGACACTACTGTTCAAAAGGCCCTGGCCAATTAACTCCCAAACAAAACACAACACCAGGTTGTTTCTAGCCCACTGGGAATGAAGCTGTGTGCAGAGGTCTCTAAATGTGGACACGAAGTCAGAGCAAGTTGGGGCCATTGGCAATGCTCAGAGCTGCCAGCCAGGCTCCAAAGAGGGAGCCCAAGTGGACTTTTCTGGGACACTCTACTTGAATTACTGTTCAATTAGTCAACACAATAGATCTTTAAGAGAGCAATTAATTAACATGATAAGGAGGTTATTACATTCTTTGGACTATATGTCATGGTGGTTAGTAAATTCTGATAACCTTAACAAAAATAGCCTCCATCATTTGCAGGTATGAAGATAACTAATTCTCTACCCGGCTTTTTATTTTTGCTGGATGACAGTATGCAACGGACAAGCTACAAATGATACTGTTTTATGTTACAAAAATACTAGCTTTTTTATTTATTATGTTTATAGGCATTCGCTGCTTGAGTCAAGGTTAGGCTTGTTAAGTGATTAAAGGCAATTTTATTACAGCAGCATGTACACGTTTTTCTGTTTGTTTGTAATCTTTAAAATTGAGTTATTTTGCTGATGTAAAACACCAGTAACTCACTTGGGACCATGCTACTTCCTGAAAATGCTACACCTGCTTCTTAAATGTTAACTTGTTCAGAGCTGAAGCGGCAAGTGACTGACTGCTCTCAGACACCTCGTGCTCTCCCGGGGCCATGGCCGACTGTGCTGAGATGCAGCCATGGAGAGAGGCAGCACGGGCAGATGGGAAAGACTTTAAAGGCAAAATGCCCAAATGACTCTCTGGCATAGCTAATCTCTTATCACTTATTAGCTTATGTATGATCCCCTAACCTTAATTTCTTTCTTAAGGGGCTGATCTGGATTGACTTGTTGAGAATGGTGTCCATTATCTATTAAGTCATGAGAGAGAGATTTCTGTGGTTACATGTAAACTTGTGGTAGGTCTGCAGATGAAAAGGTGAAGAGGGTAGTGAAGAAGAAACCAGCCACAGTCTGGTTTATGTGAAGGTCACACCAGCTTCGTTGTACACCCTGAAGACTTTTTCGATGGCATTGACGTAGGCAGCTGTTCTCAGGTCCAATCCCAGGTTATACTTCATGGCCGTGCGCATGATTTGCTGAAATGAAGGAGAAAGCGCAGTGGTGATCACCCCGCCTCAAGCAGCAGGCTATGAAGACACAAGGCATGTGTGAGCTGGGTACAAACTACCCTGGTACCACTTCAAGACTGGACTTGGGTAGCCAAAGAGAAACTACTTGGGAGTGGAACAACTGCAAATCAGAAAGGACTGATACTCTGGAGTTAATACAGACTATTGTTCAGGAAGATGCTGCTCTTCAAATTTAAGATGTGAGTTCTCTCTGTGCCCTTTACAAATCTAGTAATCTGAAACAACTTTGATATACACTAATAAATTATTTTTAACGCTGATAACTTAAATAAACTAAGGATGGGGTCATGAAAATGTTCTGGGGTTAGTGGTGATGGCTAGATAGCTCTGTGAACATACTTGGAGGCTGCTAAATTATATACTTTAAAATGGTGAGTTTGGGGCTTCCCCTGGTGGTCCAGTGGGTAAGGACACCGCCTTGCTGTGCAAGGGGCGCCAGTTCGAGCCCTGGCCTGGGAAGATCCCACGTGCCACGGGGCGGCTGGACTGATGTGTCCAACTACCGAGCCTGAGCTCTGGAGCGCATGTGCCCAGAGCCGGCGCTCTACAATGACAGACGCCACAGCGATGGGAGGCCCACAGGAGCCAAAGAACAAAGATGGATGAACATAGAGAAACGAAAGACCAATAGAAGTGGCCCGCCTACCCGCCTCCCTCCCCAACCCGACCCCCGCCCAAAATAAATAAATAAATCTTTAAAAAAAATAAAATAAAATAAAATAAAATGGTGAGTTTACAGGATGTTAATTATGTCAGAAAATTAACAGCAAATACCACAATTAACATTTACTCCTGCTATTTCAACTTAAATGCCAAGTAAACAGAATCTGAACTCAAGAAGAAATGAACAAAACTGGACTCAAAGTGTGCTTCAAAGGCTTTGAAATAAGGATCAAGTGGTCAAATAAACTTTCACATAAACCAAATTCGACATAGTGAGGTGGCTTCCAATAGCTATTCGAGAGTAGTGCACTGAGTTACAATCCAGTTTGGCTGACTAAACATGACTCCTTTTAACTCGACATTGTTTATTTCTCAAAGTCTGGAAAACATATTGAGGACCCTAAAAACAATGGTCATCATCATTTCAGACTGAAAAAGCACACATTTTGGAACAGTTAAACAGACTGCTATTTTCTGTCACTGCACACACAGTCTGGCAGCTGAGATGATACAGCTGAGCTGTACTTCCTGTAACCAGCAGAAAGACAAACAGCATCTGTATACATACCCTGGCAGAGCGCTCCATGGTGTAAGCTAAGCCAGAGTGCACAATGTCCTTCTCAGAGGCACCCTGTCAGGAAAAAGAACAGTTTAACCAAAACCATGCACTCTCTGTGCCCTTTACAAATCTAGTAATCTGAAACAACTTTGATATACACTAATAAATTATTTTTAACGCTGATAACTTAAATAAACTAAGGATGGGGTCATGAAAATGTTCTGGGGTTAGTGGTGATGGCTAGATAGCTCTGTGAACATACTTGGAGGCTGCTAAATTATATACTTTAAAATGGTGAGTTTGGGGCTTCCCCTGGTGGTCCAGTGGGTAAGGACACCGCCTTGCTGTGCAAGGGGCGCCAGTTCGAGCCCTGGCCTGGGAAGATCCCACGTGCCACGGGGCGGCTGGACTGATGTGTCCAACTACCGAGCCTGAGCTCTGGAGCGCATGTGCCCAGAGCCGGCGCTCTACAATGACAGACGCCACAGCGATGGGAGGCCCACAGGAGCCAAAGAACAAAGATGGATGAACATAGAGAAACGAAAGACCAATAGAAGTGGCCCGCCTACCCGCCTCCCTCCCCAACCCGACCCCCGCCCAAAATAAATAAATAAATCTTTAAAAAAAATAAAATAAAATAAAATAAAATGGTGAGTTTACAGGATGTTAATTATGTCAGAAAATTAACAGCAAATACCACAATTAACATTTACTCCTGCTATTTCAACTTAAATGCCAAGTAAACAGAATCTGAACTCAAGAAGAAATGAACAAAACTGGACTCAAAGTGTGCTTCAAAGGCTTTGAAATAAGGATCAAGTGGTCAAATAAACTTTCACATAAACCAAATTCGACATAGTGAGGTGGCTTCCAATAGCTATTCGAGAGTAGTGCACTGAGTTACAATCCAGTTTGGCTGACTAAACATGACTCCTTTTAACTCGACATTGTTTATTTCTCAAAGTCTGGAAAACATATTGAGGACCCTAAAAACAATGGTCATCATCATTTCAGACTGAAAAAGCACACATTTTGGAACAGTTAAACAGACTGCTATTTTCTGTCACTGCACACACAGTCTGGCAGCTGAGATGATACAGCTGAGCTGTACTTCCTGTAACCAGCAGAAAGACAAACAGCATCTGTATACATACCCTGGCAGAGCGCTCCATGGTGTAAGCTAAGCCAGAGTGCACAATGTCCTTCTCAGAGGCACCCTGTCAGGAAAAAGAACAGTTTAACCAAAACCATGCAAAGACAAACCTCATCTTTCAGCGCACAAAGGATTCTTATGTCAATATACAGAGAAATAGAACTGTTTTTTTTCAGGCAAGATATACCTGATTTTTATACCATAAAAAAATTTTTTTTTTTAAATTTTGGCTATACCAGATCTTAGTTGCAGCATGTGGGATCTAGTTCCCTAACTAAGGATCAAACCCAGAGCCTCTGCATTATGAGCACAAGAGTCCCTGGTATAGTATCTTGATGCCTATCTAACTATTCATATGTTTAACCACAATTCGTGTTACCCTGTGCTTGTCAGGGTACATTCATCTCCATTCCCCAGGAGGGAATGGAACACAATCCAGCCACCTCCAGCAGCTGCGGGGTAGAATCCTGCCTGTATATTCAGCAATGCCTTGCATTTTAAAGCTGGAGGGATCTTAGCAGCTTTTAGTTAACCACCTTAATTCTATTGATGAGGGAACTAATGACCAGAGATGACGGCCAGAGTTACAGGTAATTTTTTTTTTTTTACTGTACAAATGCACATTTATTGTTCTCCCTTTTGTCCATAGTAGGAAAAAGGTTGGAAATTGTTAGAAACCAGCTTATATACAAAGCACCTCTGAAATTACACTTTTATTTGGAAAACAAAGTATAAATAACAAACACTTGAATTCCTTTAAGTATTTTAAACATCTGAATGTTAAAACTCCATTTCCTGACATATAGAACAATTAAAAAAGAAAACTCATAAAGTGACACTGATTTGAATCCCACTAGATCCCTGACTATTAATAATATCAATATGTTCTTCCCTATAAAGAGAACTTGTTCTTCACAGGCAAAAAGCTATAAAGCTTTATAGCTTTATATGTTTCTCTGGTTAATTCATTGAGGCTGAATTTACTCTAATGTCTACAGGAGACGAATGGTAACTTTTTTCAAATAAATCTACAAAACATAACCAAAATGTTCATCACCACATTTGTGATTCTGTGAGAGCAACAATATCAATACCAAAAAAAAAAAAAAAAAACCCAGAAGATTTCACCCATTAACAAGAGCCAATATGGCCCATGATTCCCTGGCGCAAGTCCTCCTCGAGAAGAGACAGTGTTTGTTGGTCCTGATGAAGGCTATGTCTAAGTGGTGGTCCTGCTCTGTACTCCCACAATTCTCCCAAAAGTGAATGATCCAGGGTCAAGGTCAAGAAACGCAGTGTTTGGTGATTTCAGAAGGTTGATGAAACCTGCAGGGACTCTTGACAGTAGAGCTGGCTGAAGCCCCCAGTGAGAGGAGGCTTCAGAGCGCCTGCACCCACATGGATGGGGAGAGGGCCACACTCCTTCCTCATCACCCTAGAACCGGGTAACATGACTGATTTAACAGTTTAACAGACCACCAGCCAGACTGGTAAGCGATACAAAACCTGCAAATCACACCCCACGTAAAAAGACATCTTGTGCCCGGCGGCACCTGAGTGTCTGACTGTGTGGGAGCTAAGAGAACAGGAGCCCCTCTTCATTATCAACGACATGAGGAAAAACGCTAAACAAGACTGGTGCAGTGTTGGTATTCCACCACTTATTTGCTTAAAAATGTTCAAAACCCTTGACATCAACTTCACAGTTGCCAGGCTCCAAAAGGAAAATGACCACAAGGTCTCCCCTGACTGTGGCTGAGTCATTTTAGGCACCCTTTACACGTGGATGTGGGTGGGGAAGCAGGTGGGATGGTGTAAGTGGGAGGCACAGATTAAAAAAAACCCTGATATTAGAGAGAATTCTTCTTCCTTCCTCAAGGTCTCCAACTATTTCACATTCTCTTTGCCCCTGAATGAGGTGAGCTATGAAAGGAGGCCCGTGAAAGGAGCTGCTTCCCCAGGCCGTGCAGCTCTGGGTCCCAGAGTCCACACGGAGTCCACGCCTAATAACTGCGGAGAGAGTCTGTGCAGGTGAAAGTTCTTGAGGCTTCCCTTCCCAGCTCATCTTGCAAACCTCATGTTTCCTGTAAGAAACCTCTCAGCACATCTTGGACTTTAGCCTAATTGATGTTTTTTCAAGCAGTTATATAAATCCTGAGCTGTGACATTACTCTGCTGCTTTTCTTGCCACTTCTTCAGCATTCTAAACTGATTCTCCGTGACATCATTTTCCTTCTCCCAGATAGCATCAATATTGCTAATGTTCAGCTTCAGGTTGGCAATGACTCTCCTAGTTTCCCTTTTTTTTTTTTCTGCTTTGGGCTCATCATCAGATTCGATTTCAGACTCTCAGAACTGCTGTCCTCGCCTGATTTAGAGTCCCCTGAAGTATCTAGGTTGGAGCCGAGGCAGTCTTTTCTTCTGAAGAGACATGGTGATCATCACTGGTTTCAGGACCTAACAGAGCTCAGGTTCTTTTCTTCTTTTTTTTTTTTGCGGCGGGGGGGGGGTGGGGTGCGGGTTGGGGAGGGAGCAGGGCAGGCGGGCTGCTTCTATTGGTCTTTCACTTATCTGTTTTCATCCATCTTTGTTCTTTGGCCCGTGTGGGCCTCCCATCGCAGTGGCCTCTGTTGTCGCAGAGCACAGGCTCTGGGCACATGCGCCCCAGAGCTCCGGCTGGGTAAGTGGACACATCGGTCCAGCCGCTCTGCGACAAGTGGGATCTTCCCAGGCCAGGGATCAAACGGGTGCCCCTTGCACTGCAAGGCAGTGTCCTTACCCACTGGATCACCAGGGAAGCCCGGAGCTTAGGTTCTTTTTTTCCTTTTTGTTCCTTTTCTTTTTTATTTTTATTTACATTTTTTTGGTTTTGTTTTTGGAAATCAGGTTCTTGATGTCTCTTCTCAGAAAAGAATTCAGTGAGAGACAAAGTGATAGGTAAGAAATGGATTTACTCAGATTCAGAGAAAAGCGCACTCCAGAGTGTGGGCCATCACAGTGGGCGAATCCAGCAGCCAACTATTTTATTTTTTAAAATATCTATTTATAAATAGAGCTAGGTATTACTATCACCACCACTCCTAATATGAGACATTAACAGCTGTCAAACACATGCTGATATGCCAGACAGAAACTTAAAAACTAGGTCACCAACAAGTTACCTATGCTCAACTATCCAAATAATATGAGTAAGAAGGTATATTTGTATAATTGCAAACCTCATGTTTCCTGTAAGAAACCTCTCAGCACATCTTGGACTTTAGCCTAATTGATGTTTTTTCAAGCAGTTATATAAATCCTGAGCTGTGACATTACTCTGCTGCTTTTCTTGCCACTTCTTCAGCATTCTAAACTGATTCTCCGTGACATCATTTTCCTTCTCCCAGATAGCATCAATATTGCTAATGTTCAGCTTCAGGTTGGCAATGACTCTCCTAGTTTCCCTTTTTTTTTTTTCTGCTTTGGGCTCATCATCAGATTCGATTTCAGACTCTCAGAACTGCTGTCCTCGCCTGATTTAGAGTCCCCTGAAGTATCTAGGTTGGAGCCGAGGCAGTCTTTTTCTTCTGAAGAGACATGGTGATCATCACTGGTTTCAGGACCTAACAGAGCTCAGGTTCTTTTCTTCTTTTTTTTTTTTGCGGCGGGGGTGGGGGTGGGGGTGCGGGTTGGGGAGGGAGCAGGGCAGGCGGGCTGCTTCTATTGGTCTTTCACTTATCTGTTTTCATCCATCTTTGTTCTTTGGCCCGTGTGGGCCTCCCATCGCAGTGGCCTCTGTTGTCGCAGAGCACAGGCTCTGGGCACATGCGCCCCAGAGCTCCGGCTGGGTAAGTGGACACATCGGTCCAGCCGCTCTGCGACAAGTGGGATCTTCCCAGGCCAGGGATCAAACGGGTGCCCCTTGCACTGCAAGGCAGTGTCCTTACCCACTGGATCACCAGGGAAGCCCCGGAGCTTAGGTTCTTTTTTTCCTTTTTGTTCCTTTTCTTTTTTATTTTTATTTACATTTTTTTGGTTTTGTTTTTGGAAATCAGGTTCTTGATGTCTCTTCTCAGAAAAGAATTCAGTGAGAGACAAAGTGATAGGTAAGAAATGGATTTACTCAGATTCAGAGAAAAGCGCACTCCAGAGTGTGGGCCATCACAGTGGGCGAATCCAGCAGCCAACTATTTTATTTTTTAAAATATCTATTTATAAATAGAGCTAGGGTATTACTATCACCACCACTCCTAATATGAGACATTAACAGCTGTCAAACACATGCTGATATGCCAGACAGAAACTTAAAAACTAGGTCACCAACAAGTTACCTATGCTCAACTATCCAAATAATATGCACTCAAGAAGGTATATTTGTATAATATCTGTATCAAAATTTTACTCTAAACTTGTTTTGGGACCAAGTTAGGAAAACCCACTTTACAAGTGAACACTGTTCTTCCTTTCACTCCCTCCCTCACTCATTCAAACATCCAGTGCTGACTGTCTTCTAGGTACTTGGGACACAGCAGAAAACAAAATAATGAAAACCTCTCTTCTTGCAGAGTGTACGTTCTGGTTAGAGGAAACAGTATATACACTTAAAAACCATGCGGCTGAGATCACCAACATTTTGAATTCAAACTGTTAAGTGGCTTAGGAGCTGAGGCCTTCCAGTGTTAATAGGGGAGAGTGATGACACGGATGGGCAGGACTGGCAGATGAAGCAGGAAGGAATCCAGCGGGATGTGGTGTCCTGGAAGCCAAGACATATTTCCAGGAGGAGTGGTTGTCTATGACCAGGGACATAAGATGAGAACTGAAGGAGGGGCTTCCCCTGGTGGCCCAGTGGGTAAGGACACCGCCTTGCAGTGCAAGGGGCGCCGGTTCGAGCCCTGGCCTGGGAAGATCCCACGTGCCGCGGAGCGGCTGGACCAATGTGTCCAATTACCTAGCCGGAGCTCTGGAGCGCATGCGCCCAGAGCCGGCGCTCTGCGACGACAGACGCCACCGCGATGGGAGGCCCACAGGAGCCAAAGAACAAAGACGGATGAAAATAGAGAAATGAAAGACCAAAAGAAGTGGCCTGCCCGCTCCCCTCCCTCCCCAACCTGACCCCCGCCCAAAAGTAAATAAATAAATAAATCTTTAAAAAAAAAAAAAAAAGAACTGAAGGGTTTCCCTGGTGATCCAGTGGGTAAAGAGTCTGCCATGCAGTGCAAGGGGCACCAGTTCGATCCCTGGCCCGGGAAGATCCCATGTGCTGCAGAGCAGCTGGACCGGTGTGTCCAATTACAAGCCAGCACTATGGGGCACATGCACCCAGAGCCGGTGCTCTGCAGTGAGAGGCCGCTGCAATGGGAGGCCCACACAGGCCAAAGAATAAAGACTGATGAAAAATAAATGAGGACTTGCAAAGAAAAAAAAGAGAGAACTGAAAAATGACAATATGGCAAATGACATTCTGGCAATGCTGCCACCACCAGTTACCTTGACAATAATGATTTTCGTGCAGTGGTGGGCAGAATAGGAGGTTTGAATAAAGAGGAACTGGGAACAGAGTATCTACAACTCTTAAAGGAGGTTTGCTACATAGCAGCAGTCCCCAGCCTTTCTGGAACCAGGGACTGGTTCGTGGAAGACAATTTTTTCATGGACTAGGGAAGAAGGATGGTTTTAGGATTATACAAAGACATTACATTTACTGTGCACTTTATTTCTATTATTAGGGTTTTGATATGAGTCTAAAAGCAATTGCTCTATCATGGTCTCTGTGCAGTCAGATCTGTTAATGATCTGTATTTGCAGTTGCTCTATAGTGTTAGCATTATGGCCTCAGCTCTAGCTCAGACCATCAGGCATTAGATTCTCATGAGGAGTGTGCAACCTAGATCCCTTGCATGTGCGGTTCACAGTAGGGTTTGTGCGCCTATGAGATTCTAATGCTACTGCTGATCTGAAAGGAGGCGGCGCTCAGGTGGTTATACGAGCAATGGGGTGTGGCTATATCTACAGATGTGAGGATCTCAAGGAGGGCGTGAATCTGGGTATTCCAGCAGGGACCAGAACTAAGAGATATAAGGTTCTGGAAAAGGGGAAGGTTCTTTGAGAACAGTTAGTACCTAGAGTAGAAAAAACATCTTTTCTCCTTCAAAACAAAACCCTTAACATTTTCCCATGTTGTAATTAATTGTTTATGCTAGTTTAATAAAGAATCCTTAATTTGCATTTCTTTAACAACAAGGTTAAACATTTTCGCAAGGCCTACTTCCTGTGATTTTTTTCATGGCATTTGTCATTTACTACTGATGAAGAAATTCTCTTTGTGATGTGTATTAATATATCCTGTTGCTAGCTAATTAATATAAAATATCTTTTCTCATCTGTTTTCTTAAAAGTGTCCGTATATCAATTTCAATTTTTATATAGGTCAATCTAATGTTTTACTTTTCAATTCTACTTCTCTAAAGCCTAAGAATTAAAATACACAATAATTCTTCACAATTATATTAGAATTACTTGTTCAGTCATCTATATCATAAAAGCTTCAAAAGGAGAAGAACCAAGAATTATTCCACACTAAAGTACTCCATTTTTAGAACATAATAAAGTTGATTACCACCCCTCAAACCCATTTCATCTACCTGGCCTGATCTAAAGAGAACAGGCAGTGTATGTGAAAGGCTGCCCTAAGCACACTCACCGATATCCTGTCTTGGAACTCTGCTGTGGGCACAATGGGAATAGTTCCACCGTGTTTTCCAAATTTTCCTTTCCAAAACTTTTTTCTTAGAACCAAAAGTAACCCCAAACTGTATTCACAATCTTAAAATTGAATAGAACTTTAGAAACATGCACACTGATGACATTACATTACTGGCTTTTCAAGGTTTTGATATGAGTCTAAAAGCAATTGCTCTATCATGGTCTCTGTGCAGTCAGATCTGTTAATGATCTGTATTTGCAGTTGCTCTATAGTGTTAGCATTATGGCCTCAGCTCTAGCTCAGACCATCAGGCATTAGATTCTCATGAGGAGTGTGCAACCTAGATCCCTTGCATGTGCGGTTCACAGTAGGGTTTGTGCGCCTATGAGATTCTAATGCTACTGCTGATCTGAAAGGAGGCGGCGCTCAGGTGGTTATACGAGCAATGGGGTGTGGCTATATCTACAGATGTGAGGATCTCAAGGAGGGCGTGAATCTGGGTATTCCAGCAGGGACCAGAACTAAGAGATATAAGGTTCTGGAAAAGGGGAAGGTTCTTTGAGAACAGTTAGTACCTAGAGTAGAAAAAACATCTTTTCTCCTTCAAAACAAAACCCTTAACATTTTCCCATGTTGTAATTAATTGTTTATGCTAGTTTAATAAAGAATCCTTAATTTGCATTTCTTTAACAACAAGGTTAAACATTTTCGCAAGGCCTACTTCCTGTGATTTTTTTCATGGCATTTGTCATTTACTACTGATGAAGAAATTCTCTTTGTGATGTGTATTAATATATCCTGTTGCTAGCTAATTAATATAAAATATCTTTTCTCATCTGTTTTCTTAAAAGTGTCCGTATATCAATTTCAATTTTTATATAGGTCAATCTAATGTTTTACTTTTCAATTCTACTTCTCTAAAGCCTAAGAATTAAAATACACAATAATTCTTCACAATTATATTAGAATTACTTGTTCAGTCATCTATATCATAAAAGCTTCAAAAGGAGAAGAACCAAGAATTATTCCACACTAAAGTACTCCATTTTTAGAACATAATAAAGTTGATTACCACCCCTCAAACCCATTTCATCTACCTGGCCTGATCTAAAGAGAACAGGCAGTGTATGTGAAAGGCTGCCCTAAGCACACTCACCGATATCCTGTCTTGGAACTCTGCTGTGGGCACAATGGGAATAGTTCCACCGTGTTTTCCAAATTTCCTTTCCAAACTCTCTTGAACAGACACTATAAAAAGCCAAGAGATGAAGATAAAATTTTGCTAGTAGGAAAGAAAAAAAAACTAAGTAGAACCAAAAGTAACCCCAAACTGTATTCACAATCTTAAAATTGAATAGAACTTTAGAAACATGCACACTGATGACATTAAAGGGCTACTCAGCTCAAAGAAATGAAGCACTTTGCCAAATTCCTATATAAATGTGAATTTAGGTCACTGCTCTGTTTCCACAACACCCATTACCAGGGTTTTTCTTGGCTCTTTTAAAAAGAACATGCTGAGGGAAAAAGAAATGGAAATTGATGGAAAACTTCACCCAGATTCTCAGCTCAGTAAAGCTCAGTTGGAGGTCTTGGTCTTATTTTAGCTTGAAAATTCTAGTGTTGATTCTGGAGCCTACGCTAGTCAAAGACAAACAGTATTCTCATCAGAAGACTCAAAAAAAAAAAAAAAAATTCTTGACACTAGATAGGGCTTTACTAAGACGTGAGACAGAAATGGATGAGTATCAATAGGAGCTCCCCTAGAATGTAGACTGATACAGCCTCTATGGAAGACAGTATGGAGATTTCTTAAAAAACTAAAAATAGAAGCACCATACGACCCAGCAATCCCACTCTTAGGCTTATACCCTGGTGAAATCAAATCTGAAAGAAGCACCTGTACCCCAATGTTCATTGCAGCTCTCTATACAATAGCTAGAACATGGAAGCAACCTAGATGTCCACCGACAAATGAATGGATATGTACCAGAAGCTCTGGTACATATAGACAATGGAATACTACACAGCTGTAAAGAGAAATGCAGAAGAATCAGTCCTAATGAGGTGGCTGGATCTAGAACCTATCAGAAAAAGCAAAGTAAGTCAAAAAGAGAAGACAAATACAGTATATTAACACATATATACGGAATCTAGCAGGATGGTGATGATGGCGCAGCAGTGAAGCAACAGAAAGACAGACATGGACAGTGGACATATGGACATTGTTGGGAAGGAACAGAGGGTGGGAGGCGTAAAGGAAGGAGCATGAGGGCCTGTATTATCATATGTGAAGAAAATAGACATTGCTTGGGAAGGAACAGAGGGTACAAAGGTTGAACAGACACTATAAAAAGCCAAGAGATGAAGATAAAATTTTGCTAGTAGGAAAGAAAAAAAAACTAAGTAGAACCAAAAGTAACCCCAAACTGTATTCACAATCTTAAAATTGAATAGAACTTTAGAAACATGCACACTGATGACATTAAAGGGCTACTCAGCTCAAAGAAATGAAGCACTTTGCCAAATTCCTATATAAATGTGAATTTAGGTCACTGCTCTGTTTCCACAACACCCATTACCAGGGTTTTTCTTGGCTCTTTTAAAAAGAACATGCTGAGGGAAAAAGAAATGGAAATTGATGGAAAACTTCACCCAGATTCTCAGCTCAGTAAAGCTCAGTTGGAGGTCTTGGTCTTATTTTAGCTTGAAAATTCTAGTGTTGATTCTGGAGCCTACGCTAGTCAAAGACAAACAGTATTCTCATCAGAAGACTCAAAAAAAAAAAAAAAAATTCTTGACACTAGATAGGGCTTTACTAAGACGTGAGACAGAAATGGATGAGTATCAATAGGAGCTCCCCTAGAATGTAGACTGATACAGCCTCTATGGAAGACAGTATGGAGATTTCTTAAAAAACTAAAAATAGAAGCACCATACGACCCAGCAATCCCACTCTTAGGCTTATACCCTGGTGAAATCAAATCTGAAAGAAGCACCTGTACCCCAATGTTCATTGCAGCTCTCTATACAATAGCTAGAACATGGAAGCAACCTAGATGTCCACCGACAAATGAATGGATATGTACCAGAAGCTCTGGTACATATAGACAATGGAATACTACACAGCTGTAAAGAGAAATGCAGAAGAATCAGTCCTAATGAGGTGGCTGGATCTAGAACGTATCATAAAAAGTGAAGTCAGTCAGAAAGAGAAGGACAAATACAGTATATTAACACATATATACGGAATCTAGCAGGATGGTGATGATGGCGCACGCAGTGAAGCAACAGAAAGACAGACATGGACAGTGGACATATGGACATTGTTGGGAAGGAACAGAGGGTGGGAGGCGTAAAGGAAGTAGCATGAAGGCCTGTATTATCATATGTGAAGAAAATAGCTCTAGTCATTGCTATGTGAGAAAAGGAGATCCTTCAGGGGTGCTGTGTGATGGCTGGGAGAGGTGGGAAGGGGGGGATATACATGTGACTGATCTGGGAACATGCATGTCTGTAAACAACAAAACTGTAAAAGTTAAAAGTACAATAAAGGTTTAAAAAAAAAAAAAAGGAGCTCCCCTGGTTTAAAATGATAATCATTCATATATTACTAATTTACAGCTTATATTCTGGAACATCCACAGAATAAACATGGAATATAAAAATATTCCAGAGTTAATAATAGAATTCTCTTTTACCAAACCTACCTTTAATAGAAAAACCTGCAGTTACTTATTAAACTCAACCTTTCCCTAATATTTTAGATGGTCCAGAAGAACATAATAAGAACTTACTGAGCAAGTGGTAGTTAGAATCCCTTTCATATTTGAAGGTCAAACGTCCATAGCTGACATGATTTAGATTCTTCAACCATTCAAAGTAAGATACTGTCACTCCCCCAGCATTCAAGTAGAGATCCTATACACACAAAAATAAGATGATGGATAAAAGCCTACAGTGAACACAAGAGCTCAATTTAATATCAAAGGAGGTTAAGCTTCAAACTTCCCAAATACATCTTGGATAGTAGCAGAAATTTTATACTTAAGAATCTGTTTAAAGTGATTGCAGCAAAAAGAGTTCTTCAAAATGCGTCAAGTCAACACGACTACTATACCTTTCGGTATAGACCCCATGCTTAACCATGGAAAAACTTAAGCACACGTTACTCATACTAGCTTTCTGAGTAAACCAGTGAGGAACATTTGACTATTATTATACAATAGTATTTCTAACACATTATGCATTTATATAACTGGATTTAGGAAGTCTAAATAATTAAGAAAGAGCCCAAATTTGGAAGAAAATGTTCTAAGTGAATGGACAGTTGTTTTTTCTTTTTTTCTTGGACAGGCTTATTATATTCACCACATTTCTACTTTATTTTCTTAAAAGCAAAATAAAGATGAAAAATTCACTAAGGCTTGGGAAACTACCAATCCTCTCCCCACAATTCCTTGCAAAAGACAGTTATGATTCTGAGTACATATAAAATCTGGCAAACATAAATTACTTACAGGAATAACCATTATGTTCCTCTCTAGGAAAATCTTATCAGCTTCTGGAGTTGTCGGTCCATTGGCACCTTCAGCAATGATCTGCAAGACAGGAACATAGAGAGATGCCAAGTCACTGTGAAACCCCCCTCCAGCTGAGCTCAAGAGATACACGTATATAGGAAGGCGCTGTGAGAGACACAAACTTCCACTTTAAATTGTATGCTAGGGAAGTGTGTGTGAATTATATCCCAGTAACGCTGGTTTTGTTTATAAAGAGGAGACCTCCTCGAGCCTTTCTGTGACCTCCAAAGTCATCGCACACGGGCAAGGCTGAGCCCATCCCCATGCTGTCACCTTGGCTTTGACTCTTGGTGCATTGGACTTGGTCAGCTGCTTCTCACTGGCAGCAGGGATCAATATGTCACAGTCAACCTCCAAGATGCTCCCTTCATAGATCTTTGCTTTGGGGAAGCCCAGGATTGTTCCATGTTGCTACAATGGATTAAAAATCAGAATTAATGGCTGCAACAGAGTTGAAGTGTTTATGTTTAGTGCCTATGATATAAAGGTGCATTCAGAAAACCAAATAAAAAGACAACACACAGAAGGGAGGAAACACTTGCAAACAAAGAGACCAACAAGAGGTTAATCTCCAAAATATATATAGACAGATCATGCAGCTCAATATATTAAAAAAAAAAACAACACAAAGAATAGATAGATCTAAGTAGACGTTTTTCTCAAGACACACAGATGGCCAAGCAGCATACAAAAAGACGGTCAACATTACTAATTATTAGGAAAATGCAAACCAAAAATACAATGAAGGGCTTCCATGGTGTCCAGTGCTTAAGAATCTACCTTGCAATGCAGGTGACACCAGTTTGATCTCTGATCGGAGAACATCCCACATGCCTCGGAGCAATGAAGTCTGTGTACTGCACCTACTACCCCTGGGCCTCCAGAGGCCCAAAACAAAACCCGGCAACTAAAACTTAACCCTTTTAGATGAAAATTCACTAAGGCTTGGGAAACTACCAATCCTCTCCCCACAATTCCTTGCAAAAGACAGTTATGATTCTGAGTACATATAAAATCTGGCAAACATAAATTACTTACAGGAATAACCATTATGTTCCTCTCTAGGAAAATCTTATCAGCTTCTGGAGTTGTCGGTCCATTGGCACCTTCAGCAATGATCTGCAAGACAGGAACATAGAGAGATGCCAAGTCACTGTGAAACCCCCCTCCAGCTGAGCTCAAGAGATACACGTATATAGGAAGGCGCTGTGAGAGACACAAACTTCCACTTTAAATTGTATGCTAGGGAAGTGTGTGTGAATTATATCCCAGTAACGCTGGTTTTGTTTATAAAGAGGAGACCTCCTCGAGCCTTTCTGTGACCTCCAAAGTCATCGCACACGGGCAAGGCTGAGCCCATCCCCATGCTGTCACCTTGGCTTTGACTCTTGGTGCATTGGACTTGGTCAGCTGCTTCTCACTGGCAGCAGGGATCAATATGTCACAGTCAACCTCCAAGATGCTCCCTTCATAGATCTTTGCTTTGGGGAAGCCCAGGATTGTTCCATGTTGCTACAATGGATTAAAAATCAGAATTAATGGCTGCAACAGAGTTGAAGTGTTTATGTTTAGTGCCTATGATATAAAGGTGCATTCAGAAAACCAAATAAAAAGACAACACACAGAAGGGAGGAAACACTTGCAAACAAAGAGACCAACAAGAGGTTAATCTCCAAAATATATATAGACAGATCATGCAGCTCAATATATTAAAAAAAAAAACAACACAAAGAATAGATAGATCTAAGTAGACGTTTTTCTCAAGACACACAGATGGCCAAGCAGCATACAAAAAGACGGTCAACATTACTAATTATTAGGAAAATGCAAACCAAAAATACAATGAAGGGCTTCCATGGTGTCCAGTGCTTAAGAATCTACCTTGCAATGCAGGTGACACCAGTTTGATCTCTGATCGGAGAACATCCCACATGCCTCGGAGCAATGAAGTCTGTGTACTGCACCTACTACCCCTGCTCCAGAGCCCAACAGCAGCAACTAACTTAACCCTTAGAGCCTGTGCTCCACAACAAGAGAAGCTACTGCAATGAGGAGTCCTCACGTGGCAACTAGGGAGTAGTACTGAAGACACAGCACAGTCAATACAACAATGAGATACCACCTTATATTGGTCAGAAAGGCCATCATCAAGAAATCCACAAGCAATAAATGCTGAAGAAGTTGTGGAGAAAAGGGAACCCTCCTACACTGTTGGTGGGAATGTAAATTTGCACAGCCAAGAGGAAGAATTAAAAAGAACAAATAGAGCTACCACATGATTCAGCAATCCCACTCCTGGGCATGTATCTGGAGAAAACTGTAATCCAAAAAGATACATGTAAGTAGCCAGAACATGGAAGCAATCTAAATGTCCATTGACAGAGGAATGGATAGAGAAGAGATGGTTCACATAAACAATGGAATATTACTCAGCAGAAAAAAGTATGAAGTGGTGCCACTGGCAGTGACATGAATGGACCCAGAGATGTGTCTTACTGAGTGAGCAAGTCAGACAGAGAAAGACAGTATCTGATATTGCTTATACATGGACTACAAAGAAGTGGTACAAACGAGCCTATTTATAAAACGGAAATAGAGTCATAGATGTAGAAAACAAGGGAGGGATGCAGAAAGCAGGGAGGGATAAATTGGGAGACTAGGACTGACATACTCCATATACAGCCTAGATGACCATTCACTAAGAACCCACTGGATGGCACAGGGAACTCTACTCGATACTCTGTAAATGGCCCACATGGGAACAGATTCTAAAAAAGTGGATACATGTATAACCGATTCACTTCACTGTACAGCAGACACTAGTACAACACTATAAGTCAACTATACTTCAGTAAAAATTAATTTTAAAAAAGCAATGGAAATTTCAGTAATGCTTATTCAAACTTTACAACATCCAGGTGGTCAAACTGCTCAGATATAAGAACATACCAATTTGAAGTCTTCCAGTTCCTTTGGGTCAATGCCATCTGGATTCCATATGCTGCCATCAGATTCTCCAACAGCAACACATTTAGCACCAAAACGATGTAAATATCTCATTGAGTGCAGGCCGACATTACCAAATCCCTGTGAAGAACAGTTGTACATGAAACAAAAATCAAAATCCTAGAACAGATGGTAAAATTCATATTCTAACCAATACCCATTCTGTTAGTTTAGAATTCTCAAAATCCTGCTGACAAAAGAGACAATGCCTCTCTTCAACAATAAATTTTAAAGTAGCATTCAACTTAATTTTGATTCTCCTAAGTAAACTAATCAAATTGAGCAAAAATTGAAATTGGGACCACCGTGTATACACGTAATAATTAAGAGGATGTATTACTCTGCAAATGTCCATTTTAAACCTTAAGAGATTCAAGGGATCAAATTTAATCTAGAGGCTCCAACTGAGGAGTATATGGAGCTTACCTCTTCCCAGAAATACATCAAAAATAGATCTGTGAATGGAACAATTCTCACAGAATACCTACTGATCGGGCTTCCCCTGGTGGTCCAGTGGGTAAGGACACCGCCTTGCAGTGCAAGGGGCGCCGGTTTGAGCCCTGGCCTGGGAGGATCCCACGTGCCGCGGAGCGGCTGGACTGATGTGTCCAATTACCGAGCCGGAGCTCTGGAGCGCATGCGCCCAGAGCCGGTGCTCTGCAACGACAGACGCCACTGCGATGGGAGGCCCACAGGAGCCAAAGAACGAAGACGAATGAAAATAGAGAAATAAAAGACCAATAGAAATGGCCCGCCCACTCCCCAACCCGACCCCCACCCAAAGTAAATAAATAAATAAATCTTTAAAAAAAAAAAAAAAGAATACCTACTGATCACTAGACCTCAAACACCTGAAAGGACAAGAATGATCTCCATATAATCAGGTAGGATGAAATAAAAAGGTGGTGGGATGGGACCTGTGCCCCTGGAATGAAAGCCACCAGTGTTAGTTGCTCAGTCATGTCCAACTCTTTGTGACTGTAGCCTGTCAGGCTCCTCTGTCCATGGAGTTCTGGCAAGAATACTGGAATGAGTAGCCATTCCCTTCTCTAGGGGATCTTCCTGACCCAGGGATCGAACCTTAGTCTTCTGCATTGCAGGCAGATCGTTTACTGTCTGAGCCAGCAAGGAAGCCTCGGAAGGGGGCTATAAAAGGGGAAAGCTTCCTGCATCCTGGGAAGCCGACTCACAGATATGGGAGATCAGGAAAGGGGCTTCAGAAGCTCAGAAGAGAGTGCAACAACTGGTCTGTAGCAGGCAGATCAGAGAAGAGACTTGCAGAGACAGTCTATGTCACCACCCTGGGCACCCCAGCTTGAGACCCATGTCTGCTAGTACAGGCAAGGGGCTGGGGGCTGAAACGCAGAATTTATGGGACAGACTACTATTGGCTCCACGGAGACAGCCTCAAGTGTGGTATGGCTGCAATCGAGGGTGTTTGCAGAAGCAGCCTGGATCTGCTGTAGACGCCAAGTACCACTATTCAGTGGTATTTTGAAGCAAGAGGCAGGGCTGCCGTAGCATCCTCTTTCTCTGCAGGCACTGTTGCCCTTTAAACAGGCTCTTGGATGCTCCAACATAAAAAAATAGCCCTCCAAGACTACTCAGAGACATCAAGAACAGACTTGTGCTTGCCAAGGGGTGGGGTTAAGGGAAGAATTGAGAGTCTGGGATTAGCAGACGTGAATATGGGGTGGGTAAAAAGCAAGGTCCTACTGTATAGTACAGGTAACTATGTAAATGTTTGGTGATAAACCATAATGGAGAAGAATATGAAAAAGAATGTATATATATGTATATGTGAATCACTTTGCTGTACAGCAGAAACTAATAGAACATTGCAAATCAACTATAGTTCAATAAAATTTTTAAAAATTGCAAATCTAAATAGTAAATTGAAAAACTTACTGTCTATCAGTTATTCTATAAGACAGCAAACATTTTTACCTGAACCGCAAAGGTTTTATCTCCAAATCCTGGTGTCATTCCTAAAATACTCATGTAAGAAGCTTCATTGATGAAATTTTCAATCCCATGGAAAACTCCCCGACCAGTAGCAGAGATCCGTCCGTGGATTCCACCCTGACTGATGGGCTTACCAGTAACACAGGCATGGGCATTAATATCCTGCAAGAAATAAATAAAAGGCACAAAACTTAAAAATACAATAATTAGACGTGTGTGTGTCTTTAAGACATACTTTCATCAGTAGGGATTAAGTCTCACATTTTCAAATACTTGCTCCTTTTAATATACGTAATAAAGTAGATTGCATTTTCTGATGGGAGAAACAGAGTTTTCAGGATTTTAACATCAAGTAAGTACAAATAGAAACATCACAAAAGTAGAGATAGTTCAGCTTGATATTATCCTTCAACAAATGTTTAAGCTGTACTAAGTCGGGGTATCCATACCACCTGTAACTGTCTTAAAATTAAGTAGGTCACCAAAACAGAACATAAGATAGGAAGACCAATTAGAGTGTTCTTGGATGGGATGACTTAACATTGTAAAGATATTTTTTGGACAAACTAATCTAGACATTCACTTAATAAATGTCACTTTACTGTGTATATAACAATGGTACTACTGGAGTTAAAGGTGGGGGGTACATGTGGGTGAGACAGAGGCCTATGCCTGTATGTTAGCCAAGCATCTCTTGTAGTGGGTATCAGCTCTAAGAAGCTGAGTGGGACAGGTTCCTGGTTCTGAAACAAGTACAATTAAAAGAAAGGGCCTTGGGAAGGTTTCCCTTCCAAGGCATTAAATACACTATCAACTGTAGCAACCAGAACTGTGTGGAATAGGTAAATTGATAGGTGGGACAGGAGAAAACAGGAGTCCTGTTGTACACAGGAAATCAATATAAAAAACAAGAAGTATTTTACATCAGTGGCTTAAGTATGGACTGTTTAATAAATTTGCTGAGGTGACTTGCTACCTATGTGAAATAAGATAAAGTGCCTTATTTCATACCATATCCCCTACTCTCCAGTGTTCTAACTGGGTAAGTTAAAAAAATGACTTTAAATACTTGTACAGAGACAATTTAGAATTGTGTTAGCTGTATCATTACCAACAAAGAGAATAAAAGTAAAAAAACCCCAAATGGTCTAGTAGGGTGATTTATGGAACCAGTAGTTTTCCCACAGTTTCCCCTTCAAAACAGAATTACAAACCAAGTGCCAAATGCTTTTGAACAGAGAAGATGCAAATGCTGGATGCAATACAGAATTACAAATGGAAATTCCCCCTGACTGATGGGCTTACCAGTAACACAGGCATGGGCATTAATATCCTGCAAGAAATAAATAAAAGGCACAAAACTTAAAAATACAATAATTAGACGTGTGTGTGTCTTTAAGACATACTTTCATCAGTAGGGATTAAGTCTCACATTTTCAAATACTTGCTCCTTTTAATATACGTAATAAAGTAGATTGCATTTTCTGATGGGAGAAACAGAGTTTTCAGGATTTTAACATCAAGTAAGTACAAATAGAAACATCACAAAAGTAGAGATAGTTCAGCTTGATATTATCCTTCAACAAATGTTTAAGCTGTACTAAGTCGGGGTATCCATACCACCTGTAACTGTCTTAAAATTAAGTAGGTCACCAAAACAGAACATAAGATAGGAAGACCAATTAGAGTGTTCTTGGATGGGATGACTTAACATTGTAAAGATATTTTTTGGACAAACTAATCTAGACATTCACTTAATAAATGTCACTTTACTGTGTATATAACAATGGTACTACTGGAGTTAAAGGTGGGGGGTACATGTGGGTGAGACAGAGGCCTATGCCTGTATGTTAGCCAAGCATCTCTTGTAGTGGGTATCAGCTCTAAGAAGCTGAGTGGGACAGGTTCCTGGTTCTGAAACAAGTACAATTAAAAGAAAGGGCCTTGGGAAGGTTTCCCTTCCAAGGCATTAAATACACTATCAACTGTAGCAACCAGAACTGTGTGGAATAGGTAAATTGATAGGTGGGACAGGAGAAAACAGGAGTCCTGTTGTACACAGGAAATCAATATAAAAAACAAGAAGTATTTTACATCAGTGGCTTAAGTATGGACTGTTTAATAAATTTGCTGAGGTGACTTGCTACCTATGTGAAATAAGATAAAGTGCCTTATTTCATACCATATCCCCTACTCTCCAGTGTTCTAACTGGGTAAGTTAAAAAAATGACTTTAAATACTTGTACAGAGACAATTTAGAATTGTGTTAGCTGTATCATTACCAACAAAGAGAATAAAAGTAAAAAAACCCCAAATGGTCTAGTAGGGTGATTTATGGAACCAGTAGTTTTCCCACAGTTTCCCTTCATGAATAGCTAATGCTTATGAATACAGAATTACAAACCAAGTGCCAAATGCTTTTGAACAGAGAAGATGCAAATGCTGGAGCTGACAGCAGTCCGCTCTGAGGTCAGGCATAGTGCCACTGGCTGCGAGCTGCCCAGCATAACTAATTGTTTTGGAAAACCTGGGCCAGGGTGCAGAACTCACTTGTTCTCCAGTGCCCTCATATCTGAACACAGGTAACAAAAACTGTGGCTTCTTACCTTAAGCCCAGCCCTTATTTTGGATTTCCTATCATTTTAAGGACAGCCTCATACCGGTGTTTAGGTGGCAGAGCTTTCTTTTGTCACCTTTGGGAACAAGCTAGGAGATAACAGTGTACTGCCCACTGCTTTGTACTATTAAATCTAATGCCTTGCTTAAAAAGCCCATGCCCAGAACTCATTAACATAAGAAGGTGGTATGGAAAAGCAACCTTTTTTGGGAGAATGGTAGTCAAAGCCAAAATTCTGTGAAGTGCCCAATACTCCTCCTGTTTTATTTTAGGGGATTTCCAGAATTTACCCAGTATAGTATTTATACTTATTTTTGTGCCTACTGAGGGCCACATTATACTATTATTCAATTAATCTTCATGAGTCTTTCATAAACATGGTGCTATTGTCATTCTTTAAATTTAATTTTATTCATTTATTTAGGCTATTCTGGGTTTTCACTGCTGCCACAGGCTCTTCTCTAGTTGCAGGGAGTGGGGGCTACTCTCTAGTTGAGTTGAGCAGGCTTCTTCTTGCGGTGACTTCTCTTGTTGTGGAACTCAGGCTCTAGGGCACACGGGCTCAATAGTTGTGGCTCCAAGGCTCTAGAGCACAGCCTCAATAGTTGTGGCTCATGGGCTTAGTTGCTCTGCAGCATGTGGGATCTTCCTGGATGAGGGATCAAACCCATGTCTCTTGCACTGGCAGGTGAACTCTACCACTGAGCTACCAGGGAAGTCCACTGTCATTTTCTATGTGAGGAAGCGAGGCACAGAGAGCTTAAGGCACTTGCCACAGGTCTCAGGGCTTCTAAGGAGTCAGGGGGTTTACCCATGTTCTCAGGTACACACTCTATCATCTCAGGAAGTGAAACAAGTCTACAGATGCTGTAGCCCCCTTTCTCCCTTTTAAAAGAAACAACATTCCTCTTCTTCTAAGGCTTCTTTCCACTAGGGCCCTTAAAAGATGAATCTGTGGCCTATGGCCAATCAACCTGCCAAACAACAACAAAAACTTTTCTCTTTGGAAAAGAGGCACCTTTCAAGCTGTCTTCTTGCCAGTGCCATTTTTCTTAAGTGAAGGCTACTCTTCATGCCCTACTTCCCTTCAAGACCCCCTGCAGTCTGGCACCAGTCTCGCTATTCCAATCTAGCTGCTGAATTGGCATCTTCTCAGAACCACCCCCAACATCCACAACACGGAGCTCTTGGTACTTCTCATTCTTCTGTAACTAATTGCTTTCCCCCCATCTACCCGCCAAACACTCTTCATTCTGTCCATTCCTCTCAACTCTATGGCAGGCCAAGATTGCTTTGGGGCTCCTGTGTAGTCATTTCTTCCCAACAATCCCACTCCGTGCTGCACACAGGGTGAAGCCTACTGTGTCACATACCTGCTTACTTAGCACCTCACAGGCTTTCTTGTTTTCAGGACAAGGACCACAGTCCTTGCTGTCACCTACAAGGTACCAGGAACCGTGACATTTTCATAAAACCATGGTGCCTACTACCTTATACTATTATTCAATTAATCTTCAGGGTCATTCTTTAAATTTAATTTTATTCATTTATTTAGGCTATTCTGGGTTTTCACTGCTGCCACAGGCTCTTCTCTAGTTGCAGGGAGTGGGGGCTACTCTCTAGTTGAGTTGAGCAGGCTTCTTCTTGCGGTGACTTCTCTTGTTGTGGAACTCAGGCTCTAGGGCACACGGGCTCAATAGTTGTGGCTCCAAGGCTCTAGAGCACAGCCTCAATAGTTGTGGCTCATGGGCTTAGTTGCTCTGCAGCATGTGGGATCTTCCTGGATGAGGGATCAAACCCATGTCTCTTGCACTGGCAGGTGAACTCTACCACTGAGCTACCAGGGAAGTCCACTGTCATTTTCTATGTGAGGGAAGCGAGGCACAGAGAGCTTAAGGCACTTGCCACAGGTCTCAGGGCTTCTAAGGAGTCAGGGGGTTTACCCATGTTCTCAGGTACACACTCTATCATCTCAGGAAGTGAAACAAGTCTACAGATGCTGTAGCCCCCTTTCTCCCTTTTAAAAGAAACAACATTCCTCTTCTTCTAAGGCTTCTTTCCACTAGGGCCCTTAAAAGATGAATCTGTGGCCTATGGCCAATCAACCTGCCAAACAACAACAAAAACTTTTCTCTTTGGAAAAGAGGCACCTTTCAAGCTGTCTTCTTGCCAGTGCCATTTTTCTTAAGTGAAGGCTACTCTTCATGCCCTACTTCCCTTCAAGACCCCCTGCAGTCTGGCACCAGTCTCGCTATTCCAATCTAGCTGCTGAATTGGCATCTTCTCAGAACCACCCCCAACATCCACAACACGGAGCTCTTGGTACTTCTCATTCTTCTGTAACTAATTGCTTTCCCCCCATCTACCCGCCAAACACTCTTCATTCTGTCCATTCCTCTCAACTCTATGGCAGGCCAAGATTGCTTTGGGGCTCCTGTGTAGTCATTTCTTCCCAACAATCCCACTCCGTGCTGCACACAGGGTGAAGCCTACTGTGTCACATACCTGCTTACTTAGCACCTCACAGGCTTTCTTGTTTTCAGGACAAGGACCACAGTCCTTGCTGTCACCTACAAGGTACCAGGAACCGGTAACCGGGTCTGACTCTCCTCTGCCAGCCTCTCAGGCCTCTCTACTCGACACCAGAGTCTTCTCTCAGCCTCTTAGGTTTGCTTCTTTTCACTTCAGGACCCAGATGCTTCCTTCGGCCCCTAACCCTTGGCTAGCACCACATCTTCTGGTTGTTAAGTGTTCATCTTTCAAAGTGCAGACCAGGTTATATCTCAAGGAGGCTGTTCCAATCCTACTCCAGAAATGTGGTTAGGTTCCCGGAATTCTTTTCATGGAGTCAAACTCTTCCTTCTAGCCTTGCCCAAACTGTATTGAACACCTTGCCTGTACCTCACAGGTGATCTCTCTATATTTTAAAAATAAATCGTGAACAGTTAGGATATGGCGTCCCTTGAAGAAAAGAATGAGGCACGGCTTTCCTGACAAAAGAGAAGCCACTTTGTTATCTGTGTCCATCTACAATGCTTGGACTTGAATAAGTCTCAGTAAATAACTATCATTGTAAAGACTTCCATTTTTGTTTCAATGGTAAAGATAAGCCTGAAACACTCAATCATCAGATCAACTGGAATCTAAGGGAAGAAAATGTTGACTTCTGATCTTAGTGAGCTCAATCAATTAAAGCTTGGACTCAGCCACCCACCCTAGTCCCTTCATAAATATGCATGTACCTTTAGCTTAAAAGGTTCCCACTTTTGCTGTTTTGGGAGATACTGCTTTGGGAAATATCCTGGTGTCTTACTTGCTGAGTCAGTCTTTGGCTTCGTTGTGTCTTCTGGCTCAACAACCAAGAGGTGAATCCAGTTCTGGGTAACAATGTATCTTTTCAATTTACTTTCTCTTTCTACTTTTTAAGTGGTTTTGAGTTCCATCCTTTCACAAGTTAGTTGTTTTGTGTTCTTTCAAGCACAAAGTCATTCTGTCCATTCCTCTCAACTCTATGGCAGGCCAAGATTGCTTTGGGGCTCCTGTGTAGTCATTTCTTCCCAACAATCCCACTCCGTGCTGCACACAGGGTGAAGCCTACTGTGTCACATACCTGCTTACTTAGCACCTCACAGGCTTTCTTGTTTTCAGGACAAGGACCACAGTCCTTGCTGTCACCTACAAGGTACCAGGAACCGGTAACCGGGTCTGACTCTCCTCTGCCAGCCTCTCAGGCCTCTCTACTCGACACCAGAGTCTTCTCTCAGCCTCTTAGGTTTGCTTCTTTTCACTTCAGGACCCAGATGCTTCCTTCGGCCCCTAACCCTTGGCTAGCACCACATCTTCTGGTTGTTAAGTGTTCATCTTTCAAAGTGCAGACCAGGTTATATCTCAAGGAGGCTGTTCCAATCCTACTCCAGAAATGTGGTTAGGTTCCCGGAATTCTTTTCATGGAGTCAAACTCTTCCTTCTAGCCTTGCCCAAACTGTATTGAACACCTTGCCTGTACCTCACAGGTGATCTCTCTATATTTTAAAAATAAATCGTGAACAGTTAGGATATGGCGTCCCTTGAAGAAAAGAATGAGGCACGGCTTTCCTGACAAAAGAGAAGCCACTTTGTTATCTGTGTCCATCTACAATGCTTGGACTTGAATAAGTCTCAGTAAATAACTATCATTGTAAAGACTTCCATTTTTGTTTCAATGGTAAAGATAAGCCTGAAACACTCAATCATCAGATCAACTGGAATCTAAGGGAAGAAAATGTTGACTTCTGATCTTAGTGAGCTCAATCAATTAAAGCTTGGACTCAGCCACCCACCCTAGTCCCTTCATAAATATGCATGTACCTTTAGCTTAAAAGGTTCCCACTTTTGCTGTTTTGGGAGATACTGCTTTGGGAAATATCCCTGGTGTCTTACTTGCTGAGTCAGTCTTTGGCTTCGTTGTGTCTTCTGGCTCAACAACCAAGAGGTGAATCCAGTTCTGGGTAACAATGTATCTTTTTTTCAATTTACTTTCTCTTTCTACTTTTTAAGTGGTTTTTGAGTTCCATCCTTTCAAGCACAGAAGGTTAGTTGTTCTTGTGTTCTGTATCAGCAGCACTACCACTGCTCAGCCCAGAGACTCAAGTCCTCCTAGTTCTTTCTGACTCAGCCTTGTCCTTTGCCTTGGTCCCACACATGCAGCCCCGTCCTGCTAGGTCATCTCGGTCATGAGTCACTGCCTCTCCCTAGCCCTGTGGTTCCCGGGCTGTGAAGGTGGATGCTGACACCGTGGAGGCCTCTGCTCCAGTCTAACACTGCTGCCCTCCCTCTCCAATAAGGAAGGGTCAGCATCAAAGGCTCCCCTCCCCGCTGACTAGCAAGTAAAATAAAAACACTGGGACTTGAGTATTTTCCTATTCTTTCATGTACTTCTTCACTCTCCTGTTACCTTTCTCAATGTGCCCATCTGGGCTTTACAGTGCATATCTCCCAAATCTCCATGTCTGAATTCCATCCATTTTCAAAGTCTAGCCCTGACCAAATACCTCTTCCAGGAAGACTGCTTGCATAAACTCTCCACCCTGCTATTACACTATCTCCATACCTCGTCTGCTTAAAGTGTCTTAGTTTCTTTGAGGGAGAAGCCCAAACTGAATGTTTCTTTACTTTCTACCTATTGTCTTGTAATGAATCCTCCTGGCTGGGTGATCTTTGAGGGTCCCATCCAAGCATTCAAAATAGGACTGCATGTGAGTAAAAGCTCAACCCAAGTTCACTACATTTATGATCAATCAATGTAAAGACTAAGCCTGAAACACTCAATCATCAGATCAACTGGAATCTAAGGGAAGAAAATGTTGACTTCTGATCTTAGTGAGCTCAATCAATTAAAGCTTGGACTCAGCCACCCACCCTAGTCCCTTCATAAATATGCATGTACCTTTAGCTTAAAAGGTTCCCACTTTTGCTGTTTTGGGAGATACTGCTTTGGGAAATATCCCTGGTGTCTTACTTGCTGAGTCAGTCTTTGGCTTCGTTGTGTCTTCTGGCTCAACAACCAAGAGGTGAATCCAGTTCTGGGTAACAATGTATCTTTTTTTCAATTTACTTTCTCTTTCTACTTTTTAAGTGGTTTTTGAGTTCCATCCTTTCAAGCACAGAAGGTTAGTTGTTCTTGTGTTCTGTATCAGCAGCACTACCACTGCTCAGCCCAGAGACTCAAGTCCTCCTAGTTCTTTCTGACTCAGCCTTGTCCTTTGCCTTGGTCCCACACATGCAGCCCCGTCCTGCTAGGTCATCTCGGTCATGAGTCACTGCCTCTCCCTAGCCCTGTGGTTCCCGGGCTGTGAAGGTGGATGCTGACACCGTGGAGGCCTCTGCTCCAGTCTAACACTGCTGCCCTCCCTCTCCAATAAGGAAGGGTCAGCATCAAAGGCTCCCCTCCCCGCTGACTAGCAAGTAAAATAAAAACACTGGGACTTGAGTATTTTCCTATTCTTTCATGTACTTCTTCACTCTCCTGTTACCTTTCTCAATGTGCCCATCTGGGCTTTACAGTGCATATCTCCCAAATCTCCATGTCTGAATTCCATCCATTTTCAAAGTCTAGCCCTGACCAAATACCTCTTCCAGGAAGACTGCTTGCATAAACTCTCCACCCTGCTATTACACTATCTCCATACCTCGTCTGCTTAAAGTGTCTTAGTTTCTTTGAGGGAGAAGCCCAAACTGAATGTTTCTTTACTTTCTACCTATTGTCTTGTAATGAATCCTCCTGGCTGGGTGATCTTTGAGGGTCCCATCCAAGCATTCAAAATAGGACTGCATGTGAGTAAAAGCTCAACCCAAGTTCACTACATTTATGATACAAGATTGTTGTTTAATCCCCAAGTTATGTACAACTCTTTCACGACACCATGAACTGCAGCCTGCCAGGCTCCTCTGTCCATGGGATTTCATAGGCAAGAATACTGGAGTGGGTTTCCATTTCCTTCTCCAGGGGATCTTCCTGATGGAGGGATTAAGCCTGCCTCTCCTAAACTGGCAGGCAGATTCTTTACCACTGAGCCACCAGGGAAGCTCATGATGTAAGGTGGGCAGAAGTAAAATAACATATAAAATCAAGACATGATTAACGGAGAAGAGAAAAACCTGGTGAATATTCCCCTCATGCACATCATCATTTGAACTGTTATTTCTGATAGATAGGAAGTGAAGCCTTCAGGGCTCCTGTACTCACATAGTGCCCTATAGTGCTAGCATAGGTGTCAGCAATCCAGGACATCTCCCGCTCGCCTGTGCTCATGTCTGGGGCAGGCACATCAATGCCAGGACCTGGGGGCACAGGGAAAGGGCATTGCACCAGTTTTTAAGACAAACGCATCTCAAACACATAGATCCTTGCAATTCTCTATCATAACAAAGACACCATGACTAGAAAACTTTAGATTTCACTAGGTTACTAATTCATAGAAATACTCACTAAACGTTCCATTATAAAATTTACAGTGTTCTCCCATTGGTGTTCATCTGCTATGTGTTTGGAAATTAGCTATGCACAACAGGTATGCCACTCAACAGGTTTATGTGTGTGCAAGCATAGGCAAACCAGCTTAACCTCTCTTAACCTCCATTCCTTCGGCTGCCCTTGGTGTTAATAGGGGTGTAAGGAGGTTGTGGTTAGAAAGGGGGTATGTGTTGGGGGAGGAGTCTGCATACCAATCTCCACTCTCTTCCAGTGACAGACTTTCTTTCCACCCTGCTATTACACTATCTCCATACCTCGTCTGCTTAAAGTGTCTTAGTTTCTTTGAGGGAGAAGCCCAAACTGAATGTTTCTTTACTTTCTACCTATTGTCTTGTAATGAATCCTCCTGGCTGGGTGATCTTTGAGGGTCCCATCCAAGCATTCAAAATAGGACTGCATGTGAGTAAAAGCTCAACCCAAGTTCACTACATTTATGATACAAGATTGTTGTTTAATCCCCAAGTTATGTACAACTCTTTCACGACACCATGAACTGCAGCCTGCCAGGCTCCTCTGTCCATGGGATTTCATAGGCAAGAATACTGGAGTGGGTTTCCATTTCCTTCTCCAGGGGATCTTCCTGATGGAGGGATTAAGCCTGCCTCTCCTAAACTGGCAGGCAGATTCTTTACCACTGAGCCACCAGGGAAGCTCATGATGTAAGGTGGGCAGAAGTAAAATAACATATAAAATCAAGACATGATTAACGGAGAAGAGAAAAACCTGGTGAATATTCCCCTCATGCACATCATCATTTGAACTGTTATTTCTGATAGATAGGAAGTGAAGCCTTCAGGGCTCCTGTACTCACATAGTGCCCTATAGTGCTAGCATAGGTGTCAGCAATCCAGGACATCTCCCGCTCGCCTGTGCTCATGTCTGGGGCAGGCACATCAATGCCAGGACCTGGGGGCACAGGGAAAGGGCATTGCACCAGTTTTTAAGACAAACGCATCTCAAACACATAGATCCTTGCAATTCTCTATCATAACAAAGACACCATGACTAGAAAACTTTAGATTTCACTAGGTTACTAATTCATAGAAATACTCACTAAACGTTCCATTATAAAATTTACAGTGTTCTCCCATTGGTGTTCATCTGCTATGTGTTTGGAAATTAGCTATGCACAACAGGTATGCCACTCAACAGGTTTATGTGTGTGCAAGCATAGGCAAACCAGCTTAACCTCTCTTAACCTCCATTCCTTCGGCTGCCCTTGGTGTTAATAGGGGTGTAAGGAGGTTGTGGTTAGAAAGTTATGTGTGTGAGGCAGTACAGTGACACACCTGCTTACTGGGGGTGTAAGCCCTCCTCAGCAGGTAGAAACAGAAAAGACACCCTGCTGAAGCATATGTTAAGCACTTTTAATACTCTACCTGTGACATAATGCTGCTTTGAGCTACTATTAAAAGGTTACTCTTTACAGAAAACTTGAGGCCTTGGCTTTCCGTTCCTCAAAGCAGCAAATGAAAAGATTCGAGGGTAAAAAGAAGCTAGCCCATAGGCAGCGACAAGTACCAATGATGCTGACATCCAGTGAGACCTCATATGGAAATGTATTCAGTGGTGCCCACTTAAAGCTGTTCAGACAGGAATATATAGACATGTACTCAACAGTAACAATACAAAGTGACTTAACTAGCCAGCACTATGGGGCACATGCACCCAGAGCCGGTGCTCTGCAGTGAGAGAGGCCACTGCAATAGGAGGCCCACATAGGCCAAAGAATAAAGATGGATGAAAATAAATAAAATTATGAAGGCTATCAGAATTAGTAGTTATTTCTGTGAAGGTGATGGTCCTCTCATTAACTAGTGTTTCCCCTATACAGGGACTATAAGTAAAGCTCATGGCAGTGCCAGGGAGGATGCATGCCAAGAACCAAATGCCTTTTAAATTATGAAAGATAGGACAAATCTAATAGAAGGGCACATTTCAAAATAAGGATATACTAAGTTCACAGGAACCTGTCAAGAGTGAGAAGGATACTGAGGAAGAAAAGCAGAAGGGTAGGGAAAGAGAAAAAGTAGATTTTCTTTCCTGTTTAGGTTTCTCAGTTTAACCATGTTAAAAAATTCTATTAAATGACTTTATATTTTACAACAAATCAGAATCTTTCTGGGACAATAAACAGGCTTCATTTGCTTAAAAGTTAAAGGGTTAAATAATAATTATACATCACAGAAAAGAACTGTCACATCTCACACAAAATAATGTATGACATACATAATACTATGATAGAAAATCAAGAAAGGAATATCAGTACCCGCAGAAATTTAGTCTGACCAGCAGCAGCTCCTAGTAACACACAGTAGGAGCCCTAGAAATCAGCCAGTGATGGAGAGCGAGTCATCAGCATGAGCCTCCACATCTCCCAAAACCTAGGCTCACTGCTTTGAAGGGAAAGGTCTGCTTAAGCCTCTGATTCCAAACAGCATACTTTCTCACTGCTTTCAGAACAGGATTTTACAAAAACTTGCTCTTTGCATATATTAAAAATTGTTTTCATGATGAAGGTACTATTTAGTTCCTAAAATCTTTCTGGATGTCATAGTTGTGACTGTGCTTGTGGTTCAATGGTATTACATTCAGCAAAAACCTTTCCTTATGTCTGCACCAGGAGAAGAGGCGGAAGTGACCTCTCCCACTGTCCACACTGTCCACCAAGGACTTGAACTTTTCCATTAGGAGTCATGAACACACCCAGGTATGTTCACTATGTTTAACACAGAACCCAACTTCTCAAAGTAAAAGGATGAGTCTATCCATACAAGTACAGACAAAAGCAGGAGTTTAAATTAAGACAACTACTTTGTACATGTTCACACCGTGGAAACCTTACATGGCAATACCTACCGATAAAGCCCTTCTTTGCCAGCTCCATGGTGAATCTCCTTGTGATCTTTTCCAATTCATTATCCTGTAAAGGAAAAAGGTGAAAACACAATGATGAAAAAGTAATTTTGACAGAAAGACCACTTTAGAGATAGCTGATAGAGATACAGACAGCCATTTTCTATTAATAGGATATTTTCATATATCTTCTTGTGTAATCTTCAGAACAGCTCATAAAGTAGGCACTTCGGATAGGGGCTGAGGAAGAAAAGCAGAAGGGTAGGGAAAGAGAAAAAGTAGATTTTCTTTCCTGTTTAGGTTTCTCAGTTTAACCATGTTAAAAAATTCTATTAAATGACTTTATATTTTACAACAAATCAGAATCTTTCTGGGACAATAAACAGGCTTCATTTGCTTAAAAGTTAAAGGGTTAAATAATAATTATACATCACAGAAAAGAACTGTCACATCTCACACAAAATAATGTATGACATACATAATACTATGATAGAAAATCAAGAAAGGAATATCAGTACCCGCAGAAATTTAGTCTGACCAGCAGCAGCTCCTAGTAACACACAGTAGGAGCCCTAGAAATCAGCCAGTGATGGAGAGCGAGTCATCAGCATGAGCCTCCACATCTCCCAAAACCTAGGCTCACTGCTTTGAAGGGAAAGGTCTGCTTAAGCCTCTGATTCCAAACAGCATACTTTCTCACTGCTTTCAGAACAGGATTTTACAAAAACTTGCTCTTTGCATATATTAAAAATTGTTTTCATGATGAAGGTACTATTTAGTTCCTAAAATCTTTCTGGATGTCATAGTTGTGACTGTGCTTGTGGTTCAATGGTATTACATTCAGCAAAAACCTTTCCTTATGTCTGCACCAGGAGAAGAGGCGGAAGTGACCTCTCCCACTGTCCACACTGTCCACCAAGGACTTGAACTTTTCCATTAGGAGTCATGAACACACCCAGGTATGTTCACTATGTTTAACACAGAACCCAACTTCTCAAAGTAAAAGGATGAGTCTATCCATACAAGTACAGACAAAAGCAGGAGTTTAAATTAAGACAACTACTTTGTACATGTTCACACCGTGGAAACCTTACATGGCAATACCTACCGATAAAGCCCTTCTTTGCCAGCTCCATGGTGAATCTCCTTGTGATCTTTTCCAATTCATTATCCTGTAAAGGAAAAAGGTGAAAACACAATGATGAAAAAGTAATTTTGACAGAAAGACCACTTTAGAGATAGCTGATAGAGATACAGACAGCCATTTTCTATTAATAGGATATTTTCATATATCTTCTTGTGTAATCTTCAGAACAGCTCATAAAGTAGGCACTTCCATTTTAAATGGAAATTAAATTTTAAATTTCTGAGAGACCAAGAATTAGGTTGCCTGGTAAGGACAGGGAAGCCTAGAGTGCTGCAGTCCATGGGGTCACAAAGAGTTGGATACGGCTTAACTGAACAACAGGCAACGTATAGGAACTCCAGCTTGTTTTTCTTATATTAATACAGGATCCTGAGCAATCCTTACAGTGTATTATCATTTTAATCACTATTTTTTAAACATATTAACTTGGAGTTGATAGGATAAACAATAAAAGTTTACCCAACTAGGTGTCACTAGAATCTTGAGATCTCAACATAAAAGCATCAGATCACAGATATACGAGTATGGTATATTTATATATAGTATTATTTACATTATAGTCATATATAACAAACATGTATATAACTGCCTAAGAATATGAAGGTATGCTACTTACCTTTTAACCAAGTAGGAAAATGTAAGCAAGTGAACTTTTTTTTTTTTAAAAAAACCATTTATTTATTTATTTATTTGGTGGGGGGTGGAGAGGGAGGGGAGTGGGTGGGCCGCTTCTATTGGTCTTTCATTTGTCTATTTTTCATCCATCTTTATTCTTTGGCCCGTGTGGGCCTCCCATCGCCGTGGCCTCTGTTGTCGCAGAGCGCCGGCTCTGGGCGCATGCACTCCAGAGCTCCGGTTCTGTAACTGGACACATCAGTCCAGCCGCTCCGCGGCACGTGGGATCTTCCCAGGCCAGGGATCGAACCGGTGCCCCTTGCACTGCAAGGCGGTGTCCTTACCCACTGGACCACCAGGGAAGCCTGCAAGTGAACTTTTATATGGTAAAACATTCAATGAATCTACTTGTTTTTTCATTTCTTTTAGAAGCAACAGGAACCATGTATCTCACTGGTATCAAGGATACACAGAAGCACAGTAATTTCAAGTCCTTTGTAAATGTACCATGTGCACTTATGTTACATTGATACTTACAGTATAGTTTTTTGGATTGATTTTAACACCAGCTTTGGCACCCCCAAATGGCACATCTGAAAGAGAAGGCTGAAAGTTGTTATTCCACACAAAGGACAAAAGAATTAAAAAGGCAGAAAGCACTATGTAATGCTTTTGGCTTTAGTTTCAATAAATAAGCCAGCAATGACCTCCTAAAATGATGTAATATACATTCTAAGAGTAGGCAAATTATAGTACGTATCTAATGGATATCTAATCACAGTGTATTTTCCTTGTACTATGATTTAGTCTTATTTACAGAGTATAGAAAGGGAGTTAAAGACCTACAACTTAAGGAAAATTCAATTTAAAGTAACCTTGTATGCAAACGTATTTCCCCAGAGTTCTTACTAAGCAGCAGCAAAGGCGATCACTTACCAACCACTGCACACTTATACGTCATCAGCGAAGCCAGAGCTTTTACTTCATCTACACTCACATCAGTGCTGTAACGGATACCTAATGGTTTAAAAAAAGGTGGGGTGGGGTGAGAAAGAAGGGGATGTATTTAGAACATCCTTCTGGCATGTTGAAAAAGAACGCTAGAAATTGAAAATATCTACGCTTTAAAAAAAAATGGTTATTTTCACAAACACTTAAAGTGGCTTTATAATTATAGTCAGTCATAGATGCAGGTCCCTGATGTCCCAGTGGTTAAGACTCTGCCTTCCAATGCAGGGGGCGCAGGGTCGATCCCTGGTCGGAGAACAGTATAAGCACTGAATTTAAATTGACTATTCTAATACTTAAGAGAAAAAATGGGTAAAGTTCAGTTCTGGCTTTCTGGTACGAGGAGCATCACGTAGGGTTTCTGGGGATAAAGACACCATGTCCTTCAGGGACTTAAAACCCAGTGGAAATAATAATAAATATGATTTCACAAGACAAAAATTACCTTCAAAGGAGTGACTTTACACTTTCAGGAAGACCACTTTAGTGACTTGGTTAGCAGAGAGCTTAAGAATTTTGCTTTCTGATTATAAAAATATCAGCAAATGAATAGATAATAGGCTTGACGGATTCAACTTGAATACCAGATATCTAAATAAAGGTTTTGGTTTCAGTAGAATATAACTGAAGAGATCCTTACCTATAACTTCCTTCACCCACTGTGCCAGCCTCTTTCAACCAAGAAATGAGAAGCTTGACAAAGTCATCTCTCCTTCTTGAAATGAGCAATTCCCTTCACTCTTTTATGAAGATGGGAGGTGGCCAAGCAGACTGCAACTCTGACTCTTAATGCCTACAGTGTTTTACCAAACTAGACATTTGGTAGAGACACAAAAAACAGATATGCCCACTACTTTGGTTTGGGCGGTTTTAGTCAATAACTCTTCCAGGTTTTGCCACCTTTCTTCCTCTCAGTCCATTGTTTCTTACCCCAAAGAAGACAGCCTGAGTGAGGTTAAAGTTTGCATGCTGCCTGGGGCTCCCCGACACTGAGTCACAAATAATGGGAGCCCAGGGACACCTCTTAAAGGATTCTAGAAATAAAAGGTTTTCAGGTAGAAATACACAGTCTTCTCATGAGAAAAGTTCTCTAGTCATTTAAAAAAAGATGGCTTCTTATGTTTCAGAAAATACCTATCTAAACGTTAAAGAGAATTTCATCTGGGGAAAAAAAAAATCCATCTGTTTCTAAATGATCATAAAGAGCAAACCCTGAAATGGAACAGATTACTTTGTCTTATCACAAAAATTAAATGTATTTAGAAAATTGAGCTCTTAGAAAAACTGTATCTTGCATCTAATGGGTTCACAGATTATTTACAGAATAAATTTTACTTGTTCTTAACATTTTAGAATGAGAAATGACTGGTTCTTTTTTTTTTTTTTTAATGCATATAGTGAATATCTATTGCTATGAAGCTTGCTTCCTCATCTTGTTCAGGTCTCTATTAAAAATCCTCATGAGGGCTTCTCTGGTGGTCCAGTGGGTGGAGAGTCCACCTGGAAGTGCAACGGGCACTGGTTCGATCCCTGGCCCAGGAAGATCCCACAAGACAAAAATTACCTTCAAAGGAGTGACTTTACACTTTCAGGAAGACCACTTTAGTGACTTGGTTAGCAGAGAGCTTAAGAATTTTGCTTTCTGATTATAAAAATATCAGCAAATGAATAGATAATAGGCTTGACGGATTCAACTTGAATACCAGATATCTAAATAAAGGTTTTGGTTTCAGTAGAATATAACTGAAGAGATCCTTACCTATAACTTCCTTCACCCACTGTGCCAGCCTCTTTCAACCAAGAAATGAGAAGCTTGACAAAGTCATCTCTCCTTCTTGAAATGAGCAATTCCCTTCACTCTTTTATGAAGATGGGAGGTGGCCAAGCAGACTGCAACTCTGACTCTTAATGCCTACAGTGTTTTACCAAACTAGACATTTGGTAGAGACACAAAAAACAGATATGCCCACTACTTTGGTTTGGGCGGTTTTAGTCAATAACTCTTCCAGGTTTTGCCACCTTTCTTCCTCTCAGTCCATTGTTTCTTACCCCAAAGAAGACAGCCTGAGTGAGGTTAAAGTTTGCATGCTGCCTGGGGCTCCCTGACACTGAGTCACAAATAATGGGAGCCCAGGGACACCTCTTAAAGGATTCTAGAAATAAAAGGTTTTCAGGTAGAAATACACAGTCTTCTCATGAGAAAAGTTCTCTAGTCATTTAAAAAAAGATGGCTTCTTATGTTTCAGAAAATACCTATCTAAACGTTAAAGAGAATTTCATCTGGGGAAAAAAAAAATCCATCTGTTTCTAAATGATCATAAAGAGCAAACCCTGAAATGGAACAGATTACTTTGTCTTATCACAAAAATTAAATGTATTTAGAAAATTGAGCTCTTAGAAAAACTGTATCTTGCATCTAATGGGTTCACAGATTATTTACAGAATAAATTTTACTTGTTCTTAACATTTTAGAATGAGAAATGACTGGTTCTTTTTTTTTTTTTTTAATGCATATAGTGAATATCTATTGCTATGAAGCTTGCTTCCTCATCTTGTTCAGGTCTCTATTAAAAATCCTCATGAGGGCTTCTCTGGTGGTCCAGTGGGTGGAGAGTCCACCTGGAAGTGCAACGGGCACTGGTTCGATCCCTGGCCCAGGAAGATCCCACATGCCAAGGCAGGGCTGGACCAGTGTGTCCAATTATGAGCCAGCGCTATGAAGCACATGCACCCAGAGCCAGTGCTCTGCAACCAGAGAGACCACTGCAATGGGAGGCCCACACAGGCTGAAGAATAGAGAAGGATGAAAAATAAATGAAAAACCAATGAAAAGAGCCAAAAAAAAAAATCCAAAAAAAAAAAAAAAACCAAAAAAAAAAAAAAATCCAAAAAAAAAAAACCCAAAAAACAAACCACAATAATTCACCGAGTGTGCATATTATGGAAGGACAAAAAAGTACTAAAAAGCAAAAGTATCAGGTCCCAAAACCTATTCCAGAAGAAAAAACCCCAAAATTTGTAGCTAATATTAAGACTGCACATTAGTTTACTTAAAATAAAAACTGCTTAATTTTTTAAAATTTAAGTAGTTGATTTACAATATTATGTGAGTTATAACATAATGATTCACTACTTTTATGGATTATATTCCTTTTAAAGTTATAATAAAATATTGGCTATATTTCCTGTAGTATACAATATATCCCTGAAGCTTATTTTATACATAGCAGTTTGTACCTTTATTCCCTACCCCTATCTTCCCTATCTTGACCCTCCCCCACCCCATAACCACTATTATTTTCTATATCTGTGAATCTCTTTTGCTCTGTGAAATTCATTTTTTAAGAATTTTACAATTTTTGTTTTTTTATACCATTCTATTAAACGTTAAAGAGAATTTCAAAAAACCCTGAAATGATCATAAAGAGCAAACCCTGAAATGGAACAGATTACTTTGTCTTATCACAAAAATTAAATGTATTTAGAAAATTGAGCTCTTAGAAAAACTGTATCTTGCATCTAATGGGTTCACAGATTATTTACAGAATAAATTTTACTTGTTCTTAACATTTTAGAATGAGAAATGACTGGTTCTTTTTTTTTTTTAATGCATATAGTGAATATCTATTGCTATGAAGCTTGCTTCCTCATCTTGTTCAGGTCTCTATTAAAAATCCTCATGAGGGCTTCTCTGGTGGTCCAGTGGGTGGAGAGTCCACCTGGAAGTGCAACGGGCACTGGTTCGATCCCTGGCCCAGGAAGATCCCACATGCCAAGGCAGGGCTGGACCAGTGTGTCCAATTATGAGCCAGCGCTATGAAGCACATGCACCCAGAGCCAGTGCTCTGCAACCAGAGAGACCACTGCAATGGGAGGCCCACACAGGCTGAAGAATAGAGAAGGATGAAAAATAAATGAAAAACCAATGAAAAGAGCCAAAAAAAAAAATCCAAAAAAAAAAAACCAAAAAAAAAAAATCAAAAAAAAAAAAAACCCAAAAAACAAACCACAATAATTCACCGAGTGTGCATATTATGGAAGGACAAAAAAGTACTAAAAAGCAAAAGTATCAGGTCCCAAAACCTATTCCAGAAGAAAAAACCCCAAAATTTGTAGCTAATATTAAGACTGCACATTAGTTTACTTAAAATAAAAACTGCTTAATTTTTTAAAATTTAAGTAGTTGATTTACAATATTATGTGAGTTATAACATAATGATTCACTACTTTTATGGATTATATTCCTTTTAAAGTTATAATAAAATATTGGCTATATTTCCTGTAGTATACAATATATCCCTGAAGCTTATTTTATACATAGCAGTTTGTACCTTTATTCCCTACCCCTATCTTCCCTATCTTGACCCTCCCCCACCCCATAACCACTATTATTTTCTATATCTGTGAATCTCTTTTGCTCTGTGAAATTCATTTTTTTTAAGATTTTACATTTGTGATAACATACAGTATTTGTCTGTCTCTGCTTTACTTTATTAAGCATAATACATTCTAGGTCTATCCATGTTGTTGCAAACGGCAACATTTTAGGGCAGGGTAACATTCCATTGTATTGTGTGTGTTGATAAGGGTGAAAGAGTGAAAAAGCTGACTTAAAACTCAACATCAGGGGGCTTCCCTGGTGGCCCAGTGGGTAAGGACACTGCCTTGCATTGCAAGGGGTGCCGGTTCGATCCCTGGCCTGGGAAGATCCCACGTGCCGCGGAGTGGCTGGACTGATGTGTCCAACTACCGAGCCGAAGCTCTGGGGTGCATGAGCCCAGAGCCGGCGCTCTGTGACGACAGCGGCCACCGCGATGGGAGGCCCACAGGAGCTAAAGAACAAAGATGGATGAAAACAGGTAAGTGAAAGACCAATAGAAGCGGCCTGCCTATTCCCTCCCTCCCCACCCCGCCCCCCAAAAAGATAAATAAATAAAATAAATGTTAAAAAAAAAAAAGAAAGACCAATAGAAGTGGCCTGCCCACCCTCCCTCCCCAACCCGCCTCCCCCCACCAAAAAAAAAACCAACAACTCAACATCAAAAAAACTAAGATCATATCATTTCATGGCAAATAGAAGGGGACAATGAAGGGCTCCCCTGGTGGTCCAGTGGGTAAGGACACCGCCTTGCAGTGCAGGGGGCGCCAGTTCGATCCCTGGTATGGGAAGATCCCAAGAGCGGCTGGACCCATGTGTCCAATTACCGAGCCAGAGCTCTGTGAAGACAGCGGCCACCGCGATGGGAGGCCCACAAGAACCCGAACAAAGACGGATGAAAATAGAGAAATAAAGACCAATAGAAGTGGCCTGCCCATCCCCCTCCCTCCCCACCCCACCCCCCAAGAGATAAATAATAATAAAAAAAAGCTTTAAAAAAAAAGAGGGGGGACAGTGAAAGCAGTGACAGATTTTGTTTTCTTGGGCTCCAAAATCACTGCAGACAGTGACTGCAGCCGTGAGATTAAAAGGCACTTGCTCCTTGGAAGGAAAGCTACGACAAACCTAGACACTGTATTAAAAGGCAGAGATACACTTTGCCCACAGAGGTCTGTATAGTCAAAGCTATGGCTTTTCCAGTAGTCATGTACGGATGTGAGAGGACCATAGAGAAGGTTGAGCACTGATGCTTTTGAACTGGAGAAGCCCCTTAAAAGTCCCCTGAACAGCAAGGAGATCAAACCAGTCAATTCTAAAGAAAATCAACCCTGAATATTTATTGAAAGAACTGATGCTAAAGTGCCAATATTTTGGCCATATAATATGAAAAGTCAATTCATGAGGTCACAGAGTCAGACGTGACTTAGTGCATAACAACATATATATTTAAATGTATGTTATATATAAAATATATGTATACCACATCTTTATCTGCTCATCTGCTGGGCACTTGGAATGTTTACACTCCCAACTCTACTGTGTTCCTTTTTCTCTACATCCTCACCAACATTTGCTGTTTGTGTCTTCTAGTTTTAAATTAGGTTTTTTTGGTAATGGAGTTGTGTGAGCTCCTTATATACTTTGGATATTTAACCTAAACAACATTTTCTCCCACTCAGTAGCTAATGTCTTTTCATTTTTGTTGCTGGTTTCCTTTCCCTTAGGAGAAAGATCCAAAAAATTATTGCTATGACTTATATCATTGTTCTGCCTTTGTTTTTTTTTTCTAAGTTTTATGATTTCTGGTCTTACCTTTAGGTATTTTAAGTTTCGTGTTTATTTTTATTACAGCATGAGAAAATGTTTTAATTTCATTCTTTTACAAGTAATGTAGCTGCCCAATTTTTTCCAGCACCACTTACTGAAAAGGCTCTTTTCCCAATTGTATACTCTTGCCTCCTTTGGTGTAGATTAACTGATCATAAGTGTGTGGGCTCATATATGGGCTCTCTATTCTGTCCCATTGATCTGTGTGCCTTTTTTGTCCCAGTATATACTGTTTTGATTACTGCAGCTTTATAGTATAGTCTGTAGTTAGGAAGCATGATACCTCCAGCTTTGTTCTTTTTTTCCTCAAGACTGTTTTGGCTATTCCGGATCTTTTGTGGTTCCATATAAATTTTAGGATTATTTGTTCTAGTTCGGTGAAAAACTGTCATGAGATTTTGATAAAGGTTTCATTAAGCCTTTTGATTACTTTGGGTAGCATGGACATTTTTGTATCATGAATTTATGAACACAGCATATTCTTCTACTTTTTATCTTTAATTTCCTTCAATAATGTCTTAGGTTTTCAAAGTATAGGTCCTTCTCTTTGGTTACACTAAAAAATTGTTTAAATACTAAAATGTGTTTATACAAATTAGTGACTAAGAATTACTTATGCATATCATTGAGTGGAAGCTATGCCAGGTCAGGAATCTGGGCTGGGTGTAGTGCCCAGCATTTCCTAACCAAGTACATCTACCCAAATGGCAACTGCAATGGGTGTCTGCACCTGATCACCTGGGATAAACTTAGGCTTCATGCAGTAATTGTTTGGCAGCTGGTGCACTATGGTCAAAACTTCAGTCTCAACTATTTTCACTTCTGATATAAGTATTACAAAGTAGTGAAAAATAGCCAAGAAATATGTTTCAAAAGTCTAGATGGATGGAGTTTTAAGCAGCTCAATAAACATTGATTTTATTACTTCTTAAGATAAATTCATAGGGGTGGTAAGACAGTATACTATTAAGAATCAGTACTGAAAGACAGACATGGACAGTGGACATATGGACATTGTGGGGAAGGAACAGTGGGTGAGAGGCATAAAGGAAGTAGCATGAAGGCCTGTACTATCATATGTGAAGAAAATAGCTACAGTCATTGCTCTGTGAGAAAAGCAGATCCTTGACGGGTGCTGTATGATGGTCTGGAGGGGTGGGATGGGGGGATATACATATGACTAATCTGAGAACATACATATCTATAAACAACAAAACTCTGTAAAGGTTAAAAGTAAAATAAAAGTTAAAAAAAAAAGTAATGGAAACTCAAAAAAAAAAATCAGTATTTTTCCTATTACATATGAAGCTCCCTTTTCATCGTGCTTTTAGAATCTATGGCAGTAGTCACTAAATTATATTAATTTTCCTTTTTTTCAAGTTTTTTAAATGTGAACCAGTTTAAGTCTTTTTGGGGGTGGGTGGCGGGTTGGGGAAGGAGGGGGCGGGCAGACCGGCCACCTCTCTTGGTCTTTCATTCCTCTATTTTCATCCATCTTTGTTCTCTGGCCCATGTGGGCCTCCCATCGCAGTGGCCTCTGTTGTCCCAGAGCACCGGCTCTGGGCGCATGCGCTCCAGAGCTCCGGCTCGGTAATTGGACACATCGGTCCAGCCACTCCGCGGCACGTGGGATCTTCCCAGGCTAGGGATCGCACCGGCGCCCCTTGCACTGCAAGGCGGTGTCCTTACCCACTGGACCACCAGGGAAGCCCCTAATTTAAGTCTTTTATTGAATTTGTTACAACATTGTTTCTATTTTATGAAGTTTTCTGGCCAGGAGGCATATGGGATCTTAGCTTCCCAATCAGGGATCAAACCAGCACCCCCTGCATTAGAAGTCTTAAATCACACTGGACCGCAAGGGGAGTCCCCCTTCCTTTTTTAAGTAGGGGAAAAGTCACTGTCTCTTACCCAATGCTTATAACTAATACATTCAGTAGGAAATGAAAAACAGCTTGAAATATTAACATTCATAAATTAGACAGCAATCCAAACGTTCTAGACTTGAATGCTCCTTAGAAACCAGACACTTCCTTCTACAACACAGTATAAATAAACAGTCTGTTTTATTGTAGAAGTCCTCCAATGGTAAGTCAGAAACTACATGGAACAAAAACATGTTTCCACTGGATGGCACCCAGGAATTCCTGTTTGTAAAGTGAAATTTTCTTTCCTAACCACACCCATTTACTGAGTTCAGCCCCAAGACAATGAAGAACAGTAGTTATGTGACGGGTGCTGTATGATGGTCTGGAGGGGTGGGATGGGGGGATATACATATGACTAATCTGAGAACATACATATCTATAAACAACAAAACTCTGTAAAGGTTAAAAGTAAAATAAAAGTTAAAAAAAAAAGTAATGGAAACTCAAAAAAAAAAATCAGTATTTTTCCTATTACATATGAAGCTCCCTTTTCATCGTGCTTTTAGAATCTATGGCAGTAGTCACTAAATTATATTAATTTTCCTTTTTTTCAAGTTTTTTAAATGTGAACCAGTTTAAGTCTTTTTTTGGGGGGGGGTGGGTGGCGGGTTGGGGAAGGAGGGGGCGGGCAGACCGGCCACCTCTCTTGGTCTTTCATTCCTCTATTTTCATCCATCTTTGTTCTCTGGCCCATGTGGGCCTCCCATCGCAGTGGCCTCTGTTGTCCCAGAGCACCGGCTCTGGGCGCATGCGCTCCAGAGCTCCGGCTCGGTAATTGGACACATCGGTCCAGCCACTCCGCGGCACGTGGGATCTTCCCAGGCTAGGGATCGCACCGGCGCCCCTTGCACTGCAAGGCGGTGTCCTTACCCACTGGACCACCAGGGAAGCCCCTAATTTAAGTCTTTTATTGAATTTGTTACAACATTGTTTCTATTTTATGAAGTTTTCTGGCCAGGAGGCATATGGGATCTTAGCTTCCCAATCAGGGATCAAACCAGCACCCCCTGCATTAGAAGTCTTAAATCACACTGGACCGCAAGGGGAGTCCCCCTTCCTTTTTTAAGTAGGGGAAAAGTCACTGTCTCTTACCCAATGCTTATAACTAATACATTCAGTAGGAAATGAAAAACAGCTTGAAATATTAACATTCATAAATTAGACAGCAATCCAAACGTTCTAGACTTGAATGCTCCTTAGAAACCAGACACTTCCTTCTACAACACAGTATAAATAAACAGTCTGTTTTATTGTAGAAGTCCTCCAATGGTAAGTCAGAAACTACATGGAACAAAAACATGTTTCCACTGGATGGCACCCAGGAATTCCTGTTTGTAAAGTGAAATTTTCTTTCCTAACCACACCCATTTACTGAGTTCAGCCCCAAGACAATGAAGAACAGTAGTTATGTAAATTACCTCTCATTACATAGGCATTTTCTGCAGGCTAGGAACGGATAGTGAACTTCTAGTGAATGGAGACAAGGGACGACCTCAAGGAAAGTAGTGGAATCAGGGGAATAAGCCTTGCAACAGATACGGGTAGACAAAGAAACCAGTGCAGGGTCTGCCTGGGCTAAAGAAGACATATGCTTTCATTTTAACTTTCTAATTAGTAATACTAGAATGCTTTTAAATCTGGAAATCAGGGGATATTCTAGTACAGGGTGACTCAAACTGTTAATCTGAGAGGAAGAAAAAAAAAACAACCACCTCAACAAGTACTCTACATTGAACATGAGACAAAAGGTAACAAACTTCAGAAATACAGGAATTACCAACACCCAAGGGAAAGTTAGTCACTCTTTCTCCTTCAGGATTAGAAACCAAAGATAATTACTAACAATATACTGCCACCGGAAAAATTCTTTACCACATTCTAACTAATGCTAAGAATACAACTGCAAAGAAGAGAATATTCTCCACTAAATTTGTAAATTCAGTGGACTAGAAGATATTAGCACAGTTGGTGATGTGACAAAATGATGTGATACACTTCAAGTTCTGAAAGAAGGGGAAAATCTACCATTTTTGAATATCGACTGCATTTCAAGAATAGTAAGGATTCAGACAAAGTCATTCAATAAAGCCAAATACCCACCTGCATAAAAGAAAACCAGAAGAACTTAAAAACCAAGACTTTCTTTTCCTCTTTTCTGTGGCAGAGAAGGCAGGTAAGCAAGACCAGCAGAGACTGAATGGGGTACAGGGACATAAACTAGAAGGAACAAATTTTACTACAGAAATGGAAAGAAGCATATTAGAGATTTTTGGTATCCTAAAGTCTTAGAGCCTATGTTGACACTAGCATTACTAGTATTTGAGAAGAGATCAACTGGGTCTTTGAACAGCAGATGTAATAATGAGGTAGGTTTTCCGATGGAAAAACTCAGTCCACTGGGGAATGGGGTACATGGAAAAACTGGAACAAAAGAATTTTCTTTCCTAACCAACAAACCAAAATTTACTGAGTTCAGCCCCAAGACAATGAAGAACAGTAGTTATGTAAATTACCTCTCATTACATAGGCATTTTCTGCAGGCTAGGAACGGATAGTGAACTTCTAGTGAATGGAGACAAGGGACGACCTCAAGGAAAGTAGTGGAATCAGGGGAATAAGCCTTGCAACAGATACGGGTAGACAAAGAAACCAGTGCAGGGTCTGCCTGGGCTAAAGAAGACATATGCTTTCATTTTAACTTTCTAATTAGTAATACTAGAATGCTTTTAAATCTGGAAATCAGGGGATATTCTAGTACAGGGTGACTCAAACTGTTAATCTGAGAGGAAGAAAAAAAAAACAACCACCTCAACAAGTACTCTACATTGAACATGAGACAAAAGGTAACAAACTTCAGAAATACAGGAATTACCAACACCCAAGGGAAAGTTAGTCACTCTTTCTCCTTCAGGATTAGAAACCAAAGATAATTACTAACAATATACTGCCACCGGAAAAATTCTTTACCACATTCTAACTAATGCTAAGAATACAACTGCAAAGAAGAGAATATTCTCCACTAAATTTGTAAATTCAGTGGACTAGAAGATATTAGCACAGTTGGTGATGTGACAAAATGATGTGATACACTTCAAGTTCTGAAAGAAGGGGAAAATCTACCATTTTTGAATATCGACTGCATTTCAAGAATAGTAAGGATTCAGACAAAGTCATTCAATAAAGCCAAATACCCACCTGCATAAAAGAAAACCAGAAGAACTTAAAAACCAAGACTTTCTTTTCCTCTTTTCTGTGGCAGAGAAGGCAGGTAAGCAAGACCAGCAGAGACTGAATGGGGTACAGGGACATAAACTAGAAGGAACAAATTTTACTACAGAAATGGAAAGAAGCATATTAGAGATTTTTGGTATCCTAAAGTCTTAGAGCCTATGTTGACACTAGCATTACTAGTATTTGAGAAGAGATCAACTGGGTCTTTGAACAGCAGATGTAATAATGGAGGTAGGTTTTTCCGATGGAAAAACTCAGTCCATGGCTGCATATACAAGAAAGGGAACTGGGTGATATATATAACTGAGTCACTATACTGTACACCTGAAACTGACACTGTAAATCAACTATACACCAATACAAAATGAAAATTAGGGGAAAAAAAAAAGTAACAGGGTCTAAAATCAAGGCCCATGGCTGACAGAGTAATTGGTGCTTTCATTTCACCAGAGGAAACTAAAGGAACACCACCCATGACAATGTTTATTATTTATCTAACTTGGTAACGTTGGAGGAAGGGTTGATAACAGAACTTTGAAATCATACCTTCCAGAGAAGATAACTTAATATATAGTTGTTTTGAGCTAACTAGCATCCAGACGTTTGAAAAGAACATCAGTTAAATGCAAACATCTGCGAACTATACATGGCACAAAACGTTTCTCAGTCTTTAGACTTAATTCCAAGTATTTTCCTTACTACTTTCAAAAGGCTAACCCTGGCATATAGTAAGTTTTTCTAGGAGGTAAAAATTTGAAAGTAAAAACTGGCTAATTGCTATGGTGATAAAGAAAACACACCAGCTAAAAAAACCCCACACCAGCTGATTACTCTGAAAAAGACACAGTGAAAACCACAACTGAGTAGCTTTAATTTTCTTCCTCTTGCTAATGACTCAGAATAAAAAACATGCAAAAAAGCTCCTAGCAACTAAATAACCAGTTTTTTTATAATGAATCATTAACTGAACACATTCATGTAAATTCAAATGGTTTTAAAGTTACTGGAATCTGGATCTTTTAGTAAGCTTTGATTTATGGACTAGAAATTCAATTTCTACCTGTATTGTCTTTTCAGAAACTATTTACTCAATAACCAAAAATTCTACCACAGGCATAGAAGTTCTATCATAAAAGCAAAGAGGACTCTGAACTCTTAGTAAGTTCATGCAGTAATACAGTTGCCATTTATTCATTAGAACCTATTTCTCACTTAATAATCCCTAACTCACAATAAAAGAGCATAACTTAATTTAAAATGGGAGAAGAGCAGTTGATATAGCAAGAAATGGGAACTGGAGTGCAGGTTTTTATGATAAAAACGGGGAAGCAGATGTAATAATGAGGTAGGTTTTTCCGATGGAAAAACTCAGTCCATGGCTGCATATACAAGAAAGGGAACTGGGTGATATATATAACTGAGTCACTATACTGTACACCTGAAACTGACACTGTAAATCAACTATACACCAATACAAAATGAAAATTAGGGGAAAAAAAAAAGTAACAGGGTCTAAAATCAAGGCCCATGGCTGACAGAGTAATTGGTGCTTTCATTTCACCAGAGGAAACTAAAGGAACACCACCCATGACAATGTTTATTATTTATCTAACTTGGTAACGTTGGAGGAAGGGTTGATAACAGAACTTTGAAATCATACCTTCCAGAGAAGATAACTTAATATATAGTTGTTTTGAGCTAACTAGCATCCAGACGTTTGAAAAGAACATCAGTTAAATGCAAACATCTGCGAACTATACATGGCACAAAACGTTTCTCAGTCTTTAGACTTAATTCCAAGTATTTTCCTTACTACTTTCAAAAGGCTAACCCTGGCATATAGTAAGTTTTTCTAGGAGGTAAAAATTTGAAAGTAAAAACTGGCTAATTGCTATGGTGATAAAGAAAACACACCAGCTAAAAAAACCCCACACCAGCTGATTACTCTGAAAAAGACACAGTGAAAACCACAACTGAGTAGCTTTAATTTTCTTCCTCTTGCTAATGACTCAGAATAAAAAACATGCAAAAAAGCTCCTAGCAACTAAATAACCAGTTTTTTTATAATGAATCATTAACTGAACACATTCATGTAAATTCAAATGGTTTTAAAGTTACTGGAATCTGGATCTTTTAGTAAGCTTTGATTTATGGACTAGAAATTCAATTTCTACCTGTATTGTCTTTTCAGAAACTATTTACTCAATAACCAAAAATTCTACCACAGGCATAGAAGTTCTATCATAAAAGCAAAGAGGACTCTGAACTCTTAGTAAGTTCATGCAGTAATACAGTTGCCATTTATTCATTAGAACCTATTTCTCACTTAATAATCCCCTAACTCACAATAAAAGAGCATAACTTAATTTAAAATGAGGAGAGGAGAGAAAGAAGCAGTAAGAAACCAGTACCCAGCCATCAGCAAGTAACGATCATGTAAAAATATTAGAAGGCTCACAAAAATCCTTCAGCTACAGGAACGAGCATTTAGTACAGGAGCTAAGGACTGTTTTTGAAAGTGTCCATGTACTTTACATGTAAGAAGGCAGGGAACACTTTACAGACTTTTTAAAATTAATTTATTTGTTCATGGTTGCACTGGATCTTTGTTGTTTTCTCTGGTTGCAGTGAGCAGGGGCTACTCTCCTTGTGGTGCATGGGCTTCTCATTGTGATGGATTCTCTTGTTGCAGAGCACAGGCTCTAGGTACGCTTGGCAGTTGCCCTGTGGGATCTTCCCAGATCAGGGATTGAATCCTTGCCTCTGCACTAGCAGGCAGATTCTTTGAAGTCCCTATCATTTTAACTTATTATCAAATCTTTATTTTAGGCATTTTGAAGAGATACATCTAAGCTTTCTAGGAGGCAAATGTTTAGCTGATAATGGAATATTGGAACGGAAAAAATCTATACATATTTTACATTTAATTTCAAAATTATGTACATATGCCTGTCTTCATCAGAATTCAAATGCAGAAAAGCTGACATCTCCTGATTACCACTCATGGCCTCATTTTTTAGGGGTTAATATTCTTAGCAACTTAAATGTGTATCCTTCCAAGTCATCGCCCTGCATTTACGTACATACATATCTCCAGAACATATAGCTCCACCAGCTAAAACCCCAAAGCTGATTACTCTGAAAAAGACACAGTGAAAACCACAACTGAGTAGCTTTAATTTTCTTCCTCTTGCTAATGACTCAGAATAAAAAACATGCAAAAAAGCTCCTAGCAACTAAATAACCAGTTTTTTTATAATGAATCATTAACTGAACACATTCATGTAAATTCAAATGGTTTTAAAGTTACTGGAATCTGGATCTTTTAGTAAGCTTTGATTTATGGACTAGAAATTCAATTTCTACCTGTATTGTCTTTTCAGAAACTATTTACTCAATAACCAAAAATTCTACCACAGGCATAGAAGTTCTATCATAAAAGCAAAGAGGACTCTGAACTCTTAGTAAGTTCATGCAGTAATACAGTTGCCATTTATTCATTAGAACCTATTTCTCACTTAATAATCCCCTAACTCACAATAAAAGAGCATAACTTAATTTAAAATGAGGAGAGGAGAGAAAGAAGCAGTAAGAAACCAGTACCCAGCCATCAGCAAGTAACGATCATGTAAAAATATTAGAAGGCTCACAAAAATCCTTCAGCTACAGGAACGAGCATTTAGTACAGGAGCTAAGGACTGTTTTTGAAAGTGTCCATGTACTTTACATGTAAGAAGGCAGGGAACACTTTACAGACTTTTTAAAATTAATTTATTTGTTCATGGTTGCACTGGATCTTTGTTGTTTTCTCTGGTTGCAGTGAGCAGGGGCTACTCTCCTTGTGGTGCATGGGCTTCTCATTGTGATGGATTCTCTTGTTGCAGAGCACAGGCTCTAGGTACGCTTGGCAGTTGCCCTGTGGGATCTTCCCAGATCAGGGATTGAATCCTTGCCTCTGCACTAGCAGGCAGATTCTTTGAAGTCCCTATCATTTTAACTTATTATCAAATCTTTATTTTAGGCATTTTGAAGAGATACATCTAAGCTTTCTAGGAGGCAAATGTTTAGCTGATAATGGAATATTGGAACGGAAAAAATCTATACATATTTTACATTTAATTTCAAAATTATGTACATATGCCTGTCTTCATCAGAATTCAAATGCAGAAAAGCTGACATCTCCTGATTACCACTCATGGCCTCATTTTTTAGGGGTTAATATTCTTAGCAACTTAAATGTGTATCCTTCCAAGTCATCGCCCTGCATTTACGTACATACATATCTCCAGAACATATAGCTCTGTTTAATGCTTACGTATTTAACTTACTGCCCAATGGATGGAGGAAAGAATATACATTAAAGGGGTAATTCTGTTAATTTCTGTTTTATTGATTCCTTACTCTGATAATAACACTAAACCTAGTCATATCTTCATACCAAACAGGCTTGGGAATGATGCCAATAAAACTGGTGAATACAAAGTGGATGACATTTAGTAAAAGACAACAATTTGTTATAAAAAGGCTCAAAGAGGTTAAGGCTCAAATTTTCAGCTATCTAGTTTCATATCTATTATTTACAAGTCTAAGTGATATCCGAGAGGAAGAAAAGAATTATATGGATATTGGAGACAAGGCAGGGACAGGTACCAGAGACTATACTTTGCAATGGTAAGGTTGAGGAAAAATATATGTCTTTATTTCTTCCTAAGGATCATTTTTTCCCCCATCCCTCTTTATTCTTTGGCTTGTGTGGGCCTCCCATCGCAGTGGCCTTCCTCGTTGCAGAGCACTGGCTCTGGGTGCATGCACTCCAGAGAAAGGGCTCCCAACTGGACACACTGGTCCAGCCGCTCTGCAGCACGTGGGATCTTCCTGGGCCAGGGATCAAACCGGTGCCCGCTACACTGCAAGGCGGACTCTTTAGCCACTGGACCACCAGGAAGCCCCCTAAGGATCATTTTATACCAGATTTCCTTTATTTTCAAAATCCAATCCTCTTTCCTAGTAACACTTCTTTCCCTAAAACCAGTTTTTCTACTCAGAGGAGAAAGCTGAGTTGTCTTTGACTCTCCATTCCATCTGTCCCACCTGTGGGGGAATCCTGAAGTTATCCAGGAGCCAAGAGTTGTTTCATTAGAGCAAAAGGTGATAACCCAGGAAATTCCAAGGGATTTAGGAACTCTGTATAGGATGCTCCTGCATGCCCCCTTAACTCAGGAAATTACAAGGATTTCAGGGGCTTTACTCCCAGAATCCTGTCACTCAGGAAATTACATGGGTTTTAGGAGGTTTGTATTAGGAGCCAAATAAACATTTATGCCATAAAACCTAACTTTTCACTGTTTACAGTCTGTCCTTGTGATCCCAACACACACAGTCCGGCCTCCTGCCAGAGCTGTCACCACCTTCTCTTTGAGGTCTCTTTATCTGAAATGGCCTTTCCCCAGTCTAACTCCTATTTAGCCTTCCCTGCTTCTAGATAGACAGTCTTTGTGTGGCACCTTTCTTGAACTCCTTCTGCCACAAGGTGTTATCAGGTGTGCTTTCAACTATGTCCCAGAATCCACCTGCAATGCAGGAGACCCGGGTTCCATCCTTGGGTCGGGAAGATCCCCTGGAGAAGGAAATGGCTAACCACTCCAGTATTCTTGCCTGGAGAATTCCATGGACAGAGGAGCCTGGTGGGTTACAGTCCATCGGTCGCAGTCGGACACAACTGAGCGACCGACAGTTTTCAAGAAAGGAAAGTCAGTCTTTGTAACTTTCATCTGTGTCATCTTTCACATTGTCAACTATTAGCCAAGAAGCAGTTGGGAAAAACAAGAAGGTCTGACAAACTTTCCCCAAGATCAAGAGAAATAGCAATTCATGATAAACAAAGTTCTCTTAGTTTTTAGGAAGGGACACCCAGAAGAAAGCCATTTAAAAATGATGGCACTGAATAGTAATAAATTTTGACTAACTCTAAAGAATAAGCATACTGTAAACTATTTTTAAAAATTATTGCACTGAAAACCCATAAAGATACACGAAATGACTCTGGTGGAGAACAGAGTTGTCCTGGCTGACACATTAAACTGTTTATAGACACCAAAGCTATTGAAACCTTTCAAAAACTCGAAAAATGTCCCTTCCTTGCCTAAGTAACTGGTGAAGGGACCTATGAATGCATTTATTTTCTAGGAAGTCACGTCTTTTAATAGCTTTTAACAAATTTCAAATGATGCAAAGTGGTAGGAATCATTGTGGTGATGGTATGACATGGTTCTCCATCAGTGTTTGCAAGACACAATTTTTAACCTTTTACATGGATAAATTCAGACAGGAATGACTAAGAAGGTGGGTGCCGGAATCAGATGGCTAAAGCCTGTACTGGACCCAGCTACTTACTGCTGGGTAAGCCCACCAAAGTGTCTGCGCTGGAACATCTGGGTCAACCCTGCATTCACGAGGTTGTTCTGAAGAATCAAAGCAGTGATGTCGAAAAGCTCCTGGCAAAAATGCCTGGTGTATACGTGGAGCTCAGCACACAGTTATCCCTTGTTTTGAGCAGCCCTCTCCCAGACTGTCTTCTTGCCCTTCAGAAAGCCTTTCCCGCCTTCATCAGTAGTATTTCATACATTAACACTTCAGTCTTGATAATGTGCACTTCAATCTGCATTCATTTCTGCCTTTGGAAAGGGGAAAAACATGGATCCATCTGGATAGTGATTATCTTGTAGGAAAGGACTGGAAATAGAGCTGCTTCATTTTATAGCTTTCACTATCATTGGAACATTTGTAATATTAACAGGGATTTGTTGGGTGGAGCAATTATGGGTCAATTTATCGCCTGGAGATCGCAGATTTCGGACACAACTGAGCGACCGACAGTTTTCAAGAAAGGAAAGTCAGTCTTTGTAACTTTCATCTGTGTCATCTTTCACATTGTCAACTATTAGCCAAGAAGCAGTTGGGAAAAACAAGAAGGTCTGACAAACTTTCCCCAAGATCAAGAGAAATAGCAATTCATGATAAACAAAGTTCTCTTAGTTTTTAGGAAGGGACACCCAGAAGAAAGCCATTTAAAAATGATGGCACTGAATAGTAATAAATTTTGACTAACTCTAAAGAATAAGCATACTGTAAACTATTTTTAAAAATTATTGCACTGAAAACCCATAAAGATACACGAAATGACTCTGGTGGAGAACAGAGTTGTCCTGGCTGACACATTAAACTGTTTATAGACACCAAAGCTATTGAAACCTTTCAAAAACTCGAAAAATGTCCCTTCCTTGCCTAAGTAACTGGTGAAGGGACCTATGAATGCATTTATTTTCTAGGAAGTCACGTCTTTTAATAGCTTTTAACAAATTTCAAATGATGCAAAGTGGTAGGAATCATTGTGGTGATGGTATGACATGGTTCTCCATCAGTGTTTGCAAGACACAATTTTTAACCTTTTACATGGATAAATTCAGACAGGAATGACTAAGAAGGTGGGTGCCGGAATCAGATGGCTAAAGCCTGTACTGGACCCAGCTACTTACTGCTGGGTAAGCCCACCAAAGTGTCTGCGCTGGAACATCTGGGTCAACCCTGCATTCACGAGGTTGTTCTGAAGAATCAAAGCAGTGATGTACGAAAAGCTCCTGGCAAAAATGCCTGGTGTATACGTGGAGCTCAGCACACAGTTATCCCTTGTTTTGAGCAGCCCTCTCCCAGACTGTCTTCTTGCCCTTCAGAAAGCCTTTCCCGCCTTCATCAGTAGTATTTCATACATTAACACTTCAGTCTTGATAATGTGCACTTCAATCTGCATTCATTTCTGCCTTTGGAAAGGGGAAAAACATGGATCCATCTGGATAGTGATTATCTTGTAGGAAAGGACTGGAAATAGAGCTGCTTCATTTTATAGCTTTCACTATCATTGGAACATTTGTAATATTAACAGGGATTTGTTGGGTGGAGCAATTATGGGTCAATTTATGAATTAATGTGCTTCATTAAAGTAATATTAAAAAATATTAAATATTTTTCCTACATTATTTATAATAACCTAATTATTATGCAAAATTAGAAAAAAAAAAAAAGGAAAAGAACAAAAGTCTCATGTCAGAGACTATATAGCCGAGAAACATCCAGAAGTTGACATTTTGGTCTTTATTGGTTCCTGGCTAAGCCCTCAGTTGTCTTTAACATAACTGGATACAAAACAATTTTATGATGCAATGTAAATGATCATCAACAGCGCTAAAGCCAATTTCCTCCCACTATATAAGTTATAAAGTCTATGTCATTTCTTACACATAGTAATTTAAATGTCAGTTTTACTGGAGTTTGATACACACTACTGATGTTTGTCCTCAAATTTTTGACACCCCAATTCCTGCAACGTGTACTTTGCATAGTAAGCAGTATGTGTTTGTCTTTCTACATATGGAGTTTTTACTGCCAAGGCAAACTAGCTACAGGGATTCACACAAAGTGACAGGAAGACTGAAGGCATATAGGTCTCCTCCATTATCAGGGCTCTTCATTCCCTAGTATTTTCGGGGAGGGCATCTGGCTCTAAGAAATAAAAAGACCTTTATAACAGCATCACAATTCATATTTAAACAAACAACAGGGCTAAGGGCTAGATAGCTGAAGACATACAAACTACCTGTGTTATGAACTTTCAGACTGAGTTAAATTTATAGATACATACTCACTCACTCTTAAAATACTAGACAGTGTGAATTTATTTAATCTTATCTATGTTTTGACAATTGTCAACTCAGCATAGGAGAAAAAAAATCTGAAACATTTTTTTCTAGTGAAAGCAGAGAATGTCTCATTTTAAAACACTTCAGTCTTGATAATGTGCACTTCAATCTGCATTCATTTCTGCCTTTGGAAAGGGGAAAAACATGGATCCATCTGGATAGTGATTATCTTGTAGGAAAGGACTGGAAATAGAGCTGCTTCATTTTATAGCTTTCACTATCATTGGAACATTTGTAATATTAACAGGGATTTGTTGGGTGGAGCAATTATGGGTCAATTTATGAATTAATGTGCTTCATTAAAGTAATATTAAAAAATATTAAATATTTTTCCTACATTATTTATAATAACCTAATTATTATGCAAAATTAGAAAAAAAAAAAAGGAAAAGAACAAAAGTCTCATGTCAGAGACTATATAGCCGAGAAACATCCAGAAGTTGACATTTTGGTCTTTATTGGTTCCTGGCTAAGCCCTCAGTTGTCTTTAACATAACTGGATACAAAACAATTTTATGATGCAATGTAAATGATCATCAACAGCGCTAAAGCCAATTTCCTCCCACTATATAAGTTATAAAGTCTATGTCATTTCTTACACATAGTAATTTAAATGTCAGTTTTACTGGAGTTTGATACACACTACTGATGTTTGTCCTCAAATTTTTGACACCCCAATTCCTGCAACGTGTACTTTGCATAGTAAGCAGTATGTGTTTGTCTTTCTACATATGGAGTTTTTACTGCCAAGGCAAACTAGCTACAGGGATTCACACAAAGTGACAGGAAGACTGAAGGCATATAGGTCTCCTCCATTATCAGGGCTCTTCATTCCCTAGTATTTTCGGGGAGGGCATCTGGCTCTAAGAAATAAAAAGACCTTTATAACAGCATCACAATTCATATTTAAACAAACAACAGGGCTAAGGGCTAGATAGCTGAAGACATACAAACTACCTGTGTTATGAACTTTCAGACTGAGTTAAATTTATAGATACATACTCACTCACTCTTAAAATACTAGACAGTGTGAATTTATTTAATCTTATCTATGTTTTGACAATTGTCAACTCAGCATAGGAGAAAAAAAATCTGAAACATTTTTTTCTAGTGAA